>CM019065.1:8127546-8585621 GCA_009667805.1 Leptobrachium leishanense
TCTGTTTTAATTTTCTGTTGAGCTAGAGACATTAAATGCAGGTATGCCTTCTTTAAAAAAAAAAACATTCACAACATTTTCCCCATGAATTTTGCTCAACAATATGTAGTCTATCAACAATTGTATAGTGACTCAAAATGCTGCACAAACACACAACAAGCCCGCCACACATTTTACATTCACTCAATCAGTTGGATTGGCACATGTGGGCATCCATGTGAGCAGTAACGCCACGTCAAGGCCCCAACCAGGTTACTGACCATTCACACATCTTTCACATCTGTTTCACTCACCGAATCACACACCATTCATGAAAGAAGATAGGTAAGGGAAGTGGGTGAAGGGAAGGGGCAAAGAAAAGGGCAGAGACAAAGAAGTTGAAGACACACCATTAACACCGCAGTTCAATCTGTCTTCAGAGGCTTCTTTCTACATCTGACGTACGGAGGACATCAGATTGTTGGGGATGGGCAACCTATTTTATTGTATGTGGGGTGAATTACATTATAATGGGGTGGGTAGTGAACTGTAGTGTAGTGAAACGTGGTGGTATTGAACCGGAGTGGGTAGTGAAACGTGGTGGGTATTGAACCGGAGTGGGTAGTGAAACGTGGTGGGTATTAACCCGGAGTGGGTAGTGAAACGTGGTGGGTAGTTTTTTTTATTAACGCTTGAATTAACACTGCTATAAAATAATGGGGCTGGTTTGGTTTGTTTTTTATTTGGGAAAATTTAGAGGAATAGCACTATCCAGGAATAAATGCCAGCATGATCCGGGCAAGCTCTGTCCAGATTACACTGCACTGTGTCCATCAGATGTCATCAAGATCTGCAAAGATCTTAACGGTGCTATAGCCAGATTTATCAAGAAGCACAAAATCAGTGGCATACCTCAACCTGAAATCTGTTTGTTCTCAGCCGAGAAACAATTCGGTCCCGGTATGACACTAGTAATGTGTCACTGTATGATAAATCTTGAAGCAATCAGGCACACAAAGACCTGGTTTGGAGGGGCAGTCAGGGCAGTGAAGGCGGCTTTCCTTACGCCGCCCTTGGCGCGCACAAACCCGACACCTTTACATGGGCACTCTTTTTTCAGTTGGTGAAATGTAGCCTGGAAAGTGGCGGTCACGCAACCTAATTACATCTTCCACCTCTTCAACAACGGGAGCATTCTCTTCTGGACAGAGAAGGGACTCGATAACAGATTCCTGAAATTTTAGGAATGTTATCTGTCGGGCATGAGTGGCCTGATACAAGATGAATGCGTTAAGCATTGACATCTGTATCAGATGGACTGCCAGCTTTTTGTACCATACATATGCCTTGCGAGAAGCGAGATATGGTACAAGCATCTGGTCAGACTTGTCCACTCCCCCCATGTATCGATTATAATCCTGTACACATAGGGGTTTCATGATAGGGGAATCTCTCCATCTGACGTGAACTGCAGATGTGCATTCATTATGTATCGTTGTAAGTAAATGCACATCCTTTTTGTCTGTGTATTTCACAGCCAGCAGTTCACCACAGCGCAAGGCAGATTTCTCCCTCTCTTTGCTTCCCAAACTGTTTTGTTGAAAGCCTTTCCTATTCGAACGGATCGTGCCACAGGCTCCAGTACCATTGCTGTAACAAAATTTGTACAACGGCACACCCGTGTAAAAGTTATCTGTATAAAATACATTAACCTTTACCGAATAGTGGATAAGCGAGGTCCCACACTATTTTTTCAGTGGTGGAGAGGGCGGGGGGGGCAGTCAGGGGGGGGGCAGCTGCGAGTCCTTGCCAGTGTATACACGAAAGCGATACATGTATCCACTGGAGCTTTCGCACACTTTATAAAGTTTTATCCCATACCGAGCTCGCTTCGAAGGGAGGTACTGCTTGAAAACAAGACGTCCCTTATAAAGCAGCAAGGACTCGTCGACTGACAAGTTTTGGCCTGGAGTGTATAACTCTTCAAATCTTGCCATCAGATGGTCAAGAAGTGGCCGCAACTTGTACAGTCGGTCGTGATCTGGGTGGTCACGGGGCAAAGCATTTGCATTATCATTATAATGCAAATACCGCAGGAGCAATAAATATCTGTCCCTGCTCATAGTAGCAGGGAAGATAGGGGTGGTTGGGTACTCTTTTTTGACCAGTGTGAGGCTATGCTGGGTTTTTGCACAATCCCCATCTGCAGAGTGAGCCCCAGAACTTCCTCATCTCTGGCAAACTGGTTGGGGTCCATTTACGCGCCCTCGCACTTGGCAACAATTCTGCCCCTAGACCTTGAAAATATTGTTCGGCATACAGATTGCTCTGCTGAACAATAAATTCCAAGAACCCATCATCTATATATAGTTGAAAAAAGTTGATGGGTTCAAAATTAATGGTGTCCACTAGTATACCAGGATTGCCAGAAAATTGTGGCAATTCTGGCTGGACCATATTAGGGGAGGTCCAGTCAGATCCTGGTTCAGGCATCGCCACAGCCTGTGTTGCAGATACCCCTGCAATAGGCCTTTGGGCCGGTGCAGGATCAGGTAGTGCAACTACAGACCGTGCGGTCTCTGCACTACCACGGGAGCACCCTGGTAACTCTGTGCGGCCACGCCGTGGCTCATCACGTAGTTCTTCGTCACTGGAACCGTCAATATCTGATGATGCTCCAGGGACAAAGTCACTGCCTGAATCTTCAAAAGATTCATCAGCGCTGGGATCAGAGTCTGACATCATAAGGACGTCAGCTGCTTCCTCAGCGCTTAGAAACCTTTTAGCCATAATTTGCTTTCTGAAAATGTATTTTCAAAAGAAAATTACGCCGTTTGATAGTATCTATATATATATGTGCGTATATATATATATGCACGTGTGTGTGCGTATATAATATATATTCTATATATATATATATATAAGCGTGTGTGCGTGTGCGTGCGTGTGCGCGTGCGTGTATGCGTGTGTGTGCGCGCGTGCGTAAATATGTATGTGTGTGGTGCATATATGTATATAATGTGTGTGGTGTATAATATATATATATATATATAATAATAAAATTGTGTATTAGCAATTTATCACCTATTTTATGGAGACAGCCTCTGCGACACTAACACCTCGCAATCCACATGCAGACTGAGGTTAGAAATGTAAAATTATCAAGATTTGAAAAATTCATCCCCCGTGATTGGCTGGAGGGTCAATCGCTAGGTTACGGGGTCATTTTAGGGTTGTATTTGTATCCTCAGTGGCCATGTTGGAGGTGGCAGTGACAATTGTGACAGCTAAGTGATCATTGTTACTACAGTGATCACATAGCTGTAACAATAAAATGTGAAATCAAATAATATAAATGGGATTGTAATTTTATTAAATGTGGGGTTTGGGGGCATCTGGGCAGTTTTGTTTTTTTTTACTACCCTTAGAGACCCTGTGTGTGGTGTTTTTTACTTTCTGTTTTTTTTTTTAGTTTTTTTTTACATTTTATATTATAATGAGGCACACTGTTGGAAAGCTCAGGCTCTGGGCTTTCCATCGGTGCCTCATTTATCACTGCAGCCCTTACCGATGAGGAGATAGAGAGGTCCTAAGGACCTCACCCCCCCTCCTCCTAAGGGCTGTCTATGCGGCCGCTGAAAGTGAAGTCATCACACCAGGCGTGATGACATCATCGCAACTCCCATGATCCCACAGTGAGGGCCGACATCCCGGATGTCGGTTCCTCACTGTTTGCCGCCGGGGATCTCCGCCACACCACCGCTTCGCTGCCGGGAGGGCCGGACGCACTGAGCGCGTCCTCCGCACAGCAGCGGGAACTTCCTGGACGCGCTCAGCGCGTCCGTAGCAGCGAAGTGGTTAAAGTGACCCCCTGATATTTATTAATGTCACAATTATTACAGTGACCCACTGATATTTATTAATGTCACAATTATTACAGTGACCCCCTGATATTTATTAATGTCACAATTATTACAGTGACCCCCTGATATTTATTAATGTCACAATTATTACAGTGACCCCTGATATTTATTAATGTCCCAATTATTACAGTGACCCCCTGATATTTATTAATGTCACAATTATTACAGTGACCCCTGATATTTATTAATGTCACAATTATTAGTGACCCCCTGATATTTATTAATGTCACAATTATTACAGTGACCCCCTGATATTTATTAATGTCACAATTATTACAGTGACCCCTTGATATTTATTAATGTCACAATTATTACAGTGATCCCCTGATATTTATTAATGTTACAATTATTACAGTGACCCCTTGATATTTATTAATGTCACAATTATTACAGTGACCCACTGATATTTATTAATGTCACAATTATTAGTGACCCCTGATATTTATTAGTGTCACAATTATTACCGTGACCCCCTGATATTTATTAATGCCACAATTATTACAGTGACCCCTGATATTTATTAATGTCACAATTATTACAGTGAGCCCTGATATTTATCAATGTCACAATAATTACAGTGACCCCCTGATATTTATTAATGTCACAATTATTACAGTGACCCCTGATATTTATTAATGTCACAATTATTACAGTGACCCCCTGATATTTATTAATGTCACAATTATTACAGTGACCCCTGATATTTATTAATGTCACAATTATTACAGTGACCCCCTGATATTTATTAATGTTACAATTATTACAGTGACCCCCTGATATTTATTAATGTCACAATTATTACAGTGACCCCTGATATTTATTAATGTCACAATTATTACAGTGACCCCCTGATATTTATTAATGTCACAATTATTACAGTGACCCCCTGATATTTATTAATGTCACAATTATTACAGTGACCCCCTGATATTTATTAATGTTACAATTATTACAGTGACCCCCTGATATTTATTAATGTCACAATTATTACAGTGACCCCCTGATATTTATTAATGTCACAATTATTACAGTGACCCCCTGATATTTATTAATGTCACAATTATTACAGTGACCCCTGATATTTATTAATGTCACAATTATTACAGTGACCCCGATATTTATTAATGTCACAATTATTACAGTGACCCCCTGATATTTATTAATGTCACAATTACAGTGACCCCCTGATATTTATTAATGTTACAATTATTACAGTGACCCCCTGATATTTATTAATGTCACAATTATTACAGTGACGCCTGATATTTATTAATGTCACAATTATTACAGTGACCCCTGATATTTATTAATGTTACAATTATTACAGTGACCCCCTGATATTTATTAATGTCACAATTATTACAGTGACTCCTGATATTTATTAATGTCACAATTATTACAGTGACCCCTGATATTTATTAATGTTACAATTATTACAGTGACCCCTGATATTTATTAATGTTACAATTATTACAGTGACCCCCTGATATTTATTAATGTCACAATTATTACAGTGACCCCTGATATTTATTAATGTTACAATTACAGTGACCCCCTGATATTTATTAATGTTACAATTATTACAGTGACCCCTGATATTTATTAATATCACAATTATTACAGTGACCCTGATATTATTAATATCACAATTATTACAGTGACCCCCTGATATTTATTAATGTTACAATTATTACAGTGACCCCCTGATATTTATTAATGTCACAATTATTACAGTGACCCCTGATATTTATTAATGTCACAATTATTACAGTGACCCCTGATATTTATTAATGTCACAATTATTACAGTGACCCCTGATATTATTAATGTCCCAATTATTACAGTGACCCCTGATATTTATTAATGTCACAATTTTACAGTGACCCCTGATATTTATTAATGTCACAATTATTACAGTGACCCCTGATATTTATTAATGTCACAATTATTACAGTGACCCCTGATATTTATTAATGTCACAATTATTACAGTGACCCCCTGCTATTTATTAATGTTAAAATTATTACAGTGACCCCCTGATATTTATTAATGTCACAATTATTACAGTGACCCCTGATATTTATTAATGTCACAATTATTACAGTGACCCCCTGATATTTATTAATGTTACAATTATTACAGTGACCCCTGATATTTATTAATGTCACAATTATTACAGTGACCCCCTGATATTTATTAATGTTACAATTATTACAGTGACCCCTGATATTTATTAATGTTACAATTATTACAGTGACCCCCTAATATTTATTAATGCCACAATTATTAGTGACCCCCTGATATTTATTACTGTCACAATTATTACAGTGACCCCTGATATTTATTAATGTCACAATTATTACAGTGACTCCCTGATATTTATTAATGTTACAATTATTAGTGACCCCCTGATATTTATTAATGTCACAATTATTACAGTGACCCCCTGATATTTATTAATGTTACAATTATTAGTGACCCCCTGATATTTATTAATGTCACAATTATTACAGTGACCCCTGATATTTATTAATGTTACAATTATTAGTGACCCCCTGATATTTATTAATGTCACAATTATTACAGTGACTCCTGATATTTATTAATGTTACAATTATTACAGTGACCCCCTGATATTTATTAATGTCACAATTATTACAGTGACCCCTGATATTTATTAATGTCACAATTATTACAGTGACCCCCTGATATTTATTAATGTCACAATTATTACAGTGACCCCTGATATTTATTAATGTCACAATTATTACAGTGACTCCCTGATATTTATTAATGTCACAATTATTACAGTGACCCCGTGATATTTATTAATGTCACAATTATTACAGTGACCCCCTGATATTTATTAATGTCACAATTATTACATTGACCCCCTGATATTTATTAATGTCACAATTATTACAGTGACCCCTGATATTTATTAATGTCACAATTATTACAGTGACCCCTGATATTTATTAATGTTACAATTATTACAGTGACCCCCTGATATTTATTAATGTCACAATTATTACAGTGTCACCTGATATTTATTAATGTCACAATTATTACAGTGTCACCTGATATTTATTAATCTTATAATTATTACAGTGACTCCCTGATATTTATTAATCTTATAATTATTACAGTTACCCCCTGATATTTATTATTTTCACAATTATTACGGTGACCCCTTATATTTATTAATGTCACAATTATTACAGTGACCCCCTGATATTTATTAATGTCACAATTATTACCGTGACCCCCTGATATTTATTAATGTCACAATTATTACTGTGACCCCTGATATTTATTAAAGTTACAATTATTACAGTGACCCCTGATATTTATTAATGTCACAATTATTACAGTGGCCTCCCTAATATTTATTAATGTCACAATTATTACAGTGACCCCTGATATTTATTAATGTCACAATGATTAGTTGCCCCCTGATATTTATTAATGTCACAATTATTACAGTGACTCCCTAATATTTATTAATGTCACAATTATTACAGTGACCCCTGATATTTATTAATGTCACAATTATTACAGTGACCCCTGATATTTATTAATGTCACAATTATTACCGTAACCCCCTGATATTTATTAATGTCACAATTATTACAGTGACCCCCTGATATTTATTAATGTCACAATTATTACAGTGACCCCTGATATTTATTAATGTCACAATTATTACAGTGATCCCCTGATATTTATTAATGTCACAATTATTACAGTGACCCCTGATATTTATTAATGTCACAATTATTACAGTGACCCCCTGATATTTATTAATGTTACAATTATTACAGTGACCCCCTGATATTTATTAATGTCACAATTATTACAGTGACCCCCTGATATTTATTAATGTCACAATTATTAAAGTGACCCCCTGATATTTATTAATGTCACAATTATTACAGTGACCCATGCTATTTATTAATTTCATAATTATTACAATGACCCCCGGATATTTATTAATGTTCCAATTATTACAGTGACCCCCTGATATTTATTAATGTCACAATTATTACAGTGACCCCCTGATATTTATTAATGTCACAATTATTACAGTGACCCATGCTATTTATTAATTTCATAATTATTACAATGACCCCCGGATATTTATTAATGTTCCAATTATTACAGTGACCCCCTGATATTTATTAATGTCACAATTATTACAGTGACCCCCTGATATTTATTACAGTCACAATTATTACAGTGACCCCCTGATATTTATTAATGTCACAATTATTACAGTGACTACCTAATATTTATTAATGTCACAATTATTACAGTGACCCCTGATATTTATTAATGTCACAATTATTACAGTGACCCCCTGATATTTATTAATGTCCCAATTATTACAGTGACCCCCTGATATTTATTAATGTTCCAATTATTACAGTGACCCCCTGATATTTATTAATGTTCCAATTATTACAGTGACCCCCTGATATTTATTAATGTCCCAATTATTACAGTGACCCCCTGATATTTATTAATGTCACAATTATTACAGTGACCCCCTGATATTTATTAATGTCACAATTATTACAGTGACCCCTGATATTTATTAAGTCACAATTATTACAGTGACCCCTGATATTTATTAATGTCACAATTATTACAGTGACCCCTGATATTTATTAATGTCACAATTATTACAGTGACCCCCTGATATTTATTAATGTCACAATTATTACAGTGACCCCCTGATATTTATTAATGTCACAATTATTACAGTGACCCCTGATATTTATTAATGTCACAATTATCAGTGACCCCCTGATATTTATTAATGTCACAATTATTACAGTGACCCCTGATATTTATTAATGTCACAATTATTACAGTGACCCCTGATATTTATTAATGTCACAATTATTACAGTGACCCCCTGATATTTATTAATGTCACAATTATTACAGTGACCCCCTGATATTTATTAATGTCACAATTATTACAGTGACCCCCTGATATTTATTAATGTCACAATTATTACAGTGACCCCCTTATATTTATTAATGTCACAATTATTACAGTGAGCCCCTGATATTTATTAATGTCACAATTATTAGTGACTCCCTGATATTTATTAATGTTACAATTATTAAAGTGACCCCTTATATTTATCAATGTCACAATTATTACAGTGACCCCTGATATCTATTAATGTCACAATTATTACAGTGACCCCTGATATTTATTAATGTCACAATTATTACAGTGACCCCTGATATTTATTAATGTCACAATTATTACAGTGACCCCTGATATTTATTAATGTCACAATTATTAGTGACCCCTGATATTTATTAATGTTACAATTATTACAGTGACCCCTGATATTTATTAATGTTACAATTATTACAGTGACCCCCTGATATTTATTAATGTCACAATTATTACAGTGACCCCTGATATTTATTAATGTCACAATTATTAGTGACCCCTGATATTTATTAATGTTACAATTATTACAGTGACCCTCTGATATTTATTAATGTTACAATTATTACAGTGACCCCCTTATATTTATTAATGTCACAATTATTACAGTGACCCCTGATATTTATTAATGTCACAATTATTAGTGACCCCTGATATTTATTAATGTTACAATTATTACAGTGACCCCTGATATTTATTAATGTTATAATTATTACAATGACCCCCTGATATTTATTAATGTCACAATTATTACAGTGACCCCCTGATATTTATTAATGTCACTATTATTACAGTGTCACCTGATATTTATTAATGTTACAATTATTACAGTGACCCCTGATATTTATTAATGTCACAATTATTACAGTGACCCCCTGATATTTATTAATGTCACTATTATTACAGTGTCACCTGATATTTATTAATGTTACAATTATTACAGTGACCCCTGATATTTATTAATGTCACAATTATTACAGTGACCCCCTGATATTTATTAATGTCACAATTATTACAGTGACTCCTGATATTTATTAATGTCACAATTATTACAGTGACCCCTGATATTTATTAATGTTACAATTATCACAGTGACCCCCTGATAATTATTAATGTTACAATTATTACAGTGACCCCTGATATTTATTAATGTCACAATTATTACAGTGACTCCTGATATTTATTAATGTCACAATTATTACAGTGACCCCTGATATTTATTAATGTTACAATTATTACAGTGACCCCCTGATATTTATTAATGTCACAATTATTACAGTGACCGATATTTATTAATGTCACAATTATTACAGTGTCACCTGATATTTATTAATGTTACAATTATTACAGTGACCCCTGATATTTATTAATGCACAATTATTACAGTGACCCCTGATATTTATTAATGTCACAATTATTACAGTGACTCCCTATATTTATTAATGTCACAATTATTACAGTGACTCCTGATATTTATTAATGTCACAATTATTACAGTGACCCCCTGATATTTATTAATGTCACAATTATTACAGTGACCCCTGATATTTATTAATGTTACAATTATTACAGTGACCCTGATATTTATTAATGTCACAATTATTACAGTGACCCCCTGATATTTATTAATGTCACAATTATTACAGTGACCCCTGATATTTATTAATGTCACAATTATTACAGTGACCCCCTGATATTTATTAATGTTACAATTATTACAGTGACCCCCTGATATTTATTAATGTCACAATTATTACAGTGTCCCCCTGATATTTATTAATGTCACAATTATTACAGTGACCCTGATATTTATTAATGTCACAATTATTACAGTGACCCCTGATATTTATTAATGTCACAATTATTACAGTGACCCCTGATATTTATTAATGTCACAATTATTACAGTGACCCCTGATATTTATTAATGTCACAATTATTACAGTGACCCCTGATATTTATTAATGTCACAATTATTACAGTGACCCCCTGATATTTATTAATGTCACAATTATTACAGTGACCCCTGATATTTATTAATGTCACAATTATTACAGTGACCCCTGATATTTATTAATGTCACAATTATTGCAGTGACCCCCTGATATTTATTAATGTCACAATTATTACAGTGACCCCTGATATTTATTAATGTCACAATTATTACAGTGACCCCTGATATTTATTAATGTCACAATTATTACAGTGACCCCCTGATATTTATTAATGTCACAATTATTACAGTGACCCCCTGATATTTATTAATGTCACAATTATTACAGTGACCCTGATATTTATTAATGTCACAATTATTACAGTGACCCCCTGCTATTTATTAATGTTACAATTATTACAGTGACCCCTGATATTTATTAATGTCACAATTATTACAGTGACCCCCTGATATTTATTAATGTCACAATTATTACAGTGACCCCTGATATTTATTAATGTCACAATTATTACAGTGACCCCTGATATTTATTAATGTCACAATTATTACAGTGACCCCCTGATATTTATTAATGTCACAATAATTACAGTGACCCCCCTGATATTTATTAATGTTACAAATATTACAGTGACCCCCCTGATATTTATTAATGTCACAATTATTACTGTGACCCTCTGATATTTATTAATGTCACAATTATTAGTGACCCCTGATATTTATTAATGTCACAATTATTACAGTGACCCCCTGATATGTATTAATGTCACAATTATTACAGTGACCCCTGATATTTATTAATGTCACAATTATTAGTGACCCCTGATATTTATTAATGTTACAATTATTACAGTGACCCCTGATATTTATTAATGTCACAATTATTACAGTGACCCCTGATATTTATTAATGTCACAATTATTAGTGACCCCTGATATTTATTAATGTTACAATTATTACAGTGACCCCTGATATTTATTAATGTTATAATTATTACAATGACCCCTGATATTTATTAATGTCACAATTATTACAGTGACCCCCTGATATTTATTAATGTCACTATTATTACAGTGTCACCTGATATTTTAAATGTTACAATTATTACAGTGACCCCTGATATTTATTAATGTCACAATTATTACAGTGACCCCTGATATTTATTAATGTCACTATTATTACAGTGTCACCTGATATTTATTAATGTTACAATTATTACAGTGACCCTGATATTTATTAATGTCACAATTATTACAGTGACCCCCTGATATTTATTAATGTCACAATTATTACAGTGACTCCTGATATTTATTAATGTCACAATTATTACAGTGACCCCTGATATTTATTAATGTTACAATTATCACAGTGACCCCCTGATAATTATTAATGTTACAATTATTACAGTGACCCCTGATATTTATTAATGTCACAATTATTACAGTGACTCCTGATATTTATTAATGTCACAATTATTACAGTGACCCCTGATATTTATTAATGTTATAATTATTACAATGACCCCCTGATATTTATTAATGTCACAATTATTACAGTGACCCCCTGATATTTATTAATGTCACTATTATTACAGTGTCACCTGATATTTATTAATGTTACAATTATTACAGTGACTCCTGATATTTATTAATGCCACAATTATTACAGTGACCCCTGATATTTATTAATGTCACAATTATTACAGTGACTCCCTAATATTTATTAATGTCACAATTATTACAGTGACTCCTGATATTTATTAATGTCACAATTATTACAGTGACCCCCTGATATTTATTAATGTTATAATTATTACAGTGACCCCTGATATTTATTAATGTTACAATTATTACAGTGACCCCTGATATTTATTAATGTCACAATTATTACAGTGACCCCTGATATTTATTAATGTCACAATTATTACAGTGACCCCTGATATTTATTAATGTCACAATTATTACAGTGACCCCTGATATTTATTAATGTTACAATTATTACAGTGACCCCCTGATATTTATTAATGTCACAATTATTACAGTGACCCCCTGATATTTATTAATGTCACAATTATTACAGTGACTCCTGATATTTATTAATGTCACAATTATTACAGTGACTCCTGATATTTATTAATGTCACAATTATTACAGTGACTCCTGATATTTATTAATGTCACAATTATTACAGTTACCCCCTGATATTTATTAATGTCACAATTATTTATTTATTAATGTCACAATTATTACAGTGACCCCTGATATTTATTAATGTCACAATTATTACAGTGAGCCCTGATATTTATCAATGTCACAATAATTACAGTGACCCCCTGATATTTATTAATGTCACAATTATTACAGTGACCCCTGATATTTATTAATGTTACAATTATTACAGTGACCCCTGATATTTATTAATGTCACAATTATTACAGTGACCACTGATATTTATTAATGTCACTATTATTACAGTGACCCCTGATATTTATTAATGTCACAATTATTACAGTGACCCCCTGTTATTCGGTTTGCTTTTCTACTGTACTGCGCTGTGCAATATGTTAGCACTATATAAATAAATGTCATTTTATTAGGTCTTTAGCATCTGCTTGTGTTTTTATTGTACTGCGCTGTGGAATATGTTAGCACTATATAAATAAATGTCATTTTATCAGCTCTTTAGCTTCTGCTTGTGTTTTTTTTTGTACTGCGCTGTGGAATATGTTTGCTCTTTATAAATGTCATTTTATTTGGTATTTAGTCTCTGCTTGTGTTTTTTTGTACTGCACTGCACATTATGTTGGCGCTTTATAAATGTCATTTTATTTGGTATTTAGCCTATGCTTGTGTTTTTTTGTACTGCGCTGTGCAATATGTTAGCACTATATAAATAAATGTCATTTTATTAGGTCTTTAGCCTCTGCTTGTGTTTTTTTGTACTGCGCTGTGGAATATGTTAGCACTATATAAATAAATGTAATTTTATTAGGTCTTTAGCCTCTGCTTGTTTTTTTTGTACTGCGCTGTGGAATATGTTAGCACTATATAAATAAATGTCATTTTATTAGGTCTTTAGCTTCTGCTTGTGTTTTTTTTTGTACTGCGCTGCGGAATATGTTAGCACTATATAAATAAATGTCATTTTATTATGTCTTTAGCCTCTGCTTGTGTTTTTTTTTGTACTGCGCTGCGGAAAATGTTAGCACTATATAAATAAATGTCATTTTATTAGGTCTTTAGCCTCTGCTTGTTTTTTTTGTACTGCGCTGTGGAATATGTTAGCACTATATAAATAAATGTCATTTTAATAGGTCTTTAGCTTCTGCTTGTGTTTTTTTTTGTACTGCGCTGCGGAATATGTTAGCACTAATATAAATAAATGTCATTTTATTATGTCTTTAGCCTCTGCTTGTGTTTTTTGTACTCTTGCGCTGCTGGAATATGTTAGCACTATATAATAAATGTCATTTTATTATGTCTTTAGCCTCTGCTTGTGTTTTTTTTTGTACTGCGCTGTGGAATATTTAGCACTATTTAAATAAATGTCATTTTATTTGGTCTTTAGCCTCTGCTTGTGTTTTTTTTTTTGCGCTGTGCAATATGTTAGCACCCTTATATAAATAAATTGTTATTTTGTATTGGTCTTTAGCCTCTGCTTGTGTTTTTTTGTACTGCGCTGTGGAATATGTTAGCACTTATATAATAAATGTCATTTTATTAGGTCTTTAGCCTCTGCTTGTGTTTTTTTGTACTGCGCTGTGCAATATGTTGGCGCTTTATATAAAATAAATGTTATTTCATTTGTCCTTTAGCCTCTGCTTGTGTTTTTTTGTACTGCGCTGTGGAATATGTTAGCACTATATATAAATAAATGTAATTTTAATTAGGTCTTTAGCCTCTGCTTGTGTTTTTTTGTACTGCGCTGCGGAATATGTTAGCACTATATAATAAATGTCATTTTATTAGGTCTTTAGCCTCTCTGCTTGTGTTTTTTTGTACTGCACTGTGGAATATGTTAGCAGCACTATAAATAAATGTAATTTTATTTGGTCTCTTTAGCCTCTGCTTGTGGTCTTTTTTGTACTGCGCTGTGAATATGTTAGACTATATAAATAAATGTAATTTTATTAGGTCTTTAGCCTCTGCTTGTGTTTTTTTTGTGACTGCGCTGTGGAATATGTTAGCACTATATAAAAAATAATGTCATTTTTATGGTCTTTAGCCTCTGCTTGCTTGGTCTTTTTTTGTACTGCGCGCTGTGGAATATGATTTGCACTTTATATAATTAAATCAATTTTATTTGGTCTTTAGCCTCTGCTTGTGTCTTTTTTGTACTGCGCTGTGGAATATGTTAGCACTATATAAATAAATGTCATTTTATTTGGTCTTTAGCCTCTGCTTGTGTCTTTTTTGTACTGCGCTGTGGAATATGTTAGCACTATATAAATAAATGTCATTTTATTTGGTCTTTAGCCTCTGCTTGTGTCTTTTTTTGTACTGCGCTGTGGAATATGTTAGCACTATATAAATAAATGTAATTTTATTAGGTCTTTAGCTTCTGCTTGTGTTTTTTTTTGTACTGCGCTGCGCAATATGTTAGCGATTTAAAAGATTGTCATTTTTATTTGGTCTTTAGCCTTGTTGCTAGTGTTTTTTTATTGTACTGGCAAATTTTGCAATGTGGGCGCTCTTAACTCGCTGTGGAATATGTTAGCACCTTATAAATAAATGTTATTTTATTTGTCTTTAGCCTCTGCTTGTGTTTTTTTGTACTGCGCTGTGCAATATGTTGGTCACTATATAAATAATTGTCAATTTTATTAGGTCTTTAGCCTCTGCTTGTGTTTTTTTTGTACTGCGCTGTGCAATATGTTAGCACTATATATAAATAAATGTCATTTTATTAGGTCTTTAGCCTCTGCTTGTGTTTTTTTTGTACTACTGCGTGTGGAATATGTTAGCACTATATAAATAAATAAAGTCATTTTATTAGCTCTTTAGCCTCTGCTTGTGTTTTTTTTTGTACTGCGCTGTGGAAAATGTTAGCACTATATAATATTAAAATGTCATTTTTTTGTCTTTAGCTTCTGCTTGTGTTTTTTTTTGTACTGCGCTGCCGCAATATGTTAGCACTATATAAATAAATGTCATTTTATTTGGTCTTTAGCCTTGCTTGTGTTTTTTTTTGTACTGCGCTGCGGAATAATGTTAGCACTATATAAATAAATGTCATTTTATTATGTCTTTAGCCTCTGCTTGTGTTTTTTTTTGTACTGCGCTGCGGAAAATGTTAGCACTATTTAAATAAATGTCATTTTATTAGGTCTTTAGCCTCTCTGCTTGTGTTTTTTTGTAAGCTGCTCGCTGTGGAATATGTTAGCACTATATAAATAAATGTCATTTTATTAGGTCTTTAGCCTCTGCTTGTGTTTTTTTTGTACTGCGCTGTGCAATATGTTGGTGCTTTATAAATAATTGTCATTTTATTAGGTCTTTAGCCTCTGCTTGTGTTTTTTTTTGTACTGCGCTGCCGCTGGAATTATGTTAGCACTATATATATTAAATGTCATTTTATTAAGTCTTTAGCCTCTGCTTGTGTTTTTTTGTACTGCGCTGTGGAATATGTTAGCACTATATAAAATAAAGTTATTATTTGGTCTTTAGCCTCTGCTTGTGTTTTTTTGTACTGCGCTGTGCAATATGTTGGTGCTTTATAAATAATTGTCATTTTATTAGGTCTTTAGCCTCTGCTTGTGTTTTTTTTTGTACTGCGCTGTGGAATATGTTAGCACTATATAATTAAATGTCATTTTATTAAGTCTTTAGCTTCTGCTTGTGGTTTTTTTGTACTGCGCTGTGGAATATGTTAGCACTATATAAATAAATGTCATTTTATTAAGTCTTTAGCTTCTGCTTGTGGTTTTTTTGTACTGCGCTGTGCAATATGTTAGCACTATATAAATAAATGTCATTTTATTAGGTCTTTAGCTTCTGCTTGTGTTTTTTTGTACTGCGCTGTGGAATATGTTAAGCACTATAAATATAATGTCATTTTATTAGGTCTTTAGCTCTGCTTGTGTGTTTTTTTGTGTACTGCGCTGCGGAATATGTAGCACTATATAAATAATGTTCATTTTATTAGGTCTTTAGCCTCTGCTTGTGTTTTTTTGTACTGCGCTGCGCAATATGTTGGCACTTTATAAATAATTGTCATTTTATTAGGTCTTTAGCCTCTGCTTGTGCTTTTTTGTACTGCGCTGTGGAATATGTTAGCACTATAAATAAATGTCATTTTATTATGTCTTTAGCCTCTGCTTGTGTCTTTTTTGTACTGCGCTGTGGAATATGTTAGCACTATATAAATAAATGTCATTTTATTAAGTCTTTAGCTTCTGCTTGTGGTTTTTTTGTACTGCGCTGTGGAATATGTTAGCACTATATAAATAAATGTCATTTTATTAGGTCTTTAGCTTCTGCTTGTGTTTTTTTGTACTGCGCTGCGGAATATCTTAGCACTATATAAATAATTGTCATTTTATTAGGTCTTTAGCTTCTGCTTGTGTTTTTTTGTACTGCGCTGTGGAATATGTTAGCACTACATAAATAAATGTCGTTTTATTAGGTCTTTAGCCTCTGCTTGTGTTTTTTTTGTACTGCGCTGTGGAATATGTTAGCACTATATAAATAAATGTCATTTTATTAGGTCTTTAGCCTCTGCTTGTGTTTTTTTTGTACTGCGCTGCGCAATATGTTGGCACTTTATAAATAATTGTCATTTTATCAGCTCTTTAGCTTCTGCTTGTGTTTTTATTGTACTGCGCTGTGGAATATGTTGGCGCTTTATAAATGTCATTTTATTTGGTATTTAGCCTCTGCTTGTGTTTTTTTGTACTGCGCTGTGGAATATGTTAGCACTATATAAATAAATGTCATTTCATTAGGTCTTTAGCCTCTGCTTGTTTTTTTTGTACTGCGCTGTGGAATATGTTAGCACTATATAAATAAATGTCATTTTATTAGGTCTTTAGCTTCTGCTTGTGTTTTTTTTTGTACTGCGCTGCGGAATATGTTAGCACTATATAAATAAATGTCATTTTATTATGTCTTTAGCCTCTGCTTGTGTTTTTTTTTGTACTGCGCTGTGGAATATGTTAGCACTATTTAAATAAATGTCATTTTATTTGGTCTTTAGCCTCTGCTTGTGTTTTTTTTTGTTACTTGCCTGCTGTGCTGTGTGCAATTATGTTAGCACTATTTAAATATAATGTCATTTTATTTGGTCTTTAGCCTCTGCTTGTGTTTTTTTTGTACTGCGCTGTGGAATATGTTAGCACTATATAAATAAATGTCATTTTATTAGGTCTTTAGCCTCTGCTTGTGTTTTTTTGTACTGCGCTGTGGAATATGTTAGCACTATATAAATAAATGTCATTTTATTAGGTCTTTAGCCTCTGCTTGTGTTTTTTTTTGTACTGCGCTGTGGAATATGTTAGCACTATATAAATAATTGTCATTTTATTAGGTCTTTAGCCTCTGCTTGTGTTTTTTTGTACTGCGCTGTGGAATATGTTAGCACTATATAAATAAATGTAATTTTATTAGGTCTTTAGCTTCTGCTTGTGTTTTTTTTTGTACTGCGCTGCGCAATATGTTGGCGATTTAAAATTGTCATTTTATTAGGTCTTTAGCTTTTGCTAGTGTTTTTTTTTTGTACTGCGCTGTGGAATATGTTAGCACCTTATAAATAAATGTTATTTTATTTGGTCTTTAGCCTCTGCTTGTGTTTTTTTGTACTGCGCTGTGCAATATGTTAGCACTATATAAATAAATGTCATTTTATTAGGTCTTTAGCCTCTGCTTGTGTTTTTTTTGTACTGCGCTGTGGAATATGTTAGCACCTTATAAATAAATGTCATTTTATTTAGTCTTTAGCCTCTGCTTATGCTTTTTTTGTACTGCGCTGCGCAATATGTTAGCACTATATAAATAAATGTCATTTTATTAGGTCTTTAGCCTCTGCTTGTGTTTTTTTTGTACTGCGCTGTGGAATATGTTAGCACTATATAAATAAATGTCATTTTATTAGGTCTTTAGCCTCTGCTTGTGTCTTTTTTGTACTGCGCTGTGGAAAATGTTAGCACTATATAATTAAATGTCATTTTATTTGGTCTTTAGCCTCTGCTTGTGTTTTTTTTGTACTGCGCTGCGCAATATGTTGGCGATTTAAAATTGTCATTTTATTAGGTCTTTAGCTTTTGCTAGTGTTTTTTTTTGTACTGCGCTGTGGAATATGTTAGCACTATATAAATAAATGTCATTTTATTAGGTCTTTAGCCTCTGCTTGTGTTTTTTTGTACTGCGCTGTGGAATATGTTAGCACTATATAAATAAATGTCATTTTATTAGGTCTTTAGCCTCTGCTTGTGTTTTTTTGTACTGCGCTGTGCAATATGTTAGCACTATATAAATAAATGTCATTTTATTAGGTCTTTAGCCTCTGCTTGTGTTTTTTTGTACTGCGCTGTGGAATATGTTAGCACCTTATAAATAAATGTCATTTTATTTAGTCTTTAGCCTCTGCTTATGCTTTTTTGTACTGCGCTGCGCAATATGTTAGCACTATATAAATAAATGTCATTTTATTAGGTCTTTAGCCTCTGCTTGTGTTTTTTTGTACTGCGCTGCGCAATATGTTGGCGATTTAAAATTGTCATTTTATTAGGTCTTTAGCTTTTGCTAGTGTTTTTTTTTGTACTGCGCTGTGGAATATGTTAGCACTATATAAATAAATGTCATTTTATTTGGTCTTTAGCCTCTGCTTGTGTTTTTTTGTACTGCGCTGTGGAATATGTTAGCACTATATAAATAAATGTCATTTTATTTGGTCTTTAGCCTCTGCTTGTGTTTTTTTGTACTGCGCTGTGGAATATGTTAGCACTATATAAATAAATGTAATTTTATTAGGTCTTTAGCCTCTGCTTGTGTTTTTTTTTGTACTGCGCTGCGCAATATGTTGGCGATTTAAAATTGTCATTTTATTAGGTCTTTAGCTTTTGCTAGTGTTTTTTTTTGTACTGCGCTGCGCAATATGTTGGCACTTTATAAATAATTGTCATTTTATCAGCTCTTTAGCCTCTGCTTGTGTTTTTTTTATACTGCGCTGTGGAATATGTTTGCTCTTTATAAATGTCATTTTATTTGGTATTTAGTCTCTGCTTGTGTTTTTTTGTACTGCGCTGTGCAATATGTTAGCACTATATAAATAAATGTCATTTTATTAGGTCTTTAGCCTCTGCTTGTTTTTTTTGTACTGCGCTGTGCAATATGTTAGCACTATATAAATAAATGTCATTTTATTTGGTCTTTAGCCTCTGCTTGTGTTTTTTTGTACTGCGCTGTGGAATATGTTAGCACTATATAAATAAATGTCATTTTATTAGGTCTTTAGCTTCTGCTTGTGTTTTTTTGTACTGCGCTGTGGAATATGTTAGCACTATATAAATAAATGTCATTTTATTATGTCTTTAGCCTCTGCTTGTGTTTTTCTTGTACTGCGCTGCGGAATATGTTAGCACTATATAAATAAATGTCATTTTATTAGGTCTTTAGCTTCTGCTTGTGTTTTTTTGTACTGCGCTGTGGAATATGTTAGCACTATATAAATAAATGTCATTTTATTATGTCTTTAGCCTCTGCTTGTGTTTTTCTTGTACTGCGCTGCGGAATATGTTAGCACTATATAAATAAATGTCATTTTATTATGTCTTTAGCCTCTGCTTGTGTTTTTTTTTTTTTTACTGCGCTGTGGAATATGTTGGCGTTTTATAAATAATTGTCATTTTATCAGGTTTTTAGCCTCTGCTTGTGTTTTCTTTGTACTGCGCTGCGGAATATGTTAGATCTTTAGCTTCTGCTTGTGTTCACAGAATGCCAAAAAACCAAGAAGGGTTTGGCGGTCCGCACACCGCAGTGAGAAAACCGCCAAGCCCCTCAACGCTGCTCCGGATGCCTTGGTTAAAGCCAGACAAACGGAAACAAGTACCAAGTAAATAAGTTCAAATAGAAAAATATTAGAAAGAAAGACAACAAAGGCGATACTTATCTTGCCAAAGCAGCAAGAAAAGAGGGAGAAAAGGCGGGAACGTGGTCCTATATATAGAGTGACTGGAACTATGGACTGTATCACTGGGGCAGGGGTGTTAGATGATACCATTGTTAGTAGACATGTTTTCTTTAATGTCTGATATGTTTTTTTACATTTTTACTTGCTGCTATTAATAAAAACAAGAAAAGAGACGGCAATACTCGCCTCTGAGCTCTTGTATTAAAATTATGCTTTTTTTTCATATTAACAATAATAATTTCTCTCTTCCAATAGATCTGTCAAGCGAGCAACGTCAAGCGATCCACTGTCATCAAACCAACCGCTGCAAGAAGCTGCTCCTCCTGCATCACCGTAAGGTAATCAATCTTATTTCTACATATAATAGTCCGAGTTCGAGTGACACTGGTTACCTGAGAGTGACCCCTCTCAGGCAGCCAATGTCAGGAGTGTGATTGCTTTTAGCAGTCGCACCTCTTTCACTCTTAGGCAGCTATTTACAGCAGTCACACTCTTGACACTCTCAGGCAGCCAGTGAGAGGAGTGTGATTGTTCTCACTGGTTGCCAGAGCGTGACAAGGTGTGACTCCTTTCAGGCAGCCGCTGTCAGTAAAGCAGGCTGGGTCGCGGACCAGTCCCTGGCCTGGTAAGTGCCGGGTCGCAGCGTGATGCGAGTGATGCGGAGCGGCTGTAACTACAAATGAAGCTTCGCCTGCCTGCCGGCCTCTCACCTCCTGCAGCCGGCAAACGAAGCTTCATCTGTAGTTGCAGCTACATCACTCACGTTAACTCCTGAGCTCCGCCTCCTGTCATATCAGTCCTCCAATGGTTCTGATACCTAATTAATTTGATTTAAAAGTTGTAATATTTATTTTGATTCTAAAAAATAAAAATATTTATACCCTTGAAAAATAAAGTATCTCTTTTTTTTAGGCGCCATGGCGACCTGGCGCCTGGGATTTGTCGAGCCCATATTTTTCTCTCCCCTGCTTCCTCCGGCTCCCACATTGTGTTTGCACTGTGCGTTACCTTGTGCCTCGGGCTTGCCGGGTTCTGCTGCTGCTCGTGCCCCGTGTCCTTGTTTTGTACCTTTTGTTACCCTCTGTTACCCTAGCATTAGCCTTTGTATTGGCGGCTGTGCCGTCCTGCGTTATCCCCTGGTTTGGCTCGTCTCGGGTTCTAGGTATTTTATGGAAGTTTGGCCTCCAGAGCATTGATTGAGTGGCGGCTGAATGTGATTGTCACGGCGTATGAACCTCCTGCTCTTACATGGGGTAATATTGTGATTTTTATGAGCCAGAATCACTCCGTGAAATGTTTGTGTCCCCTGATATTACCTCCCCATACATGGCTGTAACCCGACCACACAAACACATTGATGGATGATTTAAAGCTTTAATGATGGCATTTATAATCATCTTATAGATAATGCATAGATCTTTCCATGACATTTATCTCTTCGTTTTCTCTCGGAGGAGCCCGTGACTGCTCACACTCCATAGTTACACAGGCTGGAACAAAGCCGTGCGTCCATCCAGTTCAGCCTTTCACACATCACCTCTTGCTGCTGATCCAAAAGAAGGCAAAAAAACCCAGTCTGAAGCGCTCGCCAATTTGCAACATACTTGGAAAAAAATCCTTCTCGACCCCTGAATGATGGTCCGATTTCTCTTTCGATCAAGCAGCCTCTATCTGCTCCGGGCCGGACACCACGTCACTCCTCACAGCTCAGTTTTTCATAGATTAACCCCTTAAGGACCGAGGACGTACCATGTACGTCATTGCAGCGGGTCTCTCTTAGACCCGCTGACGTACATGGTACGTCCTGCCGTTTTTTGAGCGCTGGAAGCGATCGGATCGCTTCCAGCAGCTCAAACGCCATTGCAGGCTGCCTGGGAGTCCAGGCAGCCGTGCAATGGCGGTTAGAAGTGCCGGGGCACCATGTGATCGCTCCCCGGGAGCGATCAACATCCGGTTTTACCGGAGAGGTGCCCGGCACTTCTAGAGAGCGCTGGAAGCGATCGGTATCGCTTCCAGCTGCTCTGAGTATATTACAAGGATGCCTCGACATCGAGGCATCCTTGCAATATGCTTACCTGCCGCCGGTCCGTCCGTGATCGCTCCCCCCGAGCGATCACTTCCGGTAGCGGCAGGAAGTACTGAGTGCCACGAGGTATCGTGGCACTCAGTACAAAAACGATCATATCAGTGATCAGGTGCTCTGCTGGGTGCCTCGAGGGATCAAGGCACCCAGCAGAGTAAAAAAAAGTGTAAAAAAAAAAGTAAAATAAAAATAAATAAAGTTAGGGTTAGGGGTAGGGGTAGGGGTAGGGTTAGGGTTAGGGTTCTAAGGGCAGGGTCATCTTGGGGCTGAGTGGGATGTTCCTAGCCTGCCTCATCAGAGAGGCAGGCTAGCAACATCCAATCAGAAGTTAGAAAAAAATCTAAATAAAATTTCTAATTTGTCAGGTCAGGTCAATATTTTGTAAATATTGGCTCTGACCTCTGTGATTCTCCCTCCCTCTCCTCACTTGTGTTTTGGTGAGCGAGAGAGAGAGATCAGATTTGACAGGTTAGAGATTTTAGTGAGATTTAGTGAGATTAGAAAAATTGAGGCAGATTTAGAGAGATTTTAGGGAGATTTAGAAGAATTGAGGCAGGTTTAGAGGGATTTAGGTGTTTATTTGTATTTTCTTGTGAAACCCAACGGTTCTTCTAAGAACCAACAATCCGCTTATATATATATAATAATTATAAAATTTTATAATCTATTATATATAATGTCTGAGAGGGTGTACAGCGCCGAGGAGGCATATGCCATCCTGGCGTCAGAATCTGAGGCATCTGCGTCAGACTCAGACCCTCATTTCGACCCCGCTAACTGCTCAGAGACGTCGCTAGATACATTATCTACGCTGGCTGATGTATCTAGTGATGTTTCTGATGCAGATCCTGGGTCACCACCTGCCAGCAGGAGACGCACAGCTCCAGCTGAGGAGTGGGTAGTGCCTCATCGCCAGAGGCCAGATATCCCTCCTTTCACGGCAAATCCTGGCATCAATATTGATGTTGCAGGATTTACCGCCACACAGTTTTTGCAGGTGTTTATGGGGGATGATTTGTTGGGCCACATCGTGGCCCAATCAAATCTGTATGCCCATCAGCATTGTGCTGCGAAGCCAGACTCCTACTTGGCAAGGCAGCAATGGACCCCGCTAGATGTGCCAGAATTTCTGAAATTCTGGGCACTTACTATGCTGATGGGCATCATAAAGAAGCCCTCAATTCGCTCCTACTGGAGCAGTATCCCCATCTGCTCTACCCCCATTTAACCCCAATCAATGTCACGTAGAAGGTATGAAAACCTTTTGCGTTTCATGCACTTCAGTGACAACAGCCTGTGCCCCCCTAGAGAGCATCCCCAGTTTGACAGGCACCAGACTTTTACATTTTATTCGTACATTTTTATGTTCTACAATTGGTGCTGTATTTTGCCAAAATCTTTGCACACCTATGCATGGGGGGCATGGGTGTACTCAGGAGATCTTGCAGAAAACAACCTGGAGAGTTTTCATGCAGTAACAAACAACAGTGTCTCCTAAATCACAGTCCAAAACTACTGTGGGCGTAAAAATCTGAAAATTGAAAAATTACCGCCACACACCTTCTTAAATGTTTTGGGCTAAAACCGTTGCATCCATGTCATCAAAGCACTCCATATGCAATACCTTGGGGTGTCAACATAACAAACATAAACAATTTTCTGGCAATAATTCAAACTGGGGTATGCGGTAGACCCAAAACCAAAGATAGGCCTAGCTGAAGAAATAATCTCAATTTCAACTCTAATGACAAAGTCATAAAAATTGTATTTGAACCTTCCCAAAATCCTGGCAAACCTATGCATGGGGGGCATGGGTGTACTCAGGAGACCTTGCAGAAAACAACCTGGAGAGTTTTCATGCAGTAACAAACAACAGTGTCTCCTAAATCACAGTCCAAAACTGATGTGGGTGTGAAAATGAAAAATGACCACCAAACTGTATCCAATTTGTTTGGAGCAAACGGATGCATCCATGGCATAAAAACTCCATTTACAATACTTTGGGGTGTTAGCTTACCAAATATATGCACGTTCATAAAACTGGGGTATGTAAAAAGGCCCCTAAAAAGAAGATAAGCAAAGAAGATACTGTATGTCAAATTAGAAAATTGACAAGCACATGTCAAAGATTGGCGTAGCACCCCAAAAACAACAGAACAAATCTATATATGGGTGGTATCAATTTACTCAGAAGATGTTGCTGAACATATTTTGGGGTGTTTTTTGGCAGTAACCCATAACTGGATTTGACAATTCATGCCTAAAGTACAATGTGTGTGAAAAAATAACCCAAAAAGTGACTACCTGAAAGTTTGACATAGAGCTAGTGCATGGAAAGTGTTAAAATACAACTCTTTGAAGCACCCTAGGGTGTGCCCTTTCTAAAAATATATGGTTTGATGGGGGTAAATTACTTTGGCCGGCTTCAAAAATGTCCCAAATAGGACATGGGTGCACGATGACGAAATGTGAAAATTCCAAGTTGGAAAACTGAAATGCGCACCCTCCAAATAAGGCCTATTAGCCCCCAAATGACCCGACATACCTATATATGGGTGGTATCAATTTACTCAGAAGATGTTGAACATATTTTGGGGTGCTTTTTGGCAGTAAACCTTAAAGTTCACAGTACATGTATTCTTAAATTGCGTTAAAAAAAAAAACAAATCCAAGTTTTTTTTTTTCTCAAACTTTGGCATAGATTTGTGGTAAAATGGTTTGCATGGAAAGAGTCAAAATACCCCAAGTTTAATACCTTGATTTGTGTACTTTAAAAAAATATGTATATGTGGAGGGTTATTCAGGAAATAGTGACAGATATCAGTGTTACAATGTCACTATCACTAGTTTTGAAAATAAACTCTTTGGAAATGGCAAAGTGCTACTTGCACTTATTGTTGCATAAAATAAGGAAAAAAGCGAGGAATATGTAAACATTGGGTATTGCTAAACTCAGTACTAAATTTAGAAACTACTAAGGAATTAATTTTTTTTGACGGTTGTTGATACATAAGAAATTTTGGGGGTCAAAGTTCGAAAAAGTGGTGTTTTTTAAATTTGTGTCATATTTCACAATATTTTTTATAGTAAATTATATGAAATGATGAAAAAAATGGTATCTTTATAAAGTCCATTTAGTGACGAGAAAAACAGTGTAAAATATGTGTGGGTTACATAAACGAGTAAGAGGAAAATTTGACGTAAACACTAAGAGCGCAGAAACGTAAAAACAGCAGCGGTCACGAACGGACGGATTCGTGTAAAACCGCCCGGTCACTAAGGGGTTAAGACATAGGACGTGGCGTTCTGGGAGTGACGGCTCATGTTTGATACAGAGTCCCAGGACGTAGTGGTGACGCGGCTGTCATTGAACTCAAACCAATTCCTGCGTCCTGGTGGTGCCTCGCTTCCGGCTGCCTGCACATAGGATTGTTGGGATGGCCGCGTTTCAGGCTGGACGTCCCCTGCTGTGCTGGAATCGTCCCCGGCGTAGGTGTAATAATGTCCACTGTTTGCCGTTGCGCCGGAATGCACCACAACTGAACTGATGATATAGCGGACTTGACGTTGGGTGCTTGCCTGACATTGTAGCTCAGGGGCTGCCGCAAAGCCTGCTCGACCGAGAGAGCTGGATGTTTCCACGGGCAGGAGCAGTGTCGCTGGAATGAACACAGGATCTAATAATTTGCGGATCGCCCCTAGCGTCCGGTCATAGGAAAACCTCATTAATGTCAGAGTGAGGTATTCCGGCCCTCCACAATACGCATGGTTTTCTCTGCGTTCTGGCGGGATCCACAGATGGAACATGCGTATCGGTTATCACCTTCTAGAGTTTCTGGTGCAAGGGATCGGTTTAGGAGGTCGGTGATGGAAATGCCTGCTTGGTTTCTTTCCATGAGAGCGGGCGCCCTCCTCTGTGCAGGACCCCCAGCGGATGATGGAGGGAAGGCCAGGCAAAGATCTGCGAAGATGTCATTGTTCTGTGAGATGTTCAGGCAGGTCTTGCAGGTGATAGATGTTTCCATCTGGCCTCTAAACATCTTTTCTATTAATGTTTTCTGCTCTTTGTTGTCCTGGACGTTGGAGGGTCTCTGACAATGCAGGAAGGTCATTCTTTCCTCGTCATGCAAGCTGAAAGAAGAAATAGAAATGCATATTAGCACAAAAATGGGGAAAAAGCAAAAAATCCATAAACTATAAAAGTTATCAGACTATTGAATGCATCCAAAGTTGAAATGTGCTGAGATCTGATGAGGTGACGCCTCACTGTGATGTCATACTCCACACTCTTTTACACTAATGACCCTATGTCGTGTTAGTGGGTGAGTGCAATGTATCCATCATGTAAGAAGAGGATTATTTCCATGAAATCTACCTGTTCAGAAGGAATCTCATATTCCATGCAGTCTTGCTGTGATCCAGCGTCGAACCGTTTGGGTCTTGAAGCCTCCAGAAAGAGCCGAGGGGAGAACACTTGTCCCTGATTGGAAATAAAGCAAGACGCTAATGTAAGATTTTGCAGCGAGAGGGAAGGAGAGAGGAGATTTCACATGGAACATGATATATACCTCATTGTATTTCAATCCGATAAAAATGCTTTGAAGTTCTCCTATCAGAGGACAGGCGCTGGTCACGGATAATACGCAGTCCCTGAACCTGAAAATAAAGCAAATAAGACCGTGCGGTGAGACACAAAGAATAAATCAGAGAACAGAAATTTCATATTTTACAGGAAAAAGCAGAGTGAAGGGCAATGTCACTTCCTTTCCTTCTTCCCGCTGTCACTGTCTCTCCTACTACCCACTGTCACTGTCTCTCCTACTACCCACTGTCACTGTATCTCCTTCTACCCACTGTCACTGCATCTCCTTCTTCCCACTGTCACTGCCTCTCCTACTTCCCGCTGTCACTCTCTCCTTCCCTCTGTCACCCTCTCATTCCCACTGACACTTCCTCTCCTCCTTCCCGCTGACACTTCCTCTCCTTCTTCCCGCTGTCACTTCCTCTCCTCCTTCACACTGTCACTGTCTATCCTTCTTCTTAGTGCCTTTGTGCTCCCCCCCTGCACTGCCATCTGATGCAACTAAACCATGATCTGCAGTGTCTTCCTCAGAGTTCACTAATCTCAGGTCTGTGTGTTTCCGGCCCTCAAGGAATATGTAATGGAACATTAAAGGAGATCTTACCTCGTGGCCATGAAGAGGGCCTGTAACACGCTGTTCATGAAACACGTGTTCCCCAGGTTCCGCAGTCCCATATTGGGAGCATTTGGTGTTGAGGTCTGCTGGGGGACAGAGTTCACTGTAGCACTGGAGCGAGATGTGAGGAGACTTAGGGCCAGAGCGAGAGATAGCTCCTCGTCAGATGTATCGCTCTCATCCTAAAGAAAACGGTAAAAATCTGAAATCCGTCGAAATTACCCAAAATTACAGTGTATTTTATAAACGTGTGCGATTTAGTAGAATAATAACCGTATGACACGACTTACCTCGCTATCGGTGACTGAAGATTCGAAGTGGATGTTCACCAGGTCACGGCTTTCCATGCTGGAGGCGGCGCTGTTGTTTGCGTTGTCCACGTGGACCTCTTCCATCTGTGGTCTAACTTCACCTGCTGGAAGGATGACATTTTCCATGGCAGGCATTATCAGATTTTCAAATGGTAGAAGGATCATGTCCACGTTGGCCACTTCAGACTCTGTTATTTCTTCCACCGGTAGAACGACATCTTCCATGTCGGACGTTTCCTGTTCGTCTATTTCAAACCGTGGAAGAATAACATCGTCAAAGTTGACCTCTTCCAGCTCAGAAACCTCTTCCGCTAAAGTGACAACGTTGTCCACGTGAAGTACTTTAAGCTCTTCTGCTACAACTCCAGGATGGTCATCGTTCTCATTCAGGCCTTCACACATCCCTGGAAGATGCAGCAATGCAGGCGTTGACGTTTTGGAGCCAGTTGTTGAGCTCCTCCAGTCTTGTGGTTGACTTGCGCAAGAAGTCGTCCACATCCTGCAAATGCTTTGCGGTTTTGGTGACTTTTCGGAGCCTTTCAGCTCCGTCTTTAATTTTGAGCTCTCGGTTTATTTCACGCAGGACATTTTCTCTTATCTGACTGAAGCTCAGCTGGGTGGCGGGGTCTGCGATGTTAGTTGCTGACCCATCACTACCCGCTGAGGTGACATCGGCCTTAGGATGTTCTGAAAAATAAAAAACAATATATAAAGATTAATTGAAAATTGTATATCCTCTCCATCAATTTCCCTTCATCAAGTATAAAGTGTATCAGGGTGATACATTGTAACGGGGAAAAGCCATGGGCTTTATCAGAAGTCAAATGACAAACCGGTAACCTTACCTTGTGAAAATACCGGCAATTACCTAGTGATTTTTATTCATTAATAAAGCAGGGTTAGCTGGGCTTTCTGCCAGCATATTGACGGAAAATAACTCTATATAATGAATTAAATGAAAATGTAAAGCTGTAAAGATAATACTGTACCTGAAGGCTGCGATGGTTCACGCAGGAATTCACGGCGTACTGGACGTAAGGGATGCTAAAGAGGAAGCAAAGAAGACAATCAGAAAACCATAGAACAGTTAAAAACATGAATCAAATACTCCAACCAAAACTGAGAACAAGAAACAAAATGAAATGTTTCAGGGCTTATCTACTAAATAGTGAGCTGTAAGAATGATCAAACAGAGCTGTGTAGGGGAGATGGTTTGTAATCTGCATACATGTATTATTACTTTTCCCCAAAAATGTTCCTTATTCCGTTACATAGAATCAGCCAAAGATCAGGATCCTCAATATATATACAGGCTTAGTGATATTCAGTGACTTAAAATTGACAAAATAATCTATAGTCATATAGTTAACCCCTCAATATCCTGTACTACCATGCAATCATCAATAGGTACAATGCGCCAAAGAATAAAAAAACACAACTTTATTTAATTAGCATTAAAATAACACAACTGTTAGGGATGCACCGATAAATCGGTGTCAATGCCGATACCGGGATCAGCACGAGTACTTGGTTCTCGTGCAGATGCCACGATACCGGAAGCCAGCGTTGGACTGGCTTGCTGGCCGGCATCTGTGGGGCATTGTTTGAATGGCACTCTGCCAGGCCCCTCTGAGCGCCTGCTGGCAAAAGGTATTAGCCCGGCGGCTCGCCTGGGATCCACCAGCCACAAGATTGAGAAGTTCACGAGGTCACGTGAACTCTTGAGATCTCGCGACACCACGGCTTGTGCGCGGTTCCCAACGAGCAGCTGGGCTGCAAACTTTACTGGCGGACGCTCGAAGGAGGAAAAGCGCTCGGAGGAGCCTGGTAGAGCGGGAGACACCGCTGGGGTCAATCTATATGTGAGCTGTGGGCAATATATGTGTGAGCTGGGGGCAATATATGTGTGAGCTGGGGGCAAAATATATATGTGAGCTGGGGGCAAAATATATATGTGAGCTGGGGGCAATATATATATATATGTATCCGGTTAGGGAACAGCACTTACAGGGTTATCCAAAGAGATTCGAAAAGTCACCGCACGTTCGGTGACTTTTCGTTCTCTTCAATTCGGTTCCTTTTGCCGATTGCATTTCGGTGACCCTGCGGTGTATTCAGCAAACACCACAGGGTCCCTGAATTGCAGGGAAAAGCTGCCGATAACCTGACGAACACTAACCGAATGCACGCTGAAAACAAGCAAAAACATCTGGATTAACCTTCGAAGAGGAGCCGAACAGGAGCCGAAAAGGAGCCGAATCACACAGAGCCGAAGCAGCTGTGACGTAGAGGAGGCAGTGAATAAATTAGAAAAACCATTTGTATGAATCTGGGAAAAAGAAACGCTGTTTGCAAAGAAACTACTGAGCGAAAATGTCTGAAATTTTCACAGGAGGTCCAGGGAATGATAATAAAGAGGGCTGTTACAAAAAAAATAAGCAAACTGAAAAAAATAAAAAAAAAAATCGGACTTTTAATTTTTTTAAAAAATTCAGAAAAATGCTTAAAGTATCCTAAAAAATCTATAAATAAAGAGACTTTTTGCTGCAGAATTTTATAATGAACGGTTTATTAGATATTGAATTAAAACGGGAATATTTTTAACATTGAAGTCTATGGGATTCTCCTGAATAAATTTGCCGAATTAAACCACCGAATGGCAGGACATTAGGGGAACCTTTCACTGCTGGTTTGTGTTCTCTGAATAGCCGAAGCAGTGCTTTTTCATGGGGATTTCACTGCCCTCGAACAGGCACCGAACAGGCACCGTATGTGCAGGCAATTCGACAGGATTTGGCGAATTGCCTGCTCTCTGGATAGCCGAATGGCCAGGAAAGGTAACCGAACCCTGATTTTCAGCGTTCGGTTACCTTTCTCAAGCAATTCGAATCTCTTTGGATAACCCTGTTAGTCTCCAGCATATAAAATGCAAAAATTGCCCAGGTGCCGTCCATGCAAAATCAGATATAGCAAACAAAGGATATGGAGCACTCTGGGACTTTGTATAAAATACAAAAATGTAATAAAGAATCATTAAAAGAAAACCAACGTTTCGGCTCCTCCGAGCCTTAATCAAGGTATATCATTGTATTTTACACAAAGTCCAAGAGTGCTCCATATACATATATATATATATATGAGAGCTGGGGTCAATACATGTGTGAGCTGGGGGCTATATATGTGTGAGCTGGGGCAATATAGGTGTGAGCTGGGACCAATATATTTATGAGCTGGGGGAAATATTAATGAGCTGGGGGCAGTATATATGTGAGAGCTAGGGCAATATATATATATATATATATATATACGTATGAGCTGGGGCATTTTATATGAGCTCTGTTCTTACTGAAAAGTGGTCACATGACATTAAATAACAGTATCTGTCTTAAAAAAGTGGTACCAGTGCATCCCTAACAACTGTATATTAATCCAAAATACCAAACAATTTTTTTACATTTTTCATAGAGCAAGATCCAGCAAAAACGGTAATGCTGCTCCTGGGAGAAGACTTTCCACCCAAAACATTGGGTTCCTGGCCCAGGCGCTCTGATACCAGTGTCACATTCTCATTAAGGTTACAGTATTCAACTTATTGCTTATTTGTATGCTTATATACATTGTTACTTTTATACTTATACGATAACCCGCCACATGGAGACTCAGTAATGAAAAAACTTTTCTTTTATTAATTTGACGTTTCAGTCCTCGCAGGAACTTCCATCAGGATAAAACATACATCACTATGACAGGTTTATATACACACCCTACATGCATAGTTCAATCAGCAATGCACCACATGATCTCCTTAATTAAACACATCAGCAGGCCCTTAGTGTTGCCATAGCAACATATCAACAACATGGCTTCCCTAACACATCAACAAGTCCTTAGTGTTGCCATAGCAATATATCCACAACATGGCTTCCCTAACACATCTACAAGCACTTAGTGTTGCCATAGCAACGTATCAACATCATGGCTTCCTTAACAACACCTAAGTAAACGGTCCCCAATTAATGTAACAATGTATAATTTCTCAAACATTGAAGGAGAATCAGGCTGGAAGATGGTTGCTACTATGAGCCAGGCAGCCATCTTGTTCAGAACATTGGTTCACCAGTAAATAGAATAGATTTTATTTAGATGAGAAGAGCAGAGCTTACATAGAATTTAAGGAATGTGTGTTAGATTAGAAAAACTAACAAGAGGACCAGGCAGAATCCGGCCGGCTCTTGGCACGGAGAGACAGGAAGATTTATGAATGGGGCAAGGTCACTGAGATGTGCAGAGGAACAAAGAAAACATAGAAAACAGACCAGGCCCCAGGCTATCTGAATAAACATAGCCCATAGGGAGGGAGGCGCTGCCCGGAGAAAGACAGCACAACAAATCACAGACTGTCAAACTAACATGAAGTGTATCAATTTATAGTTAAATGTGGAATGTTCTTTGTGTTTATGCTAATGATGGGAGGTATTAACCCACGTGGGGTGGAATAAAGTGTCATCGGGAGGTGGGCTAATTGGGATGTACCTAATTACGTATTTTTGGGTATAAGACCCCTTGCACGGGGTGAAAGGGGGGCTCACTCTTTGCGATTCAATCCTGTGTGAGCACTTGTGTGACGACACAATAAACGTTTGCCTTTCCTGAAGAGACTCGTGTTTGGACAATCCTTGCTTGTGTCTGGTCCGGCGCCGTTTTAGAAGTGAACCAGTCTGACTCCGGTTACATAACTATCAGAAGTAACATCCCAACACAAGATAGTTATCTGCCACCTCCACTCCCAGAGGTCCCCTCTGCCACCCTCTGCCGCTTCCTCCCAGCCACTGAGGAGGAAGTCAATTCCTTATTGTCCTCCTCACATCTCACCACATGCCCGCTCGACCCCATTCCCTCACATCTAATTCCTCCCCTCTCCTCCTCCCTCACCCCTGCTCTCACACACATCTTCAACCTCTCTCCACTGCCTCCTTTCCATCCTCCTTCAAACACGCGCTAGTTACCCCTTTACTAAAGAAACCATCCCTAGATCCCAACTCTCCATTCAACTACCGCCCTGTATCCCTGCTTCCCTTTACCTCTAAGCTCTTAGAAAAACTAGTCTTCAACCGCCTCTCCCTCTTCCTGTCCTCCAATTCCCTACTTGACCCCCTGCAATCTGGCTTCCGTCCCCTACACTCAACTGAAACTGCCCTCACCAAAGTCACCAACGACCTCCTAACTGCTAAAAAACACGGCCACTATTCTATTCTCATCCTGCTTGACCTCTCGGCTGCTTTTGGCACTGTTGACCACCCCCTCCTTCTACAGACCCTCAACTCTCTGGGTCTCGGGGACACTGCACTTGCTTGGGTTGACTCCTATTTATCCAACAGGTCCTTCTGTGTGTCCTTTTCTGGTAACTCCTCCTCTTCATTGCCTCTATCTGTTGGTGTACCTCAAGGCTCTGTCCTTGGTCCTCTGCTCTTTTCCATCTACACCTCCTCCTTGGGCAAAATCATCAACAGCTTTGGCTTTAATTACCACCTCTACGCTGATGACACTCAGATCTACCTCTCTACCCCTGATCTCTCTCCTCTTGTCCTCTCAAAAGTCAGTGACTGTTTATCTGGCATCTCCTCCTGGATGGCCTCCCACCACCTAAAGATCAACATGTCAAAGACTGAACTCCTACTTATTCCTCCCTCCAATGCCTCCCCACCTCCTGACTTCTCTATCACGGTGGAGGGTATCACCATCTCCCCATCAAACCAAGTTCGCTGTCTTGGAGTTACACTTGACTCTGCTCTTTCCTTCATCCCCCACATCAAGTCTCTTTCCTCCTCCTGCCGATACCAACTGCGTAATATTTACAGAATTCGGCCATTTCTTACCGCTGTCACCACAAAACAACTCATACACGCCCTGGTAATCTCCCAACTCGACTATTGCAATAATCTCTTATCTGGCCTCCCTCTGTCCCGCCTCTCCCCCCTACAATCCATCCTGAACGCCTCTGCCAGGCTAATTCACCTCACCCGCCGCTCTGTCTCTGCCGCTCCCCTCTGCGAGTCCCTTCACTGGCTCCCCTACCACTGCAGAATTAAGTTCAAAATCCTTATCCTTACCTACAAAACGCTCACTAACTCAGCTCCCCACTACCTGTCCTTACTAGTCACCAAATACACCCCAGCCCGCTCCCTAAGGTCAAACAGTGACCTGCGCCTAGCTTCTCCCCGCATCACCTCTTCCCATGATAGACTGCAGGATTTCTCACGCGCAGCCCCCACTCTCTGGAACGCTCTCCCTCGTACTGTCAGACTTTCCCCTAACTTCTCTTCCTTCAAACGCTCCCTTAAAACATTCCTATTTAGGGAAGCCTACCACCCAACTCACTGACGCAACCATCAATCACTCTCACCTTACAGTCCTCTCCTCCTGTTTCCAACCCCAACCCTCCTAGATTGTGAGTTCCTACGGGAATAGGGCCCTCATCTCCTCCTGTACTGTTTGTCAAATGTTGTTCAATATATTGTAACCCTGTCTATACTGTGCTTATTGTACAGCGCTGCGGAATATGCTGGCGCTTTATAAATAAAGAATAATAATAATAAAGGGCTTTGGTTAGGATATGGTTTGTATGGGTTAATATGAGGGGTAAGGACTTTGGTTAGGATAGCGTTTGGGTTAATATGAGGGGTAAGGGCTTTGGTTAGGATAGGGTTTGTATGGGTTAATATGAGGGGTAAGGGCTTTGGTTAGGATAGGGTTAGTAGGGGTTAATAGGGGGTAAGGGCTTTGGTTAGGATAGGGTTTGTATGGGTTAATATGAGGGGTAATGGCTTTGGTTAGGATAGGGTTAGTATGGGTGTAAGGTGCTGGTTCCGGGGTGGTAGGTACGAGCCAATGTGCAATGAAGAAGTCTTGCAAAGCAGAGGTATATAGATATAGATAGATATATATAGATATAGATATAGATATAGATATAGGATGATTTATTGCAAAGACACAATAAAGCAAAGGCAATAACAGATATAGAAGAGGTATGCAATAGATGGAGAATACTGAATAGGAGGGGAAAAGCTAAGGAATAGGGAAGAAGTGTATATATGTATACACAGGTTACAGGTCTAGAGAGAACTAAAGCAGAAATATATATATGAATAAGGAGGAAAGGAGGAGATTGTATATACACAGGTTACAGGGCTAGAGGGAACCAGAGCAGAATATATACAGGTTACAGGGCTAGAGGGAACCAGAGCAGAATATATACAGGTTACAGGGCTAGAGGGAACCAGAGCAGAATATATACAGGTTACAGGGCTAGAGGGAACCAGAGCAGAATATATACAGGTTACAGGGCTAGAGGGAACCAGAGCAGAATATATACAGGTTACAGGGCTAGAGGGAACCAGAGCAGAATATATACAGGTTACAGGGCTAGAGGAACCAGAGCAGAATATATACAGGTTACAGGGCTAGAGGGAACCAGAGCAGAATATATACAGGTTACAGGGCTAGAGGGAACCAGAGCAGAATATATACAGGTTACAGGGCGAGAGGGAACCAGAGCAGAATATATACAGGTTACAGGGCGAGAGGGAACCAGAGCAGAATATATACAGGTTACAGGGCGAGAGGGAACCAGAGCAGAATATATACAGGTTACAGGGCGAGAGGGAACCAGAGCAGAATACAGGTTACAGGGCGAGAGAACTAGAGCAGAATACAGGTTACAGGGCGAGAGCAGAATACAGGTTACAGGGCTAGAGCAGAATATACAGGTTACAGGGCTAGGGCAGAACATACAGGTTACAGGGCTAGAGCAGAACATACAGGTTACAGGGCTAGAGCAGAACATACAGGTTACAGGGCTAGAGCAGAACATACAGGTTACAGGGCTAGAGCAGAACATACAGGTTACAGGGCTAGAGCAGAACATACAGGTTACAGGGCTAGAGCAGAACATACAGGTTACCGGGCTAGAGCAGAACATACAGGTATAAAGGGAAACTACAGATCAAAACAAAGATACAATACAACAAGGTGTACTTAGGTTATATATATGTATATATATCCGAGTCCTTGGAGATATGGGCAAGTCCTTATAATCCAGGCAAGGAAAACTTGGGAGGTCCAGGAGGATAACAAGTCCAGAGGTCTGTAGTAAGTAGGAGATCCAGGAGGTTTACAAATAATAAGTCCAGGAGAGATAACAGATAGCCTTGAGAAAATAGGATCCAGCAGAGTATGGGTCCTAGGAGGCCCAACAGGTAGCTCCTTGCAGCTTGGATATTTCCAAGACAATGTCGAAGCGTTGGGCTTCAGGTGTGGCCTGGTTTTATGCAGGAATAGTAGGTGATCTAGGCAACACCTGAGCGATGCACAGGCAGAGGTGAGTAGTGGTACTGCTATATGAAAGTCCCACTACTATGAGCCAGCACTGGGTTTAGGCTTTTTATTACGCCGCCGGCGTTGATCCTTACAATGGGTTAATATGAGGAGGGTAAGGGCTTTGGTTAGGATAGGGTTAGTATGGGTTAATATGAGGCGGGTAAGGGCTTTGGTTTGGATAGGGTTAGTATGTATGAGGGGTTAGGGCTTTGGTTAGGATAGGGTTAGTATGGGTTAATAGGGGGTAAGGGCTTTGGTTAGGATAGGGTTAGTATGGGTTAATAGGGGGTAAGAGCTTTGGTTAGGATAGTGTTAGTATGGGTTAATAGGGGGTAAGGGCTTTGGTTAGGATAGGGTTAGTATGGGTTAATATGAGGGGTAAGAGCTTTGGTTAGGATAGGGTTAGTATGGGTTAATATGAGGGGTAAGCTTTGGTTAGGATAGGGTTAGTATGGGTTAATATGAGTTTAAGAGCTTTGGTTAGGATAGGGTTAGTATGGGTTAATATGAGGCGGGTAAGGGCTTTGGTTAGGATAGGGTTAGTATGGGTTAATATGAGGCGGGTAAGGGCTTTGGTTAGGATAGGGTTAGTATGGGTTAATAGGGGGTAAGAGCTTTGGTCAGGATAGGGTTAGTATTGTTACCGGAGTCAATCAGGTTCACTTTCAGTACGGCGCCGGACCGGACACAAGCAAGGATTGTCTGAACACGAGTCTCTTCAGGAAAGGCAAACTTTATTGTGTCGTCACACAAATGCTCACACAGGATTGAATCGCAAAGAGTGAGCCCTGTCTCCCCCCCCTTACAAGGGGTCTTATACCCAAAAATACGTAATTAGGTACATCCCAATTAGCCCACCTCCCGATGACACTTTATTCCACCCCACGTGGGTTAATACCTCCCATCGTTAGTACAAAGAAATTCCACACATTAGCAATAAATTGATACACTTCATGTTAGTCTGACAGTCCGTGATTTGCTGCTGTGCTTTTTCTGGGCCGTGCCCTCCTCCCTACCGGCTGTGCTTATTTGAGATAGGTTGGGGCATGGTCTGCTTTCTACGATCTCTTTGTTTCTCTGCAAGTCTCCATGACCTTGCCCCATTCATTCATCTTCCTGTCTTTCCGTGCCCAGAGCTGGCCGGATTCTGCCTAGTTTTATTTCTAATTCCCTAATCTACAACACATTCCTAGAATTCTATGTAAGCTTCGTTTTCACATCTAATAAAATCTATTCTATTTACTAGTGAACCAATATTCTGAACAAGATGGCCGCCTGGCTCATAGTAGCGACCATCCTTCAGCCTGATTCCACTTCATTCCCCCCTTGGCTCAAGCCTCAGGTTCTCTTCCTGATGCTTGTAGCCATCACAATCCGCTATTCTGAAACCCTTCATACCTTAGGGGACCCTTTTTCGTCGGAAACATACCCTGTGGAATTATCAGTGGTATCTTTTGAGTTTGTGTGGGTGTCAGTGCTGTCTTGCACAGTGGCCATAAGCATAGCCCTATGCGGTATATCAGTATTCCTACAATCAAGATCATTACTATCATGAGTATCATGGATCCAATCTGTGAAATAAATCTCAAGATGGATCCAAACCATTCTCCGATTGCTCCAAACCCACGGAGTGGATTCCAGCCCTCGGCAGCAATTCTCCTTGCTGCGCCTTGCAACTGTGCTACTTTTTCTTGGTGATCTTGAATCACCTGGTAATAGTCCTTGACATCCTGTGAGGTGTTTCTAATGAAAGTACAACATTCATAATGCATTGTCATTTCACACAATCCATTCAGAGCCGCACTGATCTGCTCAAGCGCCATGTCATGTATCATCTGTACTTTTCGTAGCTCACGCACTTCCAGATTCAGCTGTTGAATATCCATACTAGTTCTATTCAGAATTTCATCCATCAAGTTGACATAACTATTCAATCTCTTCATCATCTCTCGCCCCCATCCAGTCCATGCTGGCAACCATGACCATATTCGATCTATCTTTGCAAACATCTCTCTTTTCGTTCTTTCAAACACCATTGGGTACATAGGGTGGAGTTCTGTGTCTGTGTTTGTGTCTTCTCCCCTTAGTCTCTGGATTGGGACCAACTTGGCCAAGTAACACATTCCCGTTATTGTTGGTGGAACCCATGTGTAACACACTCTCCCACAACACACCTGGTATCCCTCCTCTAGCATGAATGGTGATAGGTGTAATGTTCCCTTTGCTAATTCTATCATCATTCGCCTCATTCGTCTCGTTGTTTCTAGTACACTCTGTTTCCCGTCAGACTCTCTCGCAATCACGCCTTCTTGTTCACCTGTGAGTTTTCTGCACTGTATGTATAGAAAATTTGACTGTTCCTTTGTGTCAATTGTGTATATGTATGATGTCCAATTAAATTTACTTGACTAACACCCTTCTCTTTTATGTGTCCCCCTATCTGGTCCTATTTGGAAACACCACTCTGGGGGATATATATACCCTATTATAGGATATCCGAACTCATACCCTTCTGGTCGTTGGATGGGTGGCCTGAAAGGGTGTATAGTGATATTCCCTGATGCAAACATACTCAGATTCATTTTAACGGAAGCAAATGGGATATGGATTGTCTCTGGGTGCATTCTGCTGCACACCCAACATGTCTTTTGTCCAGACTTTTTAGCATAGTCATATTTAAATTGCACAAGTAAATGTCCTCTTGGCAAAATCTCAGATGTCACTTCTTGTTTTTGTCTCCACATGGTACGGTTCTCCATCACTGGATATTTCCCATATCTGGAATGGTACACACCCACTTTCCCAGCGGCGCTTGTACAATTGGGGCATGCTCCACGCGAGAGTCCATAAATCAAATTAGCAAGATACAAAATCAGCACCACAAATGCCCCGAATGTCAAAATTCCTCGGGCAATTCTCTTCACAGTCACATAAACCCAATCATTCCCCACCGGAATTTCAAAGGTAAAGAACATTTCTGGATGATCAAGGGTGGGGGCCGGGCCCCTAAAAAGCACCCTGTGGGCATCCACCGTTGGCGGGTGGTCAGGACCTGTGCCCATCAAAACACCCACTTGTTGAACCTCTGGGTTATCTGGGTTTGGATCATTTAGGTGCTCATGGCTGTGGTCTTTGTCAGCTTCAGCCTCAGCGGGTTGGTCTCGTTGGTAACGACCTTCCATGCTGGTTCAGGACTGGCTGCAGCTGTTTTTACTCTGGAGTGATGTATCCACGGGACCACTTCGGCAACCTTTACTGCTGTAGGGGTTGATAACAGAACAATATAAGGACCTCTCCATTTTGGACCCAGTGGATCATTTTTCCACTCTTTTACCCACACTGAGTCACCCGGACAATACTTATGCAGTGGAGGATATAAAAAGTGAGGTATATTATCCCCCACCCAAGTATTCAATTTCTGCATTGATTTACCCAGCATTACAACCTGATCAGTTAATTTAGTTTCTCCCAATGCCCGAAGGTCCCCCCTTAGTCCATTAATCAAAGGGGTTGGCCGCCCAAACATAAGTTCGTACGGACTTAGCTTCAATTGGGGGGTTGGTCTGCACCTAATGTGCAAGAGGACTATCGGCAGCACATCCAACCAGCCTAGCGACGTCTCTTGGCACAATTTGGACATCAGAGTCTTTAGGGTACGGTTCATTCTCTCGACTTTTCCCGAGCTTTGGGGCCTGTAGGCAGTATGTAGCTTCCAGGTGATGCCCAACAGGCGGGCAAGCTGTTGTAAGCAGTTCTGTATGAATGCAGGGCCATTGTCCGACCCTATTTCGAGAGGCAACCCATAACGTGGTATTATTTCTTTCATCAGACTCTTTACTACTTCCACAGTCTTTTCAGTTCTTGTTGGGAAAGCTTCCACCCATCCTGTCAAAGTGCACACCATCACCAGTAAATATTTGTATCCTTTGCAGGGCGGCAACACTGTGAAGTCTATTTGTAATGATGCCATTGGGGATAGCCCGATTGGCTGCTTCCCTGGAGGTTGAGATGGGCCTGTTCTTGGGTTGTTTTTGGCACATGTTACGCACTGCTGGGCTATTGCTTTGCAGATTACTGACAATCCTGGTACATAGAAATGTGGCTCCAACTGCTGCTCCATCATTTCTCTTCCTCCATGGGTACTCGCGTGTAGTGCTCTTACGATTTCAGGAGCCAAAGTTGCTGGTAGGACTATTTGTCCATTCTTCAACTGGAACCATCCATCTTCTCCATATCCTCCTGGTTCTTCTGTCAGCCATTTCTTTTCTTTTTCTGAGTACACAGGTGTCCACTCACTCAGTGGCGCCGGTAGGAGTGCAGCCACCACTGGTTTTGCCTTGTATTGTGCCAATTCTTCATGACTTCCCCAGACGAATTCTTCTTTTGGGAAATCGTATCGCCATGCGAAAAACAGTAAATCTTGTCTATCCTGTGAATCTCTTACTGCTAGTATAAAAAAGTTCATTGCACTTTTCTTCATTCTTGGCAGTCTGTTCTTGATAAGGATCTCCTTGAGGAAGAACCTTACCAATGGGGCTTGGTATTCTTCTGCGCCCAATTCTCCCAAACTTTGCAGTATTCGTGTAATCCGTAGAATATTATGAGTGTTGATTGTCAGATTTTCAAAACGTGAGGCGAAATTTTCTGCTCGTTCAACTTCAGTTACTTCTGTGTCTTCTTCACACTCCCCCATTATTTTTACGCCGAAGAATTTCAGCATCATTTTGTAGGCTCTGCGTAGTCTTTGCTGAGCTTCTGAGGTGTCAATCATCAGGCGTGTTTCTTGTGGATTCAGAGGAGTGGAGTAGAAATTTCGGCCTTGTGTCTGAGTCGGGAAAAGCCATTGGATGTAGTCATGATTGAGTTCTAACAGTTCATAATCATCTTGCCATTTATGCAATATTATTTCAATGAACTCGCCTTTGGGTTCAAATTTTCTCCAATTCATATAGAACTCGTAGTTTGGCATGGGAGGTTGAGGTTCTTGCTTGCAGAGTAAGACTTTGGCTTGCTCAATTGTTGGTGGTGGTTTTGCAGCTGCTTTTGCGGCCTGGTCTGCGCGTCTGTTGCCTTTTGGGATTTCATCATGGCCCTTTTGGTGGCCACGACAGTGCATGATGCTGACAGCACTTGGTTTCCATACAGCTTCCAGGAGGGCCGCGATTTCAGCTGCATACTTGATTTGTTGTCCTGAGGACGTGAGTAGGCCTCTCTCTTTGTAGAGTGCACCATGTGCGTGGACTGTCATAAAGGCGTATTTGGAATCTGTGTAGATATTTACTCTCTTGCCTTCAGATATTTCTAGGGCTCTGGTTAGAGCTGTTATTTCGGCCAATTGTGCAGATGTATGGCCTGGCAGTGGCCTTGCTTCAATAACTTCTTCCACTGAAACTACTGCATAGCCGGAGACTTTCTTCCCATCATCTATATAACTGCTACCATCGGTGAATAGCTGTAGATCATATTTGTCTAGGGGTACGTCTTTCAAATCTGGCCTGCTACTGAACACTTCTTCCATGACTTGGAGGCACTCATGGTCTGGATCCTCTTCACAGTCAGGTAGTAAAGTAGCAGGATTCAAGGTAGCGATAAGGTCCAGATGAACCCGTGGATTTTCACACATCATAGCTTGGTACTTCGTCATCCGGCTGTTGCTAAACCAGTAGCTTCCCTTCACATCCAGCAGGACCTTGACAGCATGGGGCACCTTGACATGAAGAACTTGTCCAAGGGTCAGTTTGTCTGCTTCTGCTATCAGCATTGCGGTGGCTGCCACTGCTTTCAGACATGGGGGTAGGCCGCAAGCCACAGGGTCGAGTTGCTTGGAGAGATAGGCCACAGGCCTCAGCCAGGAGCCGAAGCTCTGGACCAATACTCCTGTTGCTGTTTGATTATGTTCATGCACGAACAGCTGGAAGGGCTTGCTATGATCTGGCAGGCCCAGCGCAGGAGCCTCCATTAGCAGAGTTTTTAATTTCAGGAAAGCTGCTGCTTGCTCTTCTTCCCAGTGGAAAGGGTCTTGCTCTCCCCCTTTGGTGGCTTGATGAAGGGGCTTGGCAATGTCTGCGAAGTTGGGGATCCACAGGCGGCAGAAGCCTGCAGCTCCCAGGAACTCACGGACTTGTCTTCTGGTCTTTGGTTGGGGTATGCGGCACACTGCTTCTTTTCTTTCTGCCCCCAATGCACGTTTGGTACCTGTTAACTGGAATCCCAGGTATTTTACACTTTGTTTGCATATTTGTGCTTTCTTTCTAGAAACTCTGTAAACTGCTTGGCACAGCAGATGTAGCAGGGCTTTTGTGGCAGATAAACAGTCTTTTTCTGTGGGGGAAGCCAGTAATAAATCATCAACATATTGGAGTAACACTACTTTGTCTGGCTGAGCGTTGAAGGCGAGAAGATCTTGGCTGAGCGCGCAACAGAAAATCGTGGGCGAGTTTTTGAAACCTTGAGGGAGGTGTGTCCACGTCATTTGATGGCGCGCCCCCGTGGTGGACTCTTCCCACTGGAATGCAAAAAGGGGCTGGCTTGCAGGAGCCAGACGGATGCAAAAGAAAGCGTCTTTTAAATCAAGCACTGTGTAATATTCTGTATCTCCGGGAATTAATGCCAGCAAATTATATGGATTAGGGACCACAGGGTGTAGAGTTACTGTGGCCTCGTTGACAGCCCGTAATTCTTGGACGGGGTGGTACTCCTGTGTGCCCTCTTTCAGTACTGGCAGTAAGGGTGTGTTCCATGGTGACATGCAGAATTTCAATATACCGTGATCTTTAAGTCTCCGTAAATGTATTTGTATATTCTGCTTGGCTTTCTGTGAGATATGATATTGTCTTAGGGCCACAGGTGTTGCACCGGGCTTTAATTCCACGTATACCGGGGGTATGTTTATGGCAAGTCCGGGCGGGTTTTCCTCCGCCCATACCCCAGGAATTTCGAGGAGTAGTGCATGCGGGTCCGGCGCGGCAGGCGGAGTAGGTGCAGTGCGCCATTCTTCCTCCCTTGGCATAATAACTGCGATTTTTACAGACTGAGGGTGGTGCTGGCTGGCTGAGTTATGCTGCCGAGCAGAGCCGCCACTCTCAGGCAGGTCTAATTGTGCGTGACCCCCGGGAAGGAACGTAATTTGGGCTTGCAATTTGCAAAGGATATCCCGCCCTAGGAGTTGGATGGGACATTCGGGCATATACAGAAATTCATGTTCAACATTATGCCCACCCACACTACATTTTCTAGAAGCAAGAAAGGGATATTTAGCAGACTCTCCCATTGCTCCCATAATATCAACCTCATTTCCCATTGGGGGTGCAATTTGCTTTGTTACAACAGAATATTCGGCACCGGTATCAACCATAAAAATTTCATCTTTATTTCCCACTCTCATAGTGACCGTGGGCTCGTGGTTACCGAGCGGGATGGGCCCAGGTCCTTGTCAATATGCATCCTGCCCTTCAAATGACGTTCCCGCTAGTCCCACAAACCCTGCTCCGGCATCCTCATTTCTCTCATACCTGCCGTTCGTTACCTGGCCGTTAGAGGCTTGACCTCCCGCTTCCCCAGACTCTCCTTGCCCCCCAAATTTAGCCAAAAAGGCAGGGCAATCATTTTTCCAGTGACCTTCACCCCGGCACCAGGTGCACTGGTTGGGTCCTAGGGGTTCCCTAGGGGCTCCCCTACCTCTTCCTCTAGCCCCCCTACCCCTTGCCCTCCCTCTATCTGGGCCACCTCGTCCTCCACCATTCCCCATATATCCGACCACCCCGGTATGTCCCTTTTGTTTCTTTTTCTCCTCTAGATCCCGGTTATGATACACCTTATTAGCGATCTCAACTAATTCGCTAATACCTTTCCCCAAAAACCCATCCAATCTCTGTATTTTGTTCCGTATATCCCTCTGTGACTGTCCCACAAATGAAGAATTAATTAACCTCTGGTTCTCCGCTGCCTCAGGATCAATAGGACTATACATCCTGTACGCATCCAGCAATCTCTCTAGAAACGCACTTGGGGATTCCTTAACTTCTTGTATCACATCCGCTATTTTTCCCATGTTTGTGGGCTTCTTTCCTCCCGCTTTAACACCCATTATTACCGCTGTTCTATATGTCTGCATATGGGCAATACCTTCAGGTGTGTTGTACGGCCACTTAGGATCTGTGTTGGGGTAGTGTTCCTCTGCCCATGCTTCTGGCTGGGGCTTAGCATCTGCTACGGCTTGGGCAAATAAAATCTTTTGCGCGCTACTATTTATCCGGGCTCTTTCTTCCGTGGTAAACATTGTCAACATTAATTGCTGACAATCTGCCCATGTGGGGTTATGTGTGAGCATAGCTGACTCTATCATACTGGCCACTGCTGCGGGATTTGTGGAATACAGTGGTGTGTGTGTTTTCCAGTTAAAAAGATCTGTTGTCGTGAATGGGACGTATGTGTATTGCATTGGCCCCGGCCCCCCATCCGCTAGTGGAGGGCCTGGCACCTCCCGCAAGGGCATCTGCATAGCACTCTTGTAGGGATTGTGTTGGTATAGATCCCGGGGTTTATATATATTATTCGCTGCGCGGGTGGTAACTCCCTGTCTCTCATCTTCCTTTTCACTATCACCATCCCCATGGGATACTAGTTTATATATGCTCCCATCGGGCATTTCAATCTTCTCTGGTGGGGCCTCTCTGTCCCCTCCACCCGCTGCACCCTGCTCCTCTTCCGCAATCCCGCGGGACGGAGCTGAGGGAGCTGACCGAGGCACAGCAGCTGCCCGCTCCCCCCTCTCCGCCCGCGCAACCGCGGCACTCAAAGCTTCTCTAGCTGCCCCATAACACGATGGATAAGGTGGGGGCAAAACATCACTCTCTTCCGGTTGTTCCACCAACACCGGTCTCTCTCTCTCTTCACAATTTGGGGATACTTGCTTCTTATTTCTCCGCGCTACCATTATAAAATGACTCTTATCTTTTATACAATATCTCCATATATCTATATACGGGTACTGTTCAGGATGTCCGTATTGCTCGGTGACCTGGGAATGCACTTTCTGCACTAGCTCCGGGTCCATTGACCCCTGCTCTGGCCATTCTGGGACTAACATCGGCCATACAACTGTACACATTAATCTCAGCTTCTCCTTTGTCAATTCTACACCGTAATCATGCGTTGTATATAACGCCACAAAATTCCGCACCATATATTCCAGGGGCGTCTCACCCTCTTTCACCTTCTTGGGCTTGGATGACCCGTTACCCATTGTTACTCTTGAAAACAGTAACCTTATACAATGCAGATATATTACTTTCTTTAGCAAAGACAATCAACTAGAATTTACAGTCTGGTACTTCAGCCGACAATTCTTTCGTGTCTGGGGCGCTTCCTCCGTCAGTAGCCGACTGCAGTCGCCTGAGCCGGAACCGTACTTCGGGAGTCAACTCTCGTGTTTGCTTCCTCGCGGGGCGAGTAGGCGCGCGTTCACTCACAGCACTCGAATCAATTCATTCACAGCACATACTGTACCAGATACTTTCAGCACATAACAAAACATAAACACTTCAACTCTTTCTACTAGCCGAGGGTACTCAGTCCCTCCTCTGTGGCTCCTTATACCCCGTAAATTGAACTCTAACTCTTGCCTGCTTGTGTCTATGTGCACCCCGTTCTATAACTATACTCCCGTCTGCAATTCCAATTTGCCTATGGATAATCTACCCACCCGGCACCACTATCTCTGCAGCTACCGCTGGCTTCAATAAGCCCTCTTCACTACACGACGTACACACTATCACTGACTCAGGGCTCTAAGCCCAGTCACAGAAATCCCTCCTCCTTTCCTTCAATCCACGTGGCGAAGCTTTGTTTACAAACACTGACTATGATTATGCAACTCCACGTGGCTACTCTCTCCCTCTCTTACAGAACTACCCTTTGGTTGGCACCCAATTCCCCCGAATTCAGACACGCGCTAGCCACTCTGGCTCCTTTGCATTGTCCGTGCTATCAGCGGCGGCTAGATTTACCAACGAGACCGTGGCCATCGTGTCTCCTTATCCGTCTATCTCAGTCGGACGTTTCCTTAGATACCGGTATCTCCTTTAGACATACAAACATAGAAAACACGTTACCTATCGCCGGCGCTGCTCGCTGTTTCCTCAGACTCGATGGTGTCCCAGGTTCCCGGGGACCGGGAGTCCGTTTGGGACGAGACGAGGTCCACTGAACAGGAAATCCTGCTTGGCGCCTGCAGATGTCAGCTCACCTTCAACGGACGCCCAACCGGCGGGATACTTGCACCTGCAGTCAACCGCTACAGTGTGTTCAGCAGCCGTTACTGTGTGCCCGGCAATGGCCCGAATCCCGGCTATCGAGCCCCCAAGAAATGTTACCAGAGTCAATCAGGTTCACTTTCAGTACGGCGCCGGACCGGACACAAGCAAGGATTGTCTGAACACGAGTCTCTTCAGGAAAGGCAAACTTTATTGTGTCGTCACACAAATGCTCACACAGGATTGAATCGCAAAGAGTGAGCCCCGTCTCCCCCCCTTACAAGGGGTCTTATACCCCAAAATACGTAATTAGGTACATCCCAATTAGCCCACCTCCCGATGACACTTTATTCCACCCCACGTGGGTTAATACCTCCCATCGTTAGTACAAAGAAATTCCACACATTAGCAATAAATTGATACACTTCATGTTAGTCTGACAGTCCGTGATTTGCTACTGTGCTTTTTCTGGGCCGTGCCCTCCTTCCTACCGGCTGTGTTTATTTGAGATAGATTGGGGCATGGTCTGCTTTCTACGATCTCTTTGTTTCTCTGCAAGTCTCCATGACCTTGCCCCATTCATTCATCTTCCTGTCTTTCCGTGCCAAGAGCTGGCTGGATTCTGCCTCGTTTTATTGCTAGTTCCCTAATCTACCACACATTCCTAGAATTCTATGTAAGCTTCGTTTTCACATCTAATAAAATCTATTCTATTTACTAGTGAACCAATATTCTAAACAAGATGGCCGCCTGGCTCATAGTAGCGACCATCCTTCAGCCTGATTCCACTTCAGTATGGGTTAATATGAGGGGTAAGGGCTTTGGTTAGGATAGGGTAAGTATGGGTTAATATGAGGGGTAAGGGCTTTGGTTAGGATAGGGTTTCTATGGGTTAATATGAGGGGTAAGGGCTTTGGTTAGGATAGGGTGTCTATGGGTTAATATGAGGGGTAAGGGCTTTGGTTAGGATAGGGTTAGTATGGGTTAATATGAGGCGGGTAAGAGCTTTGGTTAGGATAGGGTTAGTATGGGTTAATATGAGGAGGGTAAGGGCTTTGGTTAGGATAGGGTTAGTATGGGTTAATAGGGGGTAAGGGCTTAGGTTAGGATAGGGTTAGTATGGGTTAATATGAGGGGTAAGGGCTTTGGTTAGGATAGGGTTAGTATGGGTTAATATGAGGGGTAAGAGCTTTGGTTAGGATAGGGTTAGTATGGGTTAATATGAGGGGTAAGGGCTTTGGTTAGGATAGGGTTAGTATGGGTTAATATGAGGCGGGTAAGAGCTTTGGTTAGGATAGGGTTAGTATGGGTTAATATGAGGAGGGTAAGGGCTTTGGTTAGGATAGGGTTAGTATGGGTTAATATGAGGGGTAAGAGCTTTGGTTAGGATAGGGTTAGTATGAGTTAATAGGGGGTAAGGGCTTTGGTTAGGATAGGGTTTGCATGGGTTAATAGGGGGTAAGAGCTTTGGTTAGGATAGGGTTCGTATGGGTCAATTGGGGGTAAGGGCTTCGGTTAGGATAGGGTTTGTATGGGTTAATGTGAGGGGTAAGGGCTTTGGTTAGGATAGGGTTAGTATGGGTTAATATAAGGGGTAAGGGCTTTGGTTAGGATAGGGTTAGTATGGGTTAATATGAGGGGTAAGAGCTTTGGTTAGGATAGGGTTAGTATGGGTTAATATGAGGCGGGTAAGGGCTTTGGTTAGGATAGGGTTAGTATGGGTTAATATGAGGCGGGTAAGGGCTTTGGTTAGGATAGGGTTAGTATGGGTTAATATGAGGTGGGTAAGGGCTTTGGTTAGGATAGGGTTAGTATGGGTTAATATGAGGGGTAAGAGCTTTGGTTAGGATAGGGTTAGTATGGGTTAATATGAGGAGGGTAAGGGCTTTGGTTAGGATAGGGTTAGTATGGGTTAATATTAGGGATGCACCGATACCACTTTTTTAAGACCGAGTACGAGTACCGATACTTTTGTTCAAGTACTCACCGATACCAATTACCGATACTTTTATTTTATGCCATGTGACGCTTTCCAATAAGAACAGACCTCATATAAAGCCCCCAGGTCTCATAGATATGCCCCTGCTCATGGATAATTGCCCCCCCAGCTCATGGATATGCCCCCAGCTCATGGATATGCCCCATTGCTCATGGATATTGCCCCCTTGCTCATGGATATTGCCCCCTTGCTCATGGATATGCCCGCATTGCTCATGGATATTGCCCCATTGCTCATGGATATTGCCCCATTGCTCATGGATATTGCCCCATTGCTCATGGATATGCCCCATTGCTCATGGATATTGCCCCATTGCTCATGGATATGCCCCATTGCTCATGGATATTGCCCCATTGCTCTGGATATTGCCCCATTGCTCATGGATATGCCCAATTGCTCATGGATATTGCCCCATTGCTCATGGATATTGCCCCATTGCTCATGGATATTGCCCCATTGCTCATGGATATTGCCCCATTGCTCATGGATATGCCCCATTGCTCATGGATTTGCCCCATTGCTCATGGATATTGCCCCATTGCTCATGGATATTGCCCCAATTGCTCATGGATATTGCCCCATTGCTCATGGATATGCCCCATTGCTCATGGATATGCCCCATTGCTCATGGATATTGCCCCATTGCTCATGGATATTGCCCCATTGCTCATGGATATTGCCCCATTGCTCATGGATATTGCCCCATTGCTCATGGATATTGCCATTGCTCATGGATATGCCCACCCCCCCCCCCTCCGCTCTGCTCCGCTCATACTTACCTTCCTTCAGCGCCGCCGAGAATGTCTTCGCGCGCGCGCGCTGGTTGGAAGGACCCCAGCCGCGACCACGTGGGACCATGTGATCACGGCTGGGGTCCTTCCAACCAGCGCACGCGCGGAAACTTTCCCGGCGTCGCTGAAGGAAGGTAAGTATGAGCGGAGAGCAGCTGCAGGGCCTGTCTGAATGCTCTATCTGCATTCGGATAGGCCCTGCAGCTGCTCACTTTGTTTATACTTACCTTCCTTCAGCGACGCCGGGAAAGTTTCCGCGCGTGCGCTGGTTGGAAGGACCCCAGCCGTGATCACATGGTCCCACGTGGTCGCGGCTGGGGTCCTTCCAACCAGCGCGCGCGCGCGAAGACATTCTCGGCGGCGCTGAAGGAAGGTAAGTATCGCAGAGCTCCAGGGGCGGCTGTCCGAATGCCGATAGAGCATTCGGACAGCCGCCGCAGCCCCTCGGATACCGGAAGCCGGCTCAATGCCGGCTTCCGGTATCGGAAAAAAATATCGGGGGTACTGCACGAGTACCAAGTACTCCTGCAGTACCCAGTATCGGCCCCGATACCGATACTAGTATCGGTATCGGTGCAACCCTAGTTAATATGAGGCGGGTAAGGGCTTTGGTTAGGATAGGGTTAGTATGGGTTAATAGGGGGTAAGGGCTTTGGTTAGGATAGGGTTAGTATGGGTTAATATGAGGAGGGAAAGGGCTTTGGTTAGGATAGGGTTAGTATGTGTTAATATGAGGGGTAAGGGCTTTGGTTAGGATAGGGTTAGTATGAGTTAATATGAGGGGTAAGAGCTTTGGTTAGGATAGGGTTAGTATGAGTTAATATGAGGGGTAAGAGCTTTGGTTAGGATAGGGTTAGTATGGGTTAATAGGGGGTAAGAGCTTTGGTTAGGATAGGGTTTGTATGGGTTAATGTGAGGGGGGTAAGGGCTTTGGTTAGGATAGGGTTAGTATGGGTTAATATGAGGGGTAAGGGCTTTGGTTAGGATAGGGTTAGTATGGGTTAATATGAGGGGTAAGAGCTTTGGTTAGGATAGGGTTAGTATGGGTTAATATGAGGAGGGTAAGGGCTTTGGTTAGGATAGGGCTAGTGTGGGTTAATATGAGGGGTAAGGGCTTTGGTTAGGATAGGGTTAGTATGGGTTAAAATGAGGGGTAAGGGCTTTGGTTAGGATAGGGTTAGTATGGGTTTATATGAGGTGGGTAAGGGCTTTGGTTAGGATAGGGTTAGTATGGGTTAATATGAGGCGGGTAAGGGCTTTGGTTAGGATAGGGTTAGTATGGGTTAATATGAGGGGTAAGGGCTTTGGTTAGGATAGGGTTAGTATGGGTTAATATGAGGGGTAAGGGCTTTGGTTCGGATAGGGTTAGTATGGGTTAATATGAGGGGTAAGGGCTTTGGTTAGGATAGGGTTAGTATGTGTTAATATGAGGGGTAAGAGCTTTGGTTAGGATAGGGTTAGTATGGGTTAATAGGGGGTAAGAGCTTTGGTTAGGATAGGGTTAGTATGGGTTAATAGGGGGTAAGGGCTTTGGTTAGGATAGTGTTAGTATGGGTTGATATGAGGGGTAAGAGCTTTGGTTAGGATAGGGTTAGTATGGGTTAATAGGGGGTAAGGGCTTTGGTTAGGATAGGGTTAGTATGGGTTAATATGAGGGTAAGGGCTTTGGTTAGGATAGGGTTAGTATGGGTTAATATGAGCAGGGTAAGGGCTTTGGTTAGGATAGGGTTTGTATGGGTTAATTTGAGGGGTAAGGGCTTTGGTTAGGATAGGGTTAGTATGGGTTAATTTGAGGGGTAAGGGCTTTGGTTAGGATAGGGTTAGTATGGGTTAATATGAGGAGGGTAAGGGCTTTGGTTAGGATAGGGTTAGTATGGGTTAATAGGGGGTAAGGGCTTTGGTTAGGATAGGGTTGTTATGGGTTAATATGAGGGGTAAGAGCTTTGGTTAGGATAGGGTTAGTATGTGTTAATATGAGGGGTTAGGGCTTTGGTTAGGATAGGGTTAGTATGGGTTAATAGGGGGTAAGGGCTTTGGTTAGGATAGGGTTGTTATGGGTTAATATGAGGGGTAAGGGCTTTGGTTAGGATAGGGTTAGTATGGGTTAATAGGGGGTAAGGGCTTTGGTTAGGATAGAGTTAGTATGGGTTAATATGAGGGGTTAGGGCTTTGGTTAGGATAGGGTTAGTATGGGTTAATAGGGGGTAAGGGCTTTGGTTAGGATAGGGTTGTTATGGGTTAATATGAGGGGTAAGGGCTTTGGTTAGGATAGGGTTAGTATGGGTTAATAGGGGGTAGGGGCTTTGGTTAGGATAGAGTTAGTATGGGTTAATAGGGGGTAAGGGCTTTGGTTAGGATAGGGTTGTTATGGGTTAATATGAGGGGTAAGAGCTTTGGTTAGGATAGGGTTTGTATGGGTTAATATGAGGGGTAAGGGCTTTGGTTAGGATAGGGTTAGTATGGGTTAATATGAGGCGGGTAAGGGCTTTGGTTAGGATAGGGTTAGTATGGGTTAATATGAGGGGTAAGAGCTTTGGTTAGGATAGGGTTAGTATGGGTTAATATGAGGCGGGTAAGGGCTTTGGTTAGGATAGGGTTAGTATGGGTTAATATGAGGCGGGTAAGGGCTTTGGTTAGGATAGGGTTAGTATGGGTTAATATGAGGTGGGTAAGGGCTTTGGTTAGGATAGGGTTAGTATGGGTTAATATGAGGGGTAAGGGCTTTGGTTAGGATAGGGTTAGTATGGGTTAATATGAGGGGTAAGAGCTTTGGTTAGGATAGGGTTAGTATGGGTTAATATGAGGAGGGTAGGGGCTTTGGTTAGGATAGGGTTAGTATGGGTTAATATGAGGCGGGTAAGGGCTTTGGTTAGGATAGGGTTAGTATGGGTTAATAGGGGGTAAGGGCTTTGGTTAGGATAGGGTTAGTATGGGTTAATAGGGGGTAAGGGCTTTGGTTAGGATAGGGTTAGTATGGGTTAATATGAGGGTAAGGGCTTTGGTTAGGATAGGGTTTGTATGGGTTAATTTGAGGGGTAAGGGCTTTGGTTAGGATAGGGTTAGTATGGGTTAATATGAGGAGGGAAAGGGCTTTGGTTAGGATAGGGTTAGTATGTGTTAATATGAGGGGTAAGGGCTTTGGTTAGGATAGGGTTAGTATGGGTTAATAGGGGGTAAGAGCTTTGGTTAGGATAGGGTTAGTATGGGTTAATAGGGGGTAAGGGCTTTGGTTAGGATAGGGTTTGTATGGGTTAATGTGAGGGGTAAGGGCTTTGGTTAGGATAGGGTTAGTATGGGTTAATAGGGGGTAAGAGCTTTGGTTAGGATAGGGTTTGTATGGGTTAATGTGAGGGGTAAGGGCTTTGGTTAGGATAGGGGTTGTATGGGTTAATAGGGGGTAAGGGCTTTGGTTAGGATAGGGTTAGTATGGGTTAATATGAGGCGGGTAAGGGCTTTGGTTAGGATAGGGTTAGTATGGGTTAATATGAGGGGTAAGGGCTTTGGTTAGGATAGGGTTAGTATGGGTTAATATGAGGGGTAAGAGCTTTGGTTAGGATAGGGTTAGTATGGGTTAATATGAGGAGGGTAAGGGCTTTGGTTAGGATAGGGCTAGTGTGGGTTAATATGAGGGGTAAGGGCTTTGGTTAGGATAGGGTTAGTATGGGTTAATATGAGGCGGGTAAGGGCTTTGGTTAGGATAGGGTTAGTATGGGTTTATATGAGGTGGGTAAGGGCTTTGGTTAGGATAGGGTTAGTATGGGTTAATATGAGGCGGGTAAGGGCTTTGGTTAGGATAGGGTTAGTATGGGTTAATATGAGGGGTAAGGGCTTTGGTTAGGATAGGGTTAGTATGGGTTAATATGAGGGGTAAGGGCTTTGGTTCGGATAGGGTTAGTATGGGTTAATATGAGGGGTAAGGGCTTTGGTTAGGATAGGGTTAGTATGTGTTAATATGAGGGGTAAGGGCTTTGGTTAGGATAGGGTTAGTATGGGTTAATTTGAGGGGTAAGGGCTTTGGTTAGGATAGGGTTAGTATGGGTTAATTTGAGGGGTAAGGGCTTTGGTTAGGATAGGGTTAGTATGGGTTAATAGGGGGTAAGGGCTTTGGTTAGGATAGGGTTGTTATGGGTTAATATGAGGGGTAAGAGCTTTGGTTAGGATAGGGTTAGTATGGGTTAATATGAGGGGTTAGGGCTTTGGTTAGGATAGGGTTAGTATGGGTTAATAGGGGGTAAGGGCTTTGGTTAGGATAGGGTTGTTATGGGTTAATATGAGGGGTAAGGGCTTTGGTTAGGATAGGGTTAGTATGGGTTAATAGGGGGTAGGGGCTTTGGTTAGGATAGAGTTAGTATGGGTTAATAGGGGGTAAGGGCTTTGGTTAGGATAGGGTTGTTATGGGTTAATAGGAGGGGTAAGAGCTTTGGTTAGGATAGGGTTTGTATGGGTTAATATGAGGGGTAAGGGCTTTGGTTAGGATAGGGTTAGTATGGGTTAATATGAGGCGGGTAAGGGCTTTGGTTAGGATAGGGTTAGTATGGGTTAATATGAGGTGGGTAAGTGCTTTGGTTAGGATAGGGTTAGTATGGGTTAATATGAGGCGGGTAAGGGCTTTGGTTAGGATAGGGTTAGTATGGGTTAATATGAGGCGGGTAAGGGCTTTGGTTAGGATAGTGTTAGTATTTATTATTATTATTATTATTTATTTATAAAGCGCCAGCATATTCCGCAGCGCTGTACAATAGGCACAGTATAGACAGGGTTACAATACATTGAACAACATTTGACAAACAGTACAGGAGGAGATGAGGGCCCTATTCCCGTAGGAACTCACAATCTAGGAGGGTTGGGGTTGGAAACAGGAGGAGAGGACTGTAAGGTGAGAGTGATTGATGGTTGCGTCAGTGAGTTGGGTGGTAGGCTTCCCTAAATAGGAATGTTTTCAGGGAGCGTTTGAAGGAAGAGAAGTTAGGGGAAAGTCTGACAGCACGAGGGAGAGCGTTCCAGAGAGTGGGGCTGCGCGTGAGAAATCCTGCAGTCTATCATGGGAAGAGGTGATGCGGGGAGAAGCTAGGCGCAGGTCACTGTTTGACCTTAGGGAGCGGGCTGGGGTGTATTTGGTGATTAGTGAGGACAGGTAGTGGGGCGCTGAGTTAGTGAGGGTTTTGTAGGTAAGGATAAGGATTTTGAACTTAATTCTGCAGTGGATGGGAGCCAGTGAAGGGACTCGCAGAGGGGAGCGGCAGAGACAGAGCGGCGGGTGAGGTGAATTAGCCTGGCGGAGGCGTTCAGGATGGATTGTGGGGGGAGAGGCGGGACAGAGGGAGGCCAGATAAGAGATTATTGCAATAGTCGAGTCGGGAGATTACCAGGGCGTGTATGAGTTGTTTTGTGGTGACAGCGGTAAGAAATGGCCGAATTCTGGAAATATTACGCAGTTGGTATCGGCAGGAGGAGGAAAGAGACTTGATGTGGGGGATGAAGGAAAGAGCAGAGTCCAGTGTAACTCCAAGACAGCGAACTTGGTTTTGATGGGGAGATGGTGATACCCTCCACCGTGATAGAGAAGTCAGGAGGTGGGGAGGCATTAGAGGGAGGAATAAGTAGGAGCTCAGTCTTTGACATGTTGATCTTTAGGTGGTGGGAGGCCATCCAGGAGGAGATGCCAGATAAACAGTCACTGACTTTTGAAAGGACAGGGGGAGAGAGATCAGGGGTAGAGAGGTAGATCTGAGTGTCATCAGCGTAGAGGTGGTAATTAAAGCCAAAGCTGTTGATGATTTTGCCCAGGGAGGAGGTGTAGATGGAAAAGAGCAGAGGACCAAGGACAGAGCCTTGAGGTACACCAACAGATAGAGGCAATGAAGAGGAGGAGTTACCAGCAAAGGACACACAGAAGGACCTGTTGGATAAATAGGAGTCAACCCAAGCAAGTGCAGTGTCACCGAGACCCAGAGAGTTGAGGGTCTGTAGAAGGAGGGGGTGGTCAACAGTGTCAAAAGCAGCCGAGAGGTCAAGCAGGATGAGAATAGAATAGTGGCCGATAGTATGGGTTAATATGAGGCGTGTAAGGGCTTTGGTTAGGATAGGGTTAGTATGGGTTAATAGGGGGTAAGGGCTTTGGTTAGGATAGGGTTAGTATGGGTTAATATGAGGCGGGTAAAGGCTTTGGTTAGGATAGGGTTAGTATGGGTTAATATGAGGCGGGTAAGGGCTTTGGTTAGGATAGGGTTAGTATGGGTTAATAGGGGGGTTAGGACTTTAGTCAAGATAGAGTTACTAGTGGGTTAGTAAGTGAGTTTAGGATCTTAGCTAGTATAGGGTTAATAAGGTGTTATTTCGGGTGTAAGGACTTTATTTATGATAGAGTTAATACAGGGTTTATAAGGGGTGTCTTTATAAGGGGTGTCTTTATAAGGGATGTCACGGACCTGGAAACCACCAGAAATTTAAAACTTTTCCTCCCCTTGTGGGACGTTTTCCCCCTTTGTGTTTCCCATGAATTGTAACATTACATTGTTGCACCAGTCCTGTTTTCCCCATTGGGACTCCCCAGGATTTTCCCGCTGTCCCCGGGATTCCCCCTTTCCGGAGTGACCCCAGTGTCCGGAGGCACAAACTTCTAAGCCCAATCACTGCACTCCCCTTCATGGGAACAGGGCGCGCTTTGGGAAAAACCTACGGAACTAACCGATCGAAGTTTGAGGGAACCCCGAGTTTGGGACCTCAAAATGGTGCTCAGTGGCGATCAGCCCCCTATGGTGCTATCGGGGTGCTTTTTGGACTATTTGTTCTTGAAACTCTGGGCTTCCCAAGGAATACTTGTACCATCTTGCTGCGTCCTTGAGAAGCCCCTGAATCCCCCCATTTAATGTACCCCTTTTTCTGTATATATGAATACTGGGTTTTTTTCCCAGTGCGGAATGTTCGGCACCTTCCATTGTTCTTGTTAATCCCATTATGTTTATCTGATCGTTTATGTTTATAAGAGAAGCTGCATCTCTGTCTGTTCCAAAATAGAACCTATTGCGTCACCTGGGAAGAGTCCTGATTATACACGCAATATTGTATCTGCTATTTCCCTAGCGACGAGGCAAGGAGGGTAATATTCAATTGGAATATTCCATATCCGTCGCAAGGGGGTTTGGACCTTATCTAGTATTGGGTTAATAGGGGGTTATTTAACCCCATTCACTGCTGAGTCATTTCGCCTCTGGGTGCTGAGCTCATTTTTACCGGTTTCGCTCATCATGTTTAAACGCGATTTGAATCCACATTTTATTATACGTCCCAGACATATTATATATCGTTCTTTCCGTCAGACTCGGCAGATTCATAATATGTCATTATTATATGTATACGTCATGACCTGTCTGTATATTATAACAAAAAATGCAATAAAATATGAATTTTTAATCATCTACAGTGTGTAAAGTGTTTGTTTTTACTTTTACATTTTATCATGCGAGCATTTGCAGATATATTTTTTATGTGGTGCCCGTGTTAAAAAAATTAGAAAAGGGGACTTGTTACATTATTTGGGGGGTGATTATGTGATTTTTAGCAAACGCCCCCATAGAAAACAATCAATAGTGCAGCATCATTGTTCACATTATAATTGAAATGGGAACACTATTAGTGCATTAATAAAAACAACACACAAAAAAACACGTTTTAACCCCTTAAGGACGGGAGTAATTTTACAACTTCGGCGCTGTTTCGGAAGTAGAAGTTTGCTGAGCGCATTTTGACCATTTTTAAGTCACGTATTCTTATACCACCCAGACAAATTATATATCGTTCTTTCCGTCAGACTCGGCAGATTAATAATATATCATTATTATATGTATATGTCATGCCCTGCCAAAATGCTATAGCAAAAAATGTAAAAAAATGTGAATTTTCAATAAAATTTCAATCTTCCACAGTGTGTAAAGTGTTTTTTTTTTTTAATTTTATTATCCGAGGCTCTGCGGTCATATGCTATTGGGTAGATTTGTTAAAAAAATTAGGACGGGGAACCCATTTTTTTTTGGGGAGAAATTGCGTGATTTTAGCTAAACCCCCCAAAAAAAAAAAATCATTAGTGAAGCATCATTGTTCACATTATAATTGAAATGTGAACAATAGTGCTGCATTAAAAAAAACAAAAATTTTTTTTATTATTATATTTATTATTTTTTTATTATTTAATTTATTATTTTTTTATTATTTTTATTTTTACTTTTTTTACACTTTTATTTTACAGATAACATGGTCATGTTTGATATCATTGGAAAGGCCATGCTCTGGCCTTTCCAGCAATATCAACCATGACCCCCTAGCTGCCACCGATCAGGAGATAAAGGGGTTCAAAGAACCCCCCTATCTCCTGCAAGGGATTTCCATGGGAAATCCCTTTGCAGCTAGGGGGTTCCCGGTTAACTGGCATCATCGCGCATGGCGCGATGAGTCAGTTGACCGGGGGGGTGACCCAGAGGTGGGGGCTGCCATCCAAGATGGCGGCCCCCACCGGAAATAGGCCGCGATCGGGCACAAATTAGTGCCCGGTCGCGACCTGGCAACTAAGGGGTTAACCCCCCATACATCGCTGGAAAGGTCAGGCTGTGACCCTTCCAGCGATGCTGGCCACAGCCGCCGGGGACCAGGCGATCGGGAGATAGAGGGATCCAAAGGATCCCTCCCCTCCCCTCCAGGCGCTTCCCCTGCTCCGGCGGGGGGGGACGCCTGAAACTGACGTCATCGCGCCACCGGCGCGATGACGTCACAACGCCGGAGGAGGGATCACACTGATCTGACTCCGCGGGAGTCAGATCCAGCGTGGGAGCGACCGGAGAAGGTGAGTATCTCCCGGGGGGGCTCTAAACGCCGAGGACGTACATTTACGTCCTGCGGCGGCAAAGCCCGCCTAATGCAGGGCGTAAATGTACGTCCTGCGGCGTTAAGGGGTTAATTTAATTATTTGTTTTTACTTTTAACATGGTCATGCTCTGGCCTTTCGAATGATACCCTCCATGACCTACTAGCTGCCACCGTTCTGGAGATATGGGGGTTCAATGGAACCCCCTATCTCCACCAGGGGATTTCGAGATGTTGTGATGGATCTTGTAATGGAGGGTGACCCAGGACTACACAGACGTGTCTTTATTATAAAAGTGGACAGACACTTGGTTATCAAGGGATGTGTTCAAGCAACAATGCACTTGCTCATCTATGGCTTGGAGATACGGATACGTCTTCTTTATTCTCAAATGAAGAAGGGATAATCATTGAGAAGACTTGGATCATGGTTGAGAGTTCAGTAGTGGTCCATGCTGTTAATCTCCTGATGGCCATGTTGGTGTGTGACCTGCTGAGACTAGGGATGCACCGAAATGAAAATTTCCGGCCGATACCGAAACCGAAAATGTGGGATCTTTTTGGCTGAAAACCAAAAATCAGACATGAGAACCTGGGCCTGGAGGCCGGGGACTCGCCTGATCCCGAAGGCCGGCCGAGCACACTCCTCGGCCGGGCTTCCAGGCCCAGGTTCGCATGGCTGATTGGTTGCACCATACTCCCCTACATCCTCCTACTTCAGCCCTGAGCTCCAGCGGTGACCATCCTCCGTCTGTCACAGGCTACTCGACTGGCCTCCAGGCTCAGGTGAGCCCCCGCCTTGGCCGGGAAATGGAAATTTAAGGATGTTTTTTTTCGGCCGAATTTCCATTTCGGCCGAAAACACCATTTTCGGCCCAAAATTTTCGGTGGCCGAAATTTTGGTGCATCCCTAGGTGGAGAAGGGGCATTGCATTACATTAGACGGCTGTCCACCTCAAGTCTTCAAGACAAAGTTATGTCTGCCAACTTGGTACATTTCTGCACCATCGAAATTAAGAGTCGTGAGAAGACAGGGAGCAAATTCACTAAAACAGCCATTAAATATAAAGTGAATATTAAAGAGCCTTTTAAACTATATGAAGAATGATATGATTTTAATGAAGGGAGGAAACAAGTTGAAAGAAATACAGTTACAGCTGCAGGTTTCCAAGTTATGGATATTAAAACACATCTATTTGTGTTCTCAGTGGACGCACGGTGAGCAGGGAGTCCTTAAAGAAGCCTCCTAATTAATACTTTGTGGAATTACACGCCGAGTCCCTAATGCTCTCTCTGTGTCCCTAATGAATCCGAGCCACGTTATAAAACATGTCTGCAGGAATCATCCTGGGAAATTGTGAGGAAGGGAGCGACGATGACCACAAACAAACCGGTTTGCTTGGGGATTCTAAAAGCGTTAAAAAATCTCTAGAAAGTAAACCTTTCCCATTTAAAGCTGATCGAGGTCACGGAACTCTACAGGTAAGTTACAGGGACGCAAACTGAACTCAATGTGACGTTACAAGATCCTCACTGGGCATTTAATAGAATAATCCACACATGCGAAAACGATAAAACACTCAATTTCCAATTCCTTTAATAAAACATTGTAACTGTTATTTTGTGTTTATTTATAGGGTTTATTCACTAACCCTCGAATTGCTCCCAACTTGGCCCGACAAGTGAATTTCCCCATTCAGTGCAAGTTCAGGCCAATCCATCTATTCACAAAGCTGTCAATTTGCCGCATACAAACGAATTGACAGCAAAATATGGTGCCGTTCGCCACAATTCGGTAGCGATCCATGGCACAGAAATTGTCAGATTGGAAACAATGGATTAGTATATCCACAGAACGCTGAATTGCTGTGACATTTTGGTGACATGCCCTAATTTTCAGTGTTTCAATTAGACAGGTTTAAACAGGTCAATCCCACAGGTTCAATGTAATAAATGGAATATCTGTTTTATAAAAAAACATATTCTTTTTATTATTGGCAAAAAAAAATTTGAAAAACCTTTTTGCATTTTTTTAAAGACATTTTTGTTGTTTTAATTTCTGAAAGACTTTATTATTTTTTAACAGACCTTTATATTATGTTTTAAATGACACATTTTAATACATTTTTTATTGACTTAAATGCCTTTTTTGGAGAATAAGAGACTTCCTTTTTTTTTTTCAGTTCGGTGGAATTAGCAGATGCCAAGTCGTTTCATTTTTGGTGCAATTCAGCAGTTATTGGCATCATTCGGCTTTTATTGATGATGTCCGATAACTGCTTCGGTGGCTCCAATTTCAACAAAACACAGCGACCGTTTTAAAAATAGGAAACTCACCGTATTTTCGCTGAAATTGGATCAGCGAATTGCACCAAACTGCGGTTAAATTCCAAAGCATCAAAATTTACCTCAATTTTGGTGCTTTGTGAATAGATTCTTATGTGTTTATCAATATTTTTGATTTAGTGGTTGTTCATTACAGAAAGTCATAAATGTCCAATCATAATAAAAAAAAAACCTTCGCTACCCCCCCCCCATCCCATATAACCTCCCCATATGCTTTGGCAATGCGAAAATGGATTTGGTCTTGCCAATAAATTCAAATTCAAATAAGCTTTATGTGTGTAATGGATGTGCGGAAATGGCAGTGCTGGACAATCACTGGGATTTTCACTATAAAGCAGGTCATGTTTGCATTTTCTCTTCTATTTAATACTCCAATATTAATTCCTCATATTGACCCTTACCGATATCCTTAATAACTCTGTTTTAAAGCCATCAAAAATCCACTAAATATCATCAATATGAGGAAGTGCAATAATCTAGATAAATATTTATTAGGGTCAGTGCATGATGTTCTTAAAAATAAAACATTCAAATATTATATGATTTTTGTATTGTTGAGAAACCTTGAGTTTTAGGTACATTTTTGAAGACTCGGCACATATGAATGTTTCAGAATTCATGGATTACACAAAGGATATTGATTGACTGAAGGAGCTTGTAAGTAAAAGCAAACTTTCATTGGAAACTATGGCGAAACGCGTCGAGTGGAGTGCTTACTCCCATGCAGATTGTGTTTTTGATTTTATTATTTTTTTAGCCTCTGTAGTAGGCTTGTGCACCGATTTTTTTTTTCGGTTCGATTCGATTTTTTGGATTTTTAAACTTTTCGATTCGGCTCGTTTCGACCGATTTCTGTTTCTATTCGGTTCGGCTCGACTCGTTTTTCGTGTACTTTTTTTCCTCGGAATTTCGACCATTTTTTGTATTTTCATGTCACTTAGCTCGTTTTTTTGTATCGACTTTTCGTATTTTCGGAAATTTTCGTTTTTCGGAATTGTAAATGGTTTCGGAATATCGACCATTTTTCGTATTTTCGTGTCACTTAGCTTGTTTTTTGTATCGACTTTTCGTATTTTCGAAAATTTTCGTTTTTCCGGAACGTCTGTTCTCCTCGTTTCAAAGCAATAAATTTCGATTTGACACATTTCAAGTACATTCGAAAATTCCGAAAATATTTCGTTTCGGCTCGGAAAACTTTTCTGATCTGCCATTTTCGAATCTAAAAATTTTCAGAAAATCGGCCGCATCCGAAAACACGAATCGGGAAATTTCGTGAAAATTCCGAAACCCGAAACGCACATCCCTACTCTGTAGCTTGGTGTTAATCTTGGGGTGGGTTGACTAAGCTGGTAGTGCTCCCAACATTGATTTTGAGCCTCAACCTTTCCTTTACCTATCACAATTTCACTTGCCACTCATCCCAATGGGAACTCTCTCTATAGCAGCTTCTCTCTGTCCTATTATGCCAACCGACCAAGGCCCGTTTCTTCACTTTGATAGTAATGAACAGAATTTCGGCAGTTTATCTGCTTGTATCCCCTAGGAGAGACTTATCTAGGTGCACCTAGTACCCTATGTGGCATTTATCACGCTGAATGAAGCCACATCTAGGTTATTATCCTTTCCTTGGTTTGTCTTTATGTTGTTCTGGTTTCTTTAGTTTCCAATAGAAGTTACATTTTACTTACAAACTCCTATCTCAGTCAATCAATATCCTTTGTTCTATCCATGTTCCAGGGTTACCCACATTTCTGTTGCTGGATATTGACTGTCACTATTCCTGCAGGGGTTTTCTTTCGTGCTTCCACTTATTTACCTGCCTTAGTATAGACCATATAGAAACATAGAAACATAGAAAAATGTCGGCAGATAAGAACCTTTCGGCCCATCTAGTCGCCCAATTACATGGATACTTTACCTGGATTTATCTTTTGTTTAGGATAGCCTTATGCCTGTCCCATGCCTGCTTAAATTCAATTACTGTTTTGGCCTCTACCACTTCTACTGGAAGACTGTTCCATGTATCCACCACCTCTCAGTAAAATAATGCTTCCTGATGTTACTTTTAAACCTTTGCCCCTCTAATCTAAGACTATGTCCTTTGTTTTGCTATTTTGTTTCCTTTTAAATATACTCCCTTCCTCTACCTTGTGGATTCCCTTTACGTATTTAAATGTTTCTATCATATCTCCTCTGTCTCGTCTTTTTTCCAAGCTGTACATGTTAAGATCATTAAGCCTTTCCTGGTAACTTTTCTCCTTCAAGCCGTACACCATTTTAGTAGCCCTTCTCTGAACTCTATGGATTATCGCTGAATAATGGATTATTACTGCTCACATAATATTTCAGAATCGTGTTTAATAGAAAATGTTTTTAATTCTCAATATTATTATTATTTTATTTAACCCGTTCGATGTTGAGCCGTTTAAGATGATGTTGTACTCATTTAACACTTTTAGTCGCTATTAATCACATTAATCACAATTAATTGCTATTTGAACATAGATTTTATTGCAGAACCCACAGGTAATATATGTTACTCGGTATGTACTGCTTTTTCAGCAGATTGATACGAACACCTCATCACTGGGTGTCATCTGCTATCAGAAAAATATGTCAAAAAAGTAGAAGTTTGTTTGTCTTCAATAATATACAGCACGCAAATGTCATTTTCCACATTTTATCATGCAGGTCTTTATAGTTATATATTTTATTCGGTGCTCTTTTTATAAAACCAGTTATAACACCTTCATCTACAATTAATTTCATAGCAGTGTATGACAGACACTTTGTTCTCTGCCTAGAGGTGCTTGTTACTGGGATGTGGGGTGCAGTGTTGGACGAATGCCGGGATTAGCGAGTGGGAGGCAAGCTGCGTGTCTGCATATGGGTGTTCTATGTTTCTAATCATTTTGCTCATGGAGTCTGACTCGGCCAATGAAACCTCACTTGACATTGGCAGGGGGTGTATGGAGATACTAGACCTCCACCTTTCCGACTTGTGTTCACCAGAATACAGTTTATATGAGCAGTGAATAGTTACCCACTGCATCATCATCTCCGCATTTGCTCCCGGCTGTAACGGTGGGCCCCTGCTTGGGCCATCGTTGTGGTTACAAACAAGGAGTGAAGCCCTTAAGGCAGATGAGCTATTGACTGGACAGATAAAACAGGCTAGTTTCTCCAAAACCAAGGAGCACCAAAAAACAGAACTGAATTGCCACTAAGCTTTGAAGGTTTCAAGACCGACAAACAACTTAGGACACGCTCATAAACAACCAATGTACGACAGTATATGAATTGTTCAGGCTGCAGGGCAGTCAACAAACTGACAGACTAGGCAATACAGGAACTAAACTCCACATCAGGGCTACTCAGGAACCAGACAGACACAAGGGACAGGAGGACCAGAAGAACTAAAGGAATGTTAAGCTGGGGTAGGTCCTTTAGTTGGCCTCTAACTAGGGAGAATACCTCACAAAGTAATAACAGAGCAGTGGAACAAGAAGAGCGAGGGTAAACACAATATATACAGACAGACTAACTAAAGAGGTCCTTATATGCGGCCTCTGAGTATACTAAACTAAGACAGACAAGGTACATGAAACATAAAACATACAAGAATAGTCATACAGGCAGAGGTTGGCAACAGATCAGCATATACAGTACCAGGAGTGGGCAGAAGGGATCATCAGGAAACACAGCCGAGGTCAAAACCAGAATACAATGAGACAGGAATGCTTTGCAGCAACACAGGGAACATGAACCAAACAGAACCACCATGAAACTCCACAAACCGTCAATGAGGCTCTGTGCTGTTGGGAATATATAGGTAGTGGGACCGTGTGATTGGTCCATGTGACCCCAGACCAGAAGATCATAACAGAACCCCAGATCAGCCCTAGACAGCACAGCCAGACACACTACAGGGAAAAAAACAGACATTAACCCTTCACCACCAAGGGGCAAGGCCGAGACGTTACACCGGCGTGGGAAAGGAGAAGGTGAGTTACTGGAGCGGCCGTTGTTTCCTTATAAGTAAAAACACCTAATGCCATCACTTTTAAAAGGAATTACATTAAAAAATTGAAATTTGGAGTTTATGTTCTCCACTTCTTTGTTTTTAGTTATTACATCATCATTGTGTTCATTGGAAAGAACCAACTATGGCCTTTCCAAAAAGGCCACACTTGACCTTGTGCGGTGTATGGAATCCGTGGTCCAAAGTGCGGCTGTATCTCTTACAATGAGAATTCCCCAGCCGGCAAGGGGAGCCTCCTTTCTGAAGTCAGCACACCATTTCATGATCAACCCAGTTGGTGGGGAGACAGGGCAACCATCAGGTGATGACAGCCCATGATAAGTTTAGGGGCCCAGTAGCTCCAGGAGACTCTGGCCAAACCCTGTGCAGTTTGACTATGTGCCACAGATGTAAGGGTAACCCAGGACTGGCCCAGCAAAGACTGGTCCACCAGGGACTGGCCCACCAAGATAGCAACAAATTTCCCAGTGAGCCGTTGCATCTGGGTCTGGCAAGAGCACTCGCTGAGGGAACGATTACCATGATCTGCACCAGGTAGAGGTGCTGAGTGAATGCTCTCCCACCAGGGAACACTTTTTGTCCACGTATTAGAGGGAATGCTTAAGTTAATTTACCGTTAAACCTGTAAATGGAAATAAAGTGACAGATGGTTTATAGCAGTGTTTCCCAAACCTGTCCTCAGGACCCTCTGCCTTGCCAGGTTTGCCAGATATCTGAAGCTCAGCACAGGTGATATGATTTGCTGATCAGGGATTGCAGGATTCAGTCTGCATTTCCCCAAGGTGATCTGCAAAATCTGGCCTGGTTAAGGGTCCCGAGGACAGGTTTGGGAAACACTGGTTTATAGAATGACATGCTGTGTGTATTCCTGAGCTCCATGGAAGTTCAATGTGTGACCCTGGGCTACATTCATTGACACTATCCGGGAAAGAGAGAGGCATCTCTTTTATCAAGAGAGATAGCCATAACAATCTCTAATTTTTCTTCCATCATTTGTCTAGGAATTCAGTCTCACTGTCGAAAAAGCTGCACACAGCTCTGGAATGATACTGAGTACAGGATGGTTTATATATACATAATTAAATATCCTGAATTTAAAATCAGCCTTCAAAAACCCTATTTTTTATTGTTTTTTTATTGTTTTTAATCTTCATTTGTTAGTGAGATTTCTCATGCAGAGAAGGCTCACTTGCCTGGTTTATGACATTATGTGAATGACCTATGCCTGAGAACATCATTCTCTGCTGGGGTCTGGCCAACTTAGCCTCTCACTACAATGATCCTTGAAACAAGCAATACATTTTAACATCGAGATACTCAATGGTTATTTCTTCTACATGTCCAATTTCTAGAATTTTTTATTGATTGTTTACTTTGTTATCAGATGTTTCCAGGACACAATCAGTCGGCTGTTCCAGAATTCTTTCTCTTGGGGTTTCAGGTCCTGTACGGCTCCAGAATTGTTCTCTTCACCAGCTTTCTCGTGGCCTACATATCGACCGTAACTGGAAACTCTCTTATCATTATGTTGGTTTCATCCAGTCATCGGCTTCATTCTCCAATGTATTTCTTCCTCAGCCATTTGTCCCTTTGTGATGTCATACTCAGTTCAGCTATTGCTCCAAATTTATTACACATCACTGTAAAAAATGGCCGCCATATGACAGTGAATGGGTGTATCACTCAGCTGTATTTCTTTAGTTTCTCATCTGTTACAGAATGTCTTCTTCTCACAGTGATGTCCTATGACAGATATGCTGCAATCTGTAAGCCTCTCCATTATCAAACTATTATGAGTTTCACACTTTGTCGTGGTCTTGTGATGTCCTCTTGGATGTTGGGTTCATGTCTCACTTTGATTGTTACAGTTTTGTTAAGTCAGTTAGATTTCTGTTATTCCGGTGACATTGACCACTTCTTCTGTGATATTGCGCCATTTGTTCAGCTTTCATGTTCAGACACAACAGTCATACAGCTTGTAGTTTATATAATAGCTACTCCACCAGCTGTCATAGAATCCATTTTTATTATCTCCTCATATGTTTGTATCTTTCTCGCGATACATAGAATATCGTCCACCACTGGGAAGCAGAAAGCCTTCTCTACGTGCAGCTCCCACCTTGCCGTTGTCTGCATGTATTATGGGACACTTACTGCTATCTACGTAGCTTCATCTGGAGTGAATTCAATCATTATAAATAAGATTTTATCCCTTGTGTACACGGTTGTGACGCCTTTGCTGAATCCTCTAATATACACTTTGAGGAACCAGGACATCAAGAACACATTAAAGAATATATTGGAAAAAAGGACAAAGACATCGGGACTATAACACAGCTCTTATTACATTATATGTATATCTACATCATTGAAATACAAAGTAGGAGCAAGCAATTGGAAAAAGTGGCCTTAGTGCAAAACTCTTGGTTTTTTTTTACCAATCATTTACTAACTATTTTCTGAACTTGATTTTCTTTAGTATATTGGCTTATCGATAATTTAGAACTGAATCGCCAAAGTCATAATGTCCATTGCATTCAATGAAAGAAAGGAGGTTGGAGGTGTTGGTTACAGCTGCTTTGACTTATAAAAAGAAGTCAGACATTTTGATTTTGCTATTCACAAAAAGCATCTGCTGATGTCAGCCATGAAAAGAGCTCTAAGCTCATCAAGAATTGATGTGTTGCATACAACTGGAAAGGGTTTAAAACGTATCTCAAAGAGCTTAAATATTTATGCGTCCACTATTGTGTACTGTACACGTTGTCTATAAATGGAGATGTTTTAGCACTGTGGCTGCTCTCCATCGACATGTCCATCCAGCCAAGATGACTCATAGGGTACACGGCACAATTCTTAATGGGGTAATGAAGAACCCTAGAGTGACAGCTAAAGACTTAAAGAAATCATTATAACTGGTTAACATCTCTGTTTATGAATCTACAATACGGAAAATATTAAAAAGGCAGGGAGTCCATGACAGGACATCACACAAAAACCACTGCTTTCAAATTAAACATTGCTGTGTCCCTAAAGTTTGCCAAAGACCACCTAACATCATCAAGGAGTGTCTAGGATCCACTGCTGCTAGAATCTAGAACCGAGGGCAGCAGATTGGAAGGGAGCAGTATCTTGTTCCTGATGTCCATTCTGTTAAAGGTTCTAGATGTTCACTTTTTGCGCTGTGGAGGTGTATCACGAACCTGAAAAAACGTTAAACCTCTCGCAATGAGTTGCTAAATTGTATAAATTATTGTTGTTAGAAATCACTTACCACGTGTTTATACTTATTTGATCTCAGGTTGAGGGGGCTGCAGAAATAGGATTGTCTGGGCCAGTGCAAAGCCTGTGTAGACCACTAGTCAGTCCTTTTTCTGTTTTAAGCTAGTTGTATCACTAGAGAAGAACCAGCTGATAAGCTGCAATGTGGACAACAATAGAGCATGCAATACCCATTTTCCTGCCTGATGCTTCAAGTCACTCCTTCATGAGACAGAAAACATGGTAAGAAATGGGCCTTCACAGAATTGAAGGTATGACCACTGGGGGTTGGCAAGAGCTGACTTATTTTGATGTACACCATGAATGCGGAATCACATTTGATGCCTTTTCCCAGGACTGCTTCTCTGGGCAAAATCATTTCTCAAATACCACCTTGGAAGTCCAAGTGCAGTCTGCCTTTTATTTTTCCTCATCATCAGTGAGATAGCACCAGTGGAGAGCACTAAACCAGCAAACTCACAGTTAAACACCAAACACACACAGCCACACCCCTGCCTGTGTCCATAAAGGACCACTCCCTTCCGTATACCAGTGCCTCAGTATTGAGTCTGTTCCCTACCTGACCAGTTATACCCCTGTTTGCTCCAGAACTCTCGTGTACCAGACCCCCCGCTTTGTCCACCGACCACCACCTTGTGCCATCCCTCTGACTTCGGATTGCTTACTGACCACCTGCCTGCTTTACCCCTTTGTACTGCACTCTGGTATATCCTGCATCTTACTCCAGGTACCAACAGAATGTTTCCCTGTACACCGGGCTCAGACTCCCTGAACCTTGGGTCCCACCATGGCCTGCGCCAGGTGCACCCTGACGGTTCTTCTCTCAACTGTGACTTGACCACAGGGTTTCTTTCCTCTCAACTGCAAATGAAGAAGAATGTGAAGTGTGGGGATGTGGAGCAGGGTTGTGGTCTATTGGTAAAAGCTGTTGATCTCTTGATGGTCATGTTTCTGGTGTGCATGCAACATATTTGAATTAGCAGGCACAGTCCTACCACACTTGAGTTCATCTGGGGTCAGGTTCCATGAGGTAGGCACAGATAAGGCAAATGATTTGGGGGAAGGGTCATGGCCAACATGAAACAATTGGGGATCTCATGTCTTCACATCAACATATGCCAACTTGGGTCATTTCTTCACAGACAAAATTAAAAGTCAATGAGAAAACAGGGAGCAAATTCACTAAAACAGCCAGTGTATATACAGGAAATATTAAAGAGCGTTTGTGACTATACTAATAATTAATATAAAGAGCGTTTGTGACTATACTAATAATAATATACAGTTTTAATAAAGGGAGGAAATCACGAGATTTTTATATCTTCAGCTTTTCAAGATATTAGAAATGAATAAACAAGGTATGTGTGTTCCCAGTGGACGCACGGTGAGCAGGGAATCCTTACAGAAACCTCATAATGAATCCTTTGGGGAATGGCACGTCGTGTCCCTAATGCTCTCTGATCCACATTATAAACCAGGTCTATAGGAATCATCCCGGCAAAGTGTGAGAAATGGAGCGGAGGTGACCACGTCTGTACATCGAGCGCAAAGAAAAGAATATTCTGTTGGTGATTTTTAAAACAAACCTGTTTACTTGGAGAATCAAAGGACAAAAGATTCAACAAAAACATCGAAACACAGAATTCTGAAAGCAAACCTTTCACATTTAAAGCTGATTGAGGTCACGGAACTCTACAGGTAAGTTACAGGGTCGCAAACTGAACTCACAGGGTTATTCAAAGAGATCCAAAGTGTGGCTGAAAGGCAACCGAACAGTGAAAATCAGCACACGGTTACCTTTCCTGGCCATTCGGCTATCCAGAGAACAGGGAGTTCGCCAAATGTTGGTGAATGGCCTGCAGATACGGTGCCTGTTCGAGGGCAGTGAAATCCCATAGAGAAGCAATGCTTCGTCTATTCAGAGAACAAAAACCAGCAGGGAAAAGCTGCTGAAATGCCCTGCTGTTCTGTGGTTTCATTCGACAGGTTAAGGCTGGGTCAGACTAACGCATTTTTAACGTGTGTTTAGGCACACTTAATCATGGCTGCAGTAGCAGCAATGACGGCCAATATACGAAGTACGGCAACGCAAGCGGCAAACAAACGCAATTTTTCGAGAACGCAGAACCGCTAGTACTGACGCACAGAGCGCTGCATCGGCATAGCGGCGTTGTCAAGATATATATTCAATTAAGAAACTTAGACAAGATATAAATATCAATCGATTATATTTCCTAGAAATTCTCCTAAATTCTTTTAATTGTATGTGTTTTGCTTTGAAAAATATAATAATCAATAACCAGATAAAAACATATATATATTTATTACGTATACAAAAAAGTTTCAAATCTCATATCATAAAGATTTATCAACAACCTCCATCCATCAGCACACAGACTACTAGCTTCCCAATATATGTATCTCCTGTTAGTAACTGCATATATGATTAATATCATTTACTCTATCAGATAGTAACTATACACACATGGTTAATAAACATTTCTGCTTAACGAAAACAATTAACATGTATTTCCCAGCAAACCAATGTTTAACAAGCTAGACCTTGTAGAGATATATGTATCTCTCTATGCTACGTGGATCAACAAAAGATGAGCTATCACTTATTCTATTTCTAGAATGATAAGTAATAAAAACTTATTTAGTGAATACTCCCCTAATATCGAGAATTAAGCTTCTAATCTTCTGCTTTTTATATTGTAGTTATATAATTCACAAAAGAGAGAAAGAAAGACTTCCTCAAAAGGACATCAGGATGCTGAATAATAAAACATAACTTTTATTGATTATAATAATCGAACGAACAAACACTTAAAAAACATATATCCATTGTGCGTCGTAGCAAGCAAGTTTATAGGACATATAGCTTAGGTTGTGGTATATGAGCAAGTCTGTTTTAACAGTTGGTTTTGGGGTATTCCTAGTCAGATTGCCGTGCCATTGTGATACTCCCTCCTGAATTATTCCTGTTTATTATGTATAAATTAATTGAGTGCTGCGGATGCATGCAGCAACATTTGTAACATTATGGTTACTCATGGTAATTCCCATTGATGGTTCATAATTGGTATCATAGCCAAGTGTGCAAATTTAAACCACATTTCTCTGCTATACCTACCAAGCCTAATACATTCTACTTCAGCCCTGTATTGTGTATATGTTTTTTAAGTGTTTGTTCGTTTTCATTATTATAATCAATAAAAGTTATGTTTTATTATTCAGCATCCTGATGTCCTTTTGAGGAAGTCTTTCTCTCTTTTGTGGTATATAACCCGTTAGGTTTAATCCTGTTTCAGGGTGTTCACCTTTGGACCTATAGTGTCTATGAGGTGAGCTCACTGCTGTTTTCACCTACTAGTTTGTGGGTGTCTTTCCTTCTTGTTTGACTAGTTATATAATTCCTTGCTTATTAATTTCAATCACAGTAACATCCAAATTCAATATATATATATATATATATATATATATATATATTTTTGTATATACTATTGCAACAAATACTTTAGGATAAAATCCTTATATCCGATTCTTCTTCATATCTCTATCTGCAGATTTAGAAATATTTTGAAGACTCTGAGGTTCATCTCAAGTACTGTTAAATCCAATCTATTTCATTGCAAAGTACACACTCATATACATATATTTCTTACATTAATCCCTTAATTTTGCTTTCATACATTACCTGTCCAAGAGATCTGGATTCAATGTTTCTGCAGTTACAGCAGCAATATTCTTTGGATATAATATAATGTTTTGGAATATGTGAAAATTATCAATATCAGATATTCAATACATGTGAGTTAGAATTGTGCATTTCCATGAGGGAAAATTTAGGTGTGGTCCTAATTAAGTGAGGTGTAATATCCTGAATGCATTGTGAGTCTTGTCCTGGAATTATCTGCCTGACTACACGAACAGTATATCCATTTATAGTAAATTTGATGTCACTGAAAATCTACCCCTTCATTTAAATATTACTTTATATAATATTTTCCATTATTTATTCTTAAAATATAATATTTACTATGCCTCAAGAGGGCAGTGTTGCTCTTCAAATATTTTTCACAAATTATTTTTAATATCCCTTATCTCAGGTCAGAGGTCAATCTGTCTTAACAAAGACCCTATATTCAATCCTAGACTTTGGGTCTCTCCTGTCATTTTTGATTTAATATTTCTGTTATTTCTATTCTTCTCAAGGTTTTTTCTGAGTACTCTTTATCAGCTAAATTCCTTTAAAATTAGATCAGCAAAAATACTTCTATGTTTAAATAGCTTATTCTATTCTTCAGTAATTATACTGTTCTATAGTTCTACACTCTACAAAATATATATATTGGAGCATCTATTTTTACTGTGAATATATTGATTATAAAAATATATTTCGTGAATATATTTATACACTTGCATAGAGATTTTAAATATGTTCCTATACCCAAAAAAGAAAAATATCTTTAATTCAAGGACTTGTTAAAACAAACCAATAAATTTAAATATGACATGTCTGGCACTTAGCTCAGCATTATATCAAATAAAGACATTTTATCGTCTATAGCATTTATAAAAACACCCATAACTCTTATGGGTCACCTAGCCATGATCTATTTAAAAAAAATCTTTGTCCATTTCTAAAACTAGAGAAAAATTGAGAAAGGAAAGACTTTACATTAAACCAAGATGGCTATAGGCATCCATTTTAATTTTCCATTATAATATACCTGACAGCGTGTGTGCGTGATTAGGAGACTTCAGACGCTGCTCATGTCTGGCCAACATAACGTTCAGACACCCAAAGCTTCCTGGCTTGGATCCGTAAAAAATCACGGACGAAAATGCGCATCGTATGACCGTTTTTGCGCATTCGTGAAAAAATGTGTTCGGACGCACTTTTTGACGGTCGCTGCAAATAATGCATTTGTTTGACCCTAGCCTTATTCAGGAGAATCCCATAGGCTTCAATGTTAAAAATATTCCCGTTTTAATTCAATATCTAATAAACCATTGATCATAATATTCTGCAGTAAAGAGTCTCTATAGATTTTTTTGGAGCTTTTAGGCATTTTTCGATATTTTTTTGAGATTCATTTTTTTTTTAATCGTTATTTTCTTTTTTCTGTAACAGCCCTTTTTATTATCATTCGTTGGATCTCATATGTAAATTTCAGACATTTTCATTCAGTAGTTTGTTTACAAACAGCGTTTCACTTTTCAAACATCCAAGCGTTCTGTTTTTTTTCATTTTTTTTCACTCCATTCGTCTGTGGTGTCGGCTTTTTCCGGCGACTGCTCTGCGCTGTGATCAGCGGCTGCTCGGGTTCCTCCGGCGTATTCGACGGGGTTAATCCAGCTGTTTTGCGAGTTTTAGTGAGTGTTCGGCGGGTTTTGCAGTGAGTGTCCGTCGGGTTTGCGGCGGGTTTTCTTTGCACTTCGGGGACTCCTGTGGTACTTGCTGAATACACCGCAGGGTCGCCAAAATAGGATCGCCAAATCGCACCGAATTAAAGCTAACGAAAAGACACCGAACGCGCGGTGACTTTTCAATTCTCTTTGAATATCCCTGAAAATGTGACGTTATAAGATCCTCACTGCAAATGGGCATTTTCTAGAATAATCCAGACATGCAGAAACAATAAAATACTCAATTTCCAATGCCTTTAATAAAATGTTTTAAATGTTATTTATTTATCAATATTTATGGTTTGATGGTTGTTGCTGAAAATGAAAAGAATAAATGTTTTAAAACAAAAATGATAATATTTTTCACAATGAAACCTATGGGATTCGCCTGATTAAACCTGTCAAATGAAACCACCGAAAATCAGGGCATTTCTCTGCTGTTCGGCGTTCTCTGAATAGATTAACTTTTGCTTCACTATGGGACAATTTCGCTGAACAGACTGCAGAACGCCAATGACGACCTCCCATCAGCCTGCCGAATGCCGCCGAAGACTGCCAAATGTCACCGAACTGCAGAAACCCCCCCCCCCCCACATAACTCTTAATTTTTAGAAGGCGTTTAAAATCGTACAAATGCATGGAAACGTGTGGCAATAACAAAAAAAGGTCCAATAAAAATAATTAAACGGTCTGTTGCAGAATGAAATAACACCATTAAAAAAAAAATAAACCTGTTGAACTGAATCACGGAAAAGCAGGGCATTTCGCTGACATTTCGGTGCAGTTCGGCATTCTTTCAATAGATTAACCATTACTTCTCTATGGGGATTTAATTGCAACGAATTGCACTGTATTTAGTTATAAAATATTTTTTTCACATTTTATCCAAACGTTTGTGGTTATATATTCTATTGGGAATTATTGTTACTAAAATTGAAAAAAAATGGGAACCTGTTACTGCATTTTTCTGAGAAAATATCCAATTTTAACAAAACAAAAAAAGGAAAGGGATGTTTCCCTTGTGTTTTGGAGGATGGTGTTTTATGACTATCAGGGTTATTCAAAGAGATCTGAATAGTGGCCGAAATGTAACCGAATAGTGAAATTCAGCGTATGGTTACCTTTCCTGGCCATTCGGCTATTCAGAGAGCAGGCAGTTCGCCAAATGTTGGCGAATTGCCTGCACATACGGTACCTGTTCGAGGGCAGTGAAATCCCCCATAGTTAAGCAATGCTTCTTCTATTCAGAGAACAAAAACCAGCAGTGAAAAGTTGCTGAATTGCCCTGCCATTCGGTGGTTTCATGCGGCAGGTTTATTCAGGCGAATCCCATAGGCTTCAATGTTAAAAATATTCCGGTTCTAATACAATATCTATTAAACCATTTATTATAATATTCTGCAGTAAAGAGTCTCTTTATTTATAGATTTTTTAGGATCTTTTAGACATTTTTCGTGATTTTTTTTGCCAAAACTTTTTTCCATTTTTTTTTAAATCGTTTTTTCTGTAACGGCCCTCTTTATTATCATTCATTAGATCTTATATGTAAATTTCAGACATTTTCATTCAGTAGTTTCTTTACAAACAGTGTTTCACTTTTCAAACTTTCAAGCGTACTGTTTTTTTTTCTTTTCAGTCCATTCGTCTGCGGTGTCGGCTTTTCCGGCGGCTGCTCTGTGCGCTGATCGGCTCCTGCTCGGGTTACTCCGGTGTGTTCAGCGGGGTTAATCCAGATGTTTTTGTGGGTTTCGGTGTATGTTCGCCGGGTTTTGCGGTGAGTGTTCGGCAGGTTTTCGGCGGGTTTTCCTTGCACTTCGGGGACTCCTGTGCTGCTTGCTGAATACACCACAGGGTCGCCGAAATGGGATTGCCGAATGCATCGAATCACACTGAATTGAAGAGAACGAAAAGTCACTGAACGTGCGGTGACTTTTCGATTCTCTTTAAGGCTAGGGACAGATGAGCGCATTTTCTGCGGCCACCGTCAAAATGTACGTCGATGCGTGCGCACGCATTTTTTCACGGAATACGCTTAAGTGGTCAGACGACCACAGTCGCACAGTCGCAGGTACTCACCAACGCAATTCTAGGGAAATCCGGCTGTTTGAACGTTATGTAGGCCGCACACTAGCAGCGTCTGACGTCTCCTAATCACGCACACACGCTGCCATGCGGCCGCAGCGCACTCTGTACGTCTGTAGCAGCGGTTTCACGTTCTGAGAAAAATGCGTTCATTTGCCGGTTGCGTGGTGTCGGCGCACTTTTGTACGCACGTACTGCGTATATTGGCCGTCATTGGCCGTTATGTGCTGCTACTGCCGCCGTGATTTAGTGCGCCTGCACGCGCGTTCCGACTGCCCCACTCTGACCCTAGCCTAAATAACCCTGAATGTGTTCTCACTCCTTACTCTTACAAATTATACAAACATTCCTCTGAATCACATGCTGCCAAATCTCTACCACCCAGTGGTGTATCTACAGAGGCGGGATGGTGATCAAGGAGCATTCTCTGCTGTTTTTACGTTTCTGCGCTGTTAGTGTTTAGGTCAAATTTTCCTCTTACTCGTTTATTCAACCCACACATATTATACACAGTTTTTCCCAACCATTAAATGGACTTTCTAGAAATGCCATTATTTCCATCATATCGAATAATTTACTTTAAAAAAATATGATGAAAAAATGGTAAAAACACAATTTAACCCTTTCGCTGCTGAGGCATTTCCCGCCTCTGTGCTGAGGTCATTTTTACCGATTTTGCTCATCATGTTTAAACGTGTTTTGAAGGCTTATTTTAGTATATGACCCAGACATATTATATATTGTTCTTTCCGTCAGACTCGGCAGATTCATAATATGTCATTATTATATGTATACGTTATGTCATGTCTGTATATTATAACAAAAAATGCAATAAAATATGAATTTTCAATAATTTACAACGTGTAAAGTGGTTTTTTTTCACATTTTAACATGCGAGCAATTGTGGTTATATTTTGTATGGGGTGCGCTTGTTAAAAAAATTAGAGATGGGGTCTCGTTCCATTTTTTTTGGGGAAAATTACGCGATTTTTAACAAACGCACCGCATACAAAAATCGTTAGTGCAGCATTATTGTTCACATTATAATTGAAATGGGAACAATATTGCTGCATTAACGAACCAAAAAAAGAAAAAAAACTTGTTTATTTTTTTTTTTAATTTTTTTTTTATTTTTTTTAAAAACTTTTTTCATACTCATGTTTGGTATTGTTGGAACGGCCATGCTCTGGCCGATCCAACAATACCAAACATTAACCCCTAACTGCCACGGATCGGGAGATAGGGGGTTCATTGGAACCCCCTATCTCCACCATTGGTGGCAGTTAAGGGTTAACTCCAGGACTGGCATCATCGTGCTATGCACGATGACGCCAGGCCTCAGGGGGCATTCCCGGAAGCTTGGCCGACATCCAAGATGTCGGCCAGCTCCGGGAAAGGATCACGAACCGGCGCTTTTCGGCACCGATTCGTGATCCGGCCCCCATGGGGTTAATGCCAGGTACCATTTGGAAGGGCAGGCTGTGCCCTTCCAAACGGTGCCTGGGTTAACCCCTGCACGCCTCCGACCGGGAGGGAGAGAGGTCCTCCCCCCTCCCTTTCAGGCGCCTCCTCCGCACATGCAGGGGGGGCGCCTGAATTAGGTGTCATCGCGCCCCCGCGATGACACCTAATCACTCCGGCGGTGGTTCTGGGTGCTGGGCTGACATCGAGGATGTCAGCCCGCACCGGGGGGGCCAGCGATCGGCCGGAACCCGGCCGAACGCTGGCCCCAAAGGGAGGACGCGCTCAGCAACGAACGATACTGCGGGTGGACGCGCTGAGCGCGTCCTCCGCAGTGAAGTGGTTAATCCCCAAAATCTACAACCACCAAAAAAGACCCCGGCTAAATAGTTTCAAAATTTTGTCCCGAGACTGGTAATACCCAATTTTTACATGTTTTTGCTTTTTAACCCCTTCACTGCAGAGCCAGTTCACCTATGTGCGCTGCGCTCATTCTGACCATTTTGTGCTAATTATTTTGAGATGACAGCCTAGGTCCTATTTAACTAAACCCCCCCAGACAAAAAACTTTTAAAAAAAACATTTTTTTATTTTATTTTATTTTATTTCTTTTGTTTTTTTTTAATTTAATTTTTAAACCAAACCTGGTCAAGTTTGGTATCATTGGAAAGGCCCTGATCAGGTCTTTCCAGTGATGTCACATATGACCATCTTGCTGTCAGGGATCGGGAGATAGGGGGATCCTTAGGATCCCATTATCTCTACATGGCAGCTAGAGGGTTAACTGGCCCACTGACATCCTCACACATATGGTGAGGTTGTCAGTGTGTAGGGGGGACCTGGAGGCTTGGCTGACATCCAAGATGTCAGCCCTCCCTCCAGGTTCGAATCGCGTTTTGGCGCCAATTAGTGTATAGTTACTGCTATACACCGCTGAAAAGGGGAGACTCTCCCCTTTCAAGCGGTGCAAAAAGCATCGCCCTAGCTTCAATGGTTGGGGAGATAGAGGGCTCTGAAAGAGCCCCCCATCCCTCCATTGATTCCAATGGGGCGCCTGCGTGATGACGTCATCGAGCTCGCCGGCCCATGCAAATGAGGAGGGAAGGCTTCCTCCCTGCCAGATCTGCGTGGGATCCAGCGAGGGAGGTAAGTATCGGGCGGGAGGGGGGTTAGGCGCCGCTGACGTACCCTGTACGTCCGCGGGTCTAAGGGAGACCCGTGGGCAGGACGTACAGGGTACATTAGCGGTCCTTAAGGGGTTAACCTATCCAGTTAAATGGAGAAAGAGTTTTGCATTCTTACTGAAATCATTTTGTAAAAACTCCCTAAAAGAAAAACCTTCATTAAAAAAGGGTTATTAAAAGAAGGGGGAGAGGGCTATTAAACCAGATCTTAATTAATCCCCCACCTTACAACATATAACACAAGAGAAATCTATATGAGGAGCCATAACCCGTTAAAAAATACTTCCAAATTTTATGGCCAATTAAGAGTGCAAATAATCCCTGCACTATCGAAAACCTAATAATACTATAACCTATGGCCTAGTATCCCTTAGCTATGGGGTTTAATGCTATGGTCATATTGCTATAATAGGGATACTAGGCCATAGGTTATAGTATTATTAGGTTTTGGATCGTGCAGGAGACACGTATACGAGGATGTTTGCAAAATACCCTTTTGCAAGATGTTTTTACTAAAAATGCAATACTCTTGTGGGGGGGGGGCTTCATGGACTCTTGCACCGGGGCCCTGAGGTTTCTAGTTACGCCTCTGGATTGGGTGATAGGTGACTGTGGGCGATGTTTCGCACTCACCCTTTGCACCCTAGGAGGAGAATATAATATAATAAACTATGGTTTTGCAAAATGACAATTTCTGTTTAGGATTTACAAATTTGGGTGATCACTCGAGCCTGTGCTTCTTAACGGAAAGAACGGATATAGTGAGTCTGTTCAAATTAATTAGTAAGAGTTTTGTTGAAAAAATATCAAGTGCTGAAAGGGTTAATAGATGGTTTTTTAAGGAAGGGAAAATGGGATTATCAGACTGAAACCCTCATTTTAACATTGGGTTTTCAAGTAGGTGTGCTTCAGTAACAAAATTGTATGAGATCTGAGAGAAGACTTGTTATAGGGCAAGTCTTGTCCTCCACTATGACCTCCTGACAAGGTCGAACAGGTCCGCAACCATCATTGGGGATTGTCTTGGCATTTCGGTACTGGCCGCTCTAATTGGGAGATAGTGGTCTGATTTGCATATAGAGTAGCCTTCTGTGTAATGGCACCATAGGGAAGGTTATTGGTACGTCGTGCTGCCCTGAGGTTTATCTGGAGTTTTACAGGTCAGCTTTTTTTCCGTACAGCATATTTTTTTACATTTTGGCTTTGATTGAATTGGCTGACATTTTGAAGAAAAAAAATCAGTCGAAACTCAACTACATTAAAAAATAAATAAATCGTCTGATATAATGAAATCCCGCCCTTAAATAACTCCATAATTATACAAATTATTAAAATTGTTTAAAGCGACTTCATAAGATTTGAATTTTACATGTGGCTCCTCTGTCTGGGTTACTGAGATGGTCTATGTCTATGCCTGAGAGCATCACTCTCTGCTGGGCTCAGACAAGTTTAGCCTTTCACAATAAAGATCTGCTATGAGCAATAAATTAGAACCACCACATACTGAAAGGTTTTACTGCTAAAAGTCTGATTTTTAGTACTTACTGTATTCGTATATGTTTACTTTGTTATCAGATGTTTCCAGGACACAATCAGTCGGCTGTTCCAGAATTCTTCCTCCTGGGGTTCCAGGTCCTGCGCGGCTCCAGAATTGTTCTCTTCACCAGCTTTCTCGTGGCCTACATATTGACCGTAACTGGAAACTCTCTTATCATTATGCTGGTTTCATCCAGTCATCACCTTCATTCTCCGATGTATTTCTTCCTCAGCCATTTGTCCCTTTGTGATGTCATAATAAGTTCAAGTGTTGTTCCGAATTTTTTACAGGTCACTTTACTCAATGGCCGCCACATGACAGTGAGTGGATGTGTCACTCAATTTTATTTCTTTAGCTTCGCGTCTGTTGCAGAATGTTTCCTTCTCACCGTGATGTCCTATGACAGATATGCTGCAATCTGTAAACCCCTCCATTATCAAACTATTATGAATTTCCGATTCTGTCGTGGTCTTGTGATGTTATGTTGGATGTTGGGATCAGTTCTCACATTGATTGTTACAGTTTTGTTAAGTCGATTAGATTTCTGTTATTCGGGTGACATTGACCACTTCTTCTGTGATATTGCTCCCCTAGTTCAGCTTTCATGTTCAGACACAACAGTTGTGCAGTTTGTAGTTTTTATATTAGCTGGTCCAGAAACTGTCACAGAAACTGTGTTTATCGTGTCCACATACGTTTGTATCTTTCTCGCTATACATAGAATATCGACCACCACTGGTCGACAGAAAGCCTTCTCTACGTGCAGCTCCCACCTTGCTGTTGTCTGCATGTATTATGGGACACTTATTGCTATCTACGTAGCATCATCTGGAGAGAATTCACTCAACACGAATAAGATTGTATCCCTTGTGTACACGGCTGTGACCCCTTTACTAAATCCTATAATATACACTTTGAGGAACCAGGAAATAAAAGTTGCCGTAAACATTTATTGGAGAAAAGAAGAAAGAACACGTTAGGCATATAATAAACACCTTTTACATAGGTTTATATAAACCATTGTTGAAATACAAATCAGGAGTAAGCAGTCAGACAAACTGGCCTTCGTGAGAAATGCTGTTTATGTGGTGGGCAAAGACTTCTAATTACCCAGGGGATTCACCCCGTTGGTGAAACAAGGCAGTGGCAGCAATATAACAATTCCATTTATTGGATGGGACTGAAACTGATTAAGATTAAAGGCTGAATTAATCCCGAAATGTGAGGTTTAATAGTCACATTTTCAATGCAAAATTTTGGAAGACAATCTTGTTCATAGAAACATAGAAACATAGAAAAATGTCGGCGGATAAGAACCTTTCGGCCCATCTAGTCTGCCCAATTACATGGATACTTTACCTGGATTTATCTTTTGTTTAGGATAGCCTTATGCCTATCCCATGCTTACGGACACTAGAGGCTGGGCAGGATGTTTACCGTTCTTTCCCGTAACACACTAACAAAGCTTAATTTAAAGAACAAGGAAACGACGGAGCGCCAGTGAAAACTGGTATGTATGATTAAGCACTAAACATGTCCATCTGTGTTTCTTCTAAATCCTCCCAGAATCCGCTCTTTTCAGTGTGTAAACGTCTCTACAAAAGAGGAAAGAGACACAAATAGCGCAATATGTAGATTCAATTATGAAGAAGGATTAGAAAACAGTTGTTCAACTCACATATTCTTGAGCCTGACCTAGGCTCTAGGATGGATCGCATGTATGGGTCTTCAGTTGTATTCAGGTGCCCATAAACCTCCGATGTTCGTGGTCTTCAATCGAATTTCCCCTGCAGTGTATAACAAATAATACCAAAGCACTCCCCTAGTGCAACACCGTTACAGTGTACTGGGAATATATATGTGTAGATGTCATACTCACATGTTATTGAGCCGCACTTGGCTCCAAGATGGCGCATAAGAATTGTAAGGCAATTCCGAAAAACCTTTTTTAAATATCAGGAAACAGCAGTAATATAAAAATAAATTTAATACATAATTAAAATAATATTATTTTAGTTATGTATTAAATTTATTTTTATATTACAGTTTACACCAATGATCCACAGTATACACCAATGGTAGCAGGACGAGCAGCGGTTTCCGAAATACAGGGGCGGCTCACCAAGTTGAAGGTTGCGAGCCACAACTGATAGGGAAAACCCTTTACTACAAACATATAAACGTTTGTGACGTTACGGCTATCCCACTTACCGGCCAGCCCATCCTCCAGGAATTCCCTCGGTATGCCCACCGATGGACCTGTGAGTGCGACGTTCTTCAATCTGCATTGTTCGCGATGTATGCGGAAAAATACATGTTACTAAATGAAAACACATATGAGTGTCTATTAATTAAGAAGGGCACATCATGTCTTTAAAGTAAAAAATATGGCTTTCGCAGTGCTGACAATGCAGACTGTATTAAAATAATGGATTTTACATTAGTGTAATTGCGAGTTGCAGACTGACCGTCCAATATGGCATTTTACATTAGGCAAAGTGCGAGTTTAGGGTTACTGTACATTAGTGTTTGTAACATTTGCCAAAGGTATGGGACCCATATATATGGGGTACAAAAGCCAAAAAAGCAGGAGACACCACTGGCTAAATGCAGACAGATAGAAGGCCGGAGGTGAAGACACTGCTAGGCTGGGCAGGGATTCTCCATAGATATTTAGGGGGTTATTCAAAGAGTGGCGAATTGGCTCAGAAATTGCACCAAATGATGAATTTACCTGTACGGTGACATTTCGTGGCCATTTGGCTATTCAAAAAGCTGTCAGTTCACCAAATTGTGGCGAATTGGCAGTGAAATCGGATGCCTGTTCGACGGCAGTGAAATCCCCCATAGAGAAGCAATGGTTAATTTATTCACAGACGCCGAACAGCAGAGATATGTCAGTGAAATGCCCTGATGTTCGGTGTTTTCATTCGGCAGATTTAATCAGGTGAATCGGATAGGTTTCAATGTTAAAAATATTCCTGTTTTTATCCAATATCTAATAAACCATTTATTATTTTAATTTTCAGCAAAAGTCTCTTTATTTATTGATTTTTTTTTAGGATTTATTTGGAATTTTTCACTTTTTTCCCCCGATTTATTTTAAAAAGCGTATTATTGTTTTCTGTAACAGACCTTTTTATTATTATTCATAGGACTTTATATGTTAATTCCTGGCATTTTCATGCAGCAGTTTTTTTGCAAACAGCTGTTAAAAGTTGCAGTGTGTTGTTGTTTTTTTTTACCCATTCTTCTGCTTCCACACACTGCAGGGAAGCACTTCTCTGCATAATAATTAATGCAGCGTGTAAATCCAACAAGAATAAAGAAGTGAAGAGCACACGTGGATCTGAACAAGACAAGTGTACATTGTTCCTTGTTAGATGAACTAGTTCATGTCTTACATTGCCTCAAAAAATAAATACAGCTGGTACTACAATAAAAATACTAGTAGGGACCATAATAATCCCATAGGTTTCATTGTTAAAAAAATCCCCATTTTTATTAAATATTTATTAAATCGTTTATTTTTTCACTTGCAACAAGAAGAATGTTTCCGTTTTATTAAATATTTATTAAACTGTTTATTTTTTTCACTTGCAGTAAAATACTATTTATTTTTTAGGATTTTTTTAGGCATTTTGGGGATTTTTTATACATAAACTAGGCTATTTTCCCCATAGGGTTCAATGTAAAAAGTATGCATGTTTTTAAAAAATATATCTTAAACAATTTATTTTTTTCCTTGCAGCAATAAGCCATTTTGTATATATTTTTTTTAGAACGTTTTGGTCATTTTCGGGATTTTTTGGGTGAAATTGTATTGTTTCTAATATATTATTTCAGCACCATGGTGAGTTCCATAGCCCTGTCCAAGGTCCTAAGGCTAGGGTCAGACTAACGCATTTTTCACGTTGTCCGTGAAAATGTGCGTTCGAAGAATGGACGTATTTTTTCACGGAATACGCAATAGCGGTCATACTATGCGCAGTTTCATCCGTGATTTTGTACGGATCATCAATAAAACACTTCTTGCATCTGGACGTTATGTTGGCCGGACATTAGCAGCGTCTGACGTCTGCTAATCACACACACACGCCGCTAGCGGGCGCAGCGCACTCTGTACGTCCGTACTAGTGGTTTAACGTTCTCGAAAAAATGCGTTCATTTTCCACTTGCGTTGCGCAGCCGGACTTTTGTGCGACCGTACATCGTATATTGGCCGTCATTGCCTGGCATTTGCTGCTAGTGCGGCCGTGATTAAGTGCGGCTGCACGCGCGTTCGCACTGCCTCAGTCTGACCCTAGCCTTATTCGTTGTTTCAGACCAGCAGTTCAGCACTATGGATAGCTATATTGTAGCTGACCATGATGCTGAAACATCCATCTTTCAGCACCATGGTTAGCTACAACAGCTGTCCAAGGTCCTGATACATTGTTTCAGACCAGCAGCTCAGCACTATGGACAGCTATATTGCAGCTAACCATGGTGCTGAAGCATCATTGCATGTTTTCTTAATTAAAAGTGCAACCTCTCCTTCAAAATGCCACCCACTACTTCTTCTCATCAATTGGTCCCCACTTACAAGGTTATTTACAGAGCACCAAATGTCACTGACATTTTGGTGCTCGTCCGGTCCCCGTACTTCAGCTAGTCCGATTCACTGACCACAAGTGCAGGGAACAAGCTGCCGAATGCAACCGAAAAAACACTACATTGATCCAAAAAACTATTGTTCCAAAGAAAGCCGATGACCCGCCGAACATCCCCAGGAAAAAGCCAACAAGCTAACAGGTGAAAAAATAAACAATAAAATCACACGCAACTTTAAAATGTCATTTGTAAAAAAATTTACTGCACGAAAAGCGCCTGGAAATAATATATAAGGTGAATATAAATATTAATAAAAAGGACTGTTACAGAAAAAAAAAAAAAGCTATTTAAAAAAAAATAGCCAAAAACATCATGAATAATGCCTGAAAAATCCTAATAAATAAATAGAGACTTTTTGCTGCAAGTGTAAAGAGAACACGGTTGAATAAATATTTGATAAAGATGGGGAATATTTTTTGAATCCTATGGGATGCACCTGATTAAACCACCAAATATCAGGACTTATCGACAACGTTTTGGTGCAATTTGGCATTCTCTTAATAGATTAACCATTGCTTCTCTATGGGGAATTTTCACTGCCGCCAAAGATCACTGTGTTTCGCTGGCAATTCACCAATATTTGGTGAATGGCTAGCTTTCTGAATAGCCGAATGGCCATGGAATTGCACCGTACAGAAAGTTCACTGTCGGTGCAATTTCGGGGCCAGTTCGGCTCTCTTTGCATAACCCCTTAAGTGTAATGGATTCATCACAAAACGTTTTTTAGCATGTGATCATATGTTTTGCTATCTTTTTTGTTTCTTATTATAAAAAGAAAACGTGTTGTTTTTCCTACACTCACTGTTATATTAAAAATATTTCGGTCTTTTTATATTATTGTGATTGACTAGTTGAATGTGACTTCATGTCTTCTATTGTTTTCAAAACATTCTCAATAAAAAAGTAAAATCTGCAAACTAACAGTAACGTGCAATGTCCTTTTTACCTCTCCTCTGATTGGGTTGATGTAAGTGGTTATGTGTAAACATTTACAGGGTTATCAGAGAGAGCCGGACTGGCCCCCGAAATGGCACCAAACAGTGAGTTTCCCCATACAGTGTAATTTTGTGGCCATTCGGCTATTCAGAGAGCAGGCAGTTTGCCAAATATTAGTGAATTGCCAGTGAAATACGGTGCCTGTTCGGCGTCAGTGAAATCCCCATAGAGAAGCAATGGTTAATCTATTCACAGACACCGAACAGCAGTGAAATTTCAGTGAAATGCCCTGATGTTCGGTGTTTTCATTCGGCAGGTTTAATCAGTAGAATCCCATAGGTTTCAATGTTAAAAATATTCCTGTTTTTATACAATCTATACTATAAAAGAGTAAGGCTTGGCGTGTCCGTCGCCAAGCCTGTACTGCGCATGCGCGCACAACCTGCGGCGGTTGGCTGCGCGCGCATCCAACCGCCGCGGCACGCATTCCCCAGCCCGAACTCTCACTGACTAGACCCTCCACAGGAGCTCCCCTGTCGGAATTATGCCAGTAGCCATCGGGGAATACTTCCAAACGTGCGAGGAGACCTTGGATGTTTGCTGACATAACGCCGCTTCTGGAAGCCATTACCATATGAAGTTCTTCATGTCTTCCGCGAAGCAGCCGGGCTCCATGGCAAAGGTGTCCGGCTCCAGAGCTGCCACATCTTCCTGCTTGATGACCACGGCGCTCACTGTCCCACTGGAAGGGGAAGACATGTTTCCCCCTAACACTTAAAAACAAGAGTCCAGTCCCCCACTCCCTCCTACACCTCCTCCTGGGCGATCAGGTTTCCATGGGCCGGGGCCAGCTCGCGGTGCGCGGCTCTCCTGCTCCTCTCTACCCCCTCTCCTGCTCCCCCCGCCGGAAAGCAAAGTGTGAGTCGGAACTCTCCGACGCCGCGCGGTGCAGGATGGCACAAACTCCGTTGGCACGGGGAGGAGGGGGTTGGGGCCTGTGGAATGCAGGACCTGCCCATTGCCATGGGGACAGTCACTCAAGAGTTCTGTGACCCCCCTTCTAGCAGCGCTGTGCACACACACAGTAAGTGCTCTTACCTGGCCGGTGCGGCATGGAGGGGGAGGGGAGCTGACAGCCAGGGGACATCACCGCCCGCACAGTGTGTGATGGGGAGGGCACACCTGACACTTAGCCATGTTCAGGACAGACAGTCCCTATTTTGGGTCAAAATCCCTGTCACCCCCCTCATGTGACCCTTTATAGGGGTTCCTGCTATGTACGGAGGCAGCGAAAACTCTAGGAACAACATACAGGGGGGGCACCTTCGATACCACAATCAAAACTGGGGGAACTAATCGTTTTCGCCACTAGATCATAGCACTGAAAAAAATAAAATAAGTATCTATAACATAATACAGTAAGAGGCAGTGTGTCCGTCGCCACGCTGCCTCTGCACATGTGCACGCAACCAGCACGTGCATCCAACCGCCGCGGCACGTGCCGGCTGTGCACATGCCGTGGCGGTTAGATGGTGCAATTTCCACGCGCTGGGAGCCCTGCCGCTCAGTGGGACCCCCTGGCCACTGGGACCCGCCGTCGCGCTGCCCAGTGGGACCCGGCAGCCGGCGGGTTCTGAAACCCCCACCGCCGAGTGTTGCAGGGCCTCCACTGTCACGTGCAGCTTCTGTGTCTGCGCTGGGAGGAATTGATCGTATAACATCACTTCCTCACAGCTAGATGGTCATATTTGCCATCATTTGAAAGGCCTGATTATGGCCTTTCAAATGATACCAAACATGACCAGGTTTGGTTTTAAAAAAAAATGTAAAAAAAAAATTAAATAAAAAAAAAATAATAAAAAAATTAAATAAAATAAAAAAATGTTTTTTTTTTTAAAGTTTTTTTTGTCTGGGGGGAGTTTAATTAAATAGGACCTAGGCTGTCATCAAAAAATAATTAGCACAAAATGGTCAGAATGAGCGCAGCGCACATAGGTGAACTGGCTCAGCAGTGAAAGGGTTAAAAGGTAAAAACATGTAAAAATTGGGTATTTATATTCTCGGGATAAAATTTGGAAACTATTTAGCCGGGGTCTTTATTGGTGGTTATAGCTTTAGGGGATTAAATTACGAAAAAGTGTGTTTTTACCATTTTTTTCATCATATTTCATATTTTTTTTATATTAAATTATTGGATATGATGGAAATAATGGTATTTCTAGAAAGTCCATTTAATGGCGGGAAAAAGGGTGTATAATATGTGTGGGTTGAATAAACGAGTAAGAGGAAAATTTGATCTAAACACGAGCAGCGCAGAAACGTAAAAACAGCAGCGGTCACTAAAGGACGGATTTGTGTAAAACCGCCCGGTCACTAAGGGGTTAAAATCCAGCCCTCCCACCCCCAGACAAAGCTTTAAAACTCTGCAACCACATTATTACCAAAAGAAAACTCTGTCCAAGTTCCTATTTATCCTGCTACTTTCCCTGGCAAACGATGTGGAAACTAACCCTGGTCCTATAGGTGACACAACCTTTAGTCTCCCCACTAAAAAAGGCCTCTCTTTTGTGCACTGTAACATCCGCAGTTTATTCCCTAAATTGGATGAGCTTCAGGCATGGTGTTGCTATTATAAACCCAAAATCATTGTGCTCACAGAGTCATGGTTAACCCCAAAAGTACCAGACTCTGCCATATCAATACAGGGGTATTCATGTTATAGAAAGGACAGAGCAAAGAGAGGAGGGGGAATTGTTATTTATGTTGAGGAGTCCATAAAGTTCACCCCCTTACAGACTTCTAGCTCCCCTGTCACCTTTGATTTCCTCTCTGGTTTAATTGAGATTCCATTCAGTAAATCCATCATTGTTGCTGGATTCTTTCGCCCACCGAGCTCTCCAGTGCACTCCCTCTCTGACATATCTCAAATCCTTAATAACCTACTTGCCCAAAACCAAAAAAGTGAAATGCTGGTCCTCGGCGATTTTAACCACTTCAATGCGGAGGACGCGCTCAGCGCGTCCTCCGCATTACCGCTGCTGTGCGGAGGACACGCTGAGCGCGTCCTCCCATTGGGGTCAGCGTTCGGCCGGGTTCGGCCGATCGCTGGCCCCCCCGGTGCGGGCTGACATCCTCGATGTCAGCCCGGCATCCGGAACCGCAGCTGCCGGAATTAGGTGTCATCGCGGCAGCGCGATGACACCTAATTCAGGCGCCCCCCCCGCATGTGCGGAGGAGGCGCCTGAAAGGGAGGTGGGAGGTCCTTCGGACCTCTCTCCCTCCCGATCGGCGACATTGCGGGGGTTAACCCAGGCACCATTTGGAAGGGCACAGCCTGCCCTTCCAAATGGTGCCTGGCATTAACCCCTGGGGAGCTGGATCGCGAATCGGCGCTGAAAAGCGCCGGTTCGCGATCCTTTCCCGGAGCTGGCCGACATCTTGGATGTCGGCCAAGCCTCCGGGAACTCCCCCTGAGGACTGGCGTCATCGTGCGTAGCACGATGACGCCAGTCCTAGAGTTAACCTCTAACTGCCACCAACGGTGGAGATAGGGAGTTTCAATGAACTCCCTATCTCCCGATCCGTGGCAGTTAGGGGTTAATGTTTGGTATGGTTGGATCGGCCAGAGCATGGCCGTTCCAACGATACCAAACATGAAAGCGAAAAAAGTTTTTTAAAAAAAATTAAAATTAAAATTAAAAATAAAAATATATTTAAAAAAATTATAAAAAAAAATAAACATTTTTTTTCTTTTTTTTGGTTCGTTAATGCAGCAATATTGTTCCCATTTCAATTATAATGTGAACAATGATGCTGCACTAACGATTTTTGTATGCGGTGCGTTTGTTAAAAATCGCGTAATTTTCCCCAAAAAAAATGTAACGAGACCCCATCTCTAATTTTTTTAACAAGCGCACCCCATACAAAATATAACCGCAATTGGTCGCATGTTAAAATGTGAAAAAAAACACTTTACACGTTGTAAATTATTGAAAATATATATTTTATTGCATTTTTTGTTATAATATACAGACATGACATAACGTATACATATAATAATGACATATTATGAATCTACCGAGTCTGACGGAAAGAACAATATATAATATGTCTGGGTAATATACTAAAATAAGCCTTCAAAACACGTTTAAACATGATGAGCAAAACCGGTAAAAATTACCTCAGCACAGGGGCGGGAAAAGCCTCAGCAGCGAAAGGGTTAATACAGATTGGCTAAATCCTAAAAACAATAAACACTGCTCACGGTTTAAAACTTTGCAGCTAACTAAATTAATCTCCCCCCCCCACTCGCATTAATATGAAAAGCCCTAACCATACCTTGCTGGACTGGATTCTCTCCTCATCTCCTGATCGAATACAGGAGGCAGGTGTTCTTGCTAATAGCTTTAGTGACCATTGTCTAGTGTACTGCGTGCGCAAAATAAAGGCAATGAAATCTCCCCCAAAGGTAATAACCACCAGGTCTTTCAAGAAATTTATTCTTGAATCCTTCCTAAGTGATCTCAAACAGCTCCCCTGGTACAGACTAAACCTAATCCCAGACCTAGACTGTGCAATTGAATACTTTCAGTCTGACCTCCTGAAAGTCTGGAATTCCCATGCCCCGCTGCGTAAAGTGCGAGTAAAAGGGACCCATCTCCCCTGGGTTACAGCTGATCTTACACTAATGTACCGTCTTAGAGATTCACTGTGGTCAAATTTCAAGAGTACTGGTTCCATGAACGATCACTGCGAATACCGAAAATGCCGGAATGAATGCACAAAACAAACAAAAATGGCTAAAGCCCATTACTTCAATGAAAATCTAAACCATAACATATCAAACCCTAGAAACTTTTGGAGAACCATAAGTAACATACAAGCACCCCCAGTCCACTCCCAGTCAGCTGCTGTCAAAGTAAACAACAAAACCCTGCAACACCCCCTAGATGTAGCAAATGCCTTTAATGGTTATTTTGTTGGATGCGCCACCACTTTGATTGCCAAGCTAGGAAATGACATGCAATCAGAAAGGCCTCATGCAGATCAGGCCCCTCCAACTTTGCAAAGTCCCTGTATCAGACAGGAATTCAGTTTTAGACCAGTGCCTGTCAGTGTTGTTACTAAACTTCTCCGTAAGCAAAAAATGAAATACCAGTCTGGACCTGATCAAATACCAGCAATGCTGCTGAAAATCAGTGCACCGGCAATTGCAAATCCTGTCGCAACCCTAATCAATGAATCACTGGCGACTGGATACATACCCAAACTCTGGAAGACTGCGAGAGTGGTACCTATCCATAAAAGTGGTGACAGTACTTTGGTATCCAACTACCGTCCGATATCGTTGCTCCCTGTAATGTCAAAAATTTTGGAAAAATGCGTCTACACACAATTACGTGATTATTATCAATATTGGAACTACTTAACCCCAGATCAATCCGGCTTTCGTCCAAATCACTCAACTACAACCGCCCTTTTAAAAGTCTGTAATGATATCCAGGCTGGGATGGAACAAGGAAACCTAACTGGAGCCATCTTCCTTGATTTTGCCAAAGCCTTTGACACAGTAGACCATGGCATCTTGTTAGAAAAACTAAAAAACTCTGGCATGGGTGATCGCACGTTAACCTGGTTTCAATCATATGTATCTGACCGACCACAATATGTGTCAATTTCTGGCAGCTCCTCCCTCCCCCTCCCTGTCACTTGCAGTGTACCCCAAGGCTCAATACTCGGCCCCCTACTATTCACAATATTCATAAATGATCTGCCCAACGTCTGCAAAGCCTCAACTGTACACATGTACGCAGACGACACCGTAATCTATACCAGCAAACTAACTCTCCGGCAGCTGGAAGCCGTGCTGCAAGAACAATTCACAGAGGTAGAAAAGTGGATCAAACACAACAAACTTTTTTTAAATAATGACAAAACTGTAACGATGCTCTTTGGAACAAAACCTAAACTACACAAATTGCAAAATCCCCATCTATGTGTGGGGACAAAATCAAATGGCACGCTGACCACAGTCACTTCTCTCAAATATCTAGGTATGTGGTTGGACCCTAATCTATCCTTTGGCCCCCACATCGAAAAACTCTCATCTAAACTTTACCCCAAACTAGGTGCCCTGTACAGAAACAAATCCTGCCTGAGTCCCGCGGTAAGAAAGCAGATTGTACAACAAATGCTTATGCCGGCTATTGATTACGGAGATGTAGTGTACGCAGCCGCCCCACAAACACATCTTCAGAAACTTACTACATTATATAACTCATTCTGCCGCTTTGCATTACAATGTAACTACATGACCCACCATTGTGACATGTTAAAAGAGCTAAACTGGCCATCGCTGGAATCCAGACGCACCCTTCACCTTTCCAGCCTGGTGTTTAAGAGCATTTCTGGGAAGCTGCCACCCTACCTGAATAGACTGCTTCCCCCAGCAGCTCCCTCATCCTATAACCTCCGATCCAGGACCAGCACCTTACTTGCAATACCACAATACAAAAAGACAGTGGCTCGATCCTCATTTTCCTACAGAGCACCACAATTATGGAATAACCTCCCAGACACCATCAAATCTTCCACCAGTCTTAAGTCACTCAAGAGCTCCTTACTAACATACCTCAATACAGAATGCACCTGTATACATTTTTCTACATATTTATTTTCTGTTAATCTGTATATGTGTTGTTTTTTAATATCTTGCATTGTATTACTTTGTATTTCTGTAACTGTAACAATTCAATGTTCTTGAACCCAGAACATACTTGAAAACGAGAGAAATCTCAATGTATCCTTCCTGGTAAAATCCTTTATAAATAAATAAATAAATAAAGAGGGTCCTGTTCCCATGAGCTTACAATCTAAGAGTGAAGAGGAACCTGCTCTAATATATAAATGCCTTTGTATTGCTCTGTCTGCTGCTCAGATGGCCCTCCTGTTGCGGATGGGATGCGACGGACTCGTTACAAACGCATTTATATAAAGAGATCTTCTTGGATAGGACATTGTAAAGCAAATATGTGGACATGAATACTGAGCTGTCGACAACAATAGCCTGCCCTCCGGGCAGGCTTTACAACTAGTATCTAATAAACCAATTATTATTTTCACTTGCAGCAAAAAGCATCTTTTTTTAGGATGTTTTAAGCAGGTTTACATTTTCACGATTTTTTTCTGCAAAAAAATTTATGATTTTTTTTAAATAGCTTTTTCTTTTGTCTGTAACAGACCTTTTTATTATTATTCATAGGTTCTTACATGTTAATTCCAGACATTTTAGTCCAGTCCTTTTTTTTTGCAAATGTCGCCAACATTTCAGTGCTCTCTTGTTCCCCGCAGTTCCCTGCACTTCGGGGAATTAAAGTTCCCCAATGCTGAATTCACCGCAGGGTCCACAGCGTGCAGGGAAAACCTGCAGCAAACCAGCCGTGAACCCGTCAAACAACCGCCAGAAACCCACTAAAAACCCGCCGCAAAAACACACCGAACACGCCGGGAAAAGCCGACGAGGCGCCGATCGATCACAGCGCAGACCAGCCACCAAGAAAGCCGACAAGCTGACGAAAAAATGAAAACAATACTCTTCAAAGTGTCAAAATTGAAACGCTGTTTGCAAAAAAACTACTGAACAAAAATGCCTTCAATTTACATAGTTACATAGTTACATAGTTACATAGTTACATAGTTATATAGGCTGAAAAAAGACATGCGTCCATCGGGTTCAGCCTCTCCCACATAACCTACTGCTGTTGATCCAAAAGAAGGCAAAAAACCCAGTCTGAAATATAAAGATCCTATGAATGATAATAAAAAGGTCTGTTAAAAGAAAAAAAAACAAACACTATTATACTGAGAAAAAATTCCTGAAAGAATCACGAAAAATGCTTCAAAGATCCTAAAAAAATCTATAAATAAAGAGACTTTTTGCTGCAGATTAAAATAATAAACAGTTTATTAGATATTGAATAAAAACAGGAAACATTGAAATCTATAGGATTTGCCTGAATAAACCTGCCGAATTACTGCACTGAACAGCAGGGCACTTCGGCAGCTTTTCTCTGCTGTTCGGTGTCTGTGAATAGATTAACCATTGCTTCTCCATGGGGGATTTCACTGCCCTCGAACAGGCACCGTTCTTGCTGGCAATTCGTCAAAATTTGGCAAACTGCCTGCTCTCTGAATAGCCGAATGGTCCCGAAATGTCACCATACGGGGAAATTCACCATTCGTTGCCATTTCAGGCCCCTACAGGGTTATTCAAAGATAATTGAAAAGCCATCGCACGTTCGGTGACTTTTCGTTCTCTTCAATTCGGTGCGATTCGGCGATCCCATTTCAGCGACCCTGCGGTGTATTCAGCAAGCACCACAGGGCCGTCGTAGTGCAAGGTAAAGCTGCCACAAACCCGCCAAAAACTCACCGCAAAACCCGGCGAATGCACACCGAAACCCGCAAAAACATCTGGATTAACCCCACTGAACACACCGGAGAAACCTGAGCAGCCGCCGATCACAGCGCAGAGCAGCCGCCGGAAAAACCTGACACCGCAGACGAATGGACGCTTGAATTTTTGAAAAGTGAAACACTGTTTGCAAAGAAACTACTGGACAAAAATGTCTGAAATTTACATATAAGATCCAATGAATGATAATAAAAAGGGCTGTTACAGAAAAAAGAAAAAACCCAAAAACATTTTTTCGCAAAAAATCCCGAAAAATGTCTAAAAGATCCTAAAAAATCTATAAATAAAGAGACTTTTTGATGCACAATATTGTAATAAAAGGTTTATTAGATATTGGATTAAAACGGGAATATTTTTAACATTGAAGCCTATGGAATTCGCCTGAATAAACCTGCCGAATTAAACCACCGAACAGCAGGGCATTTCTGGAACCTTTCACTGCTGTTTTTTGTTCTCTGAATAGACGAACCATTGCTTCTCTATGGGGATTTCACTGCCCTCGAACAGGCACCGAACAGGCACCGTATGTGCAGGCAATTCACCAACATTTGGCGAACTGCCTGCTCTCTGAATAGCCGAAAGGCCAGGAAAGGTAACTGAACGCTGAATTTCAGCGTTCGGTTAACTTTCGCCAGCAATTCGGATCTCTTTGAATTACCCTGCTAGTAAAAAAAGCATGAAAATGTTTGGAAATTATATAATAGGTCCTAAAAAAATAACAGAACGGTCTGTTACAGAATTAAAAAAAATTCATAAAAAAAATGGGATTCAAAAATTTCGCCTAAGAAATCCAAGACAATACAATTTTAAATAAAAATAAAAAGACTTTTTTCCAAAAATGAAAAAAAAAAAGACACGGTTAAATAAATATTTAATAAAAACTGAATATTTTTTACATTGAATCGTATGGGATTCTCCTGATTAAACCTGTCAAACTGAAGCATCAAAAATCATGGCATTTCACTGACACTTCTCTGCAGTTTGGCGTCTGTGAATAGATTCACCATTGCTTCTCTATAGGACAATGGAAACATGCAAGCAAGCATTTACATGTCCTTCAATCAGGGTTTGGAGATGGCTCGTCTTTCCCCTCAGCTGCAAAGAAACAGAGTGGGAACCTGGGACATGGTACATGGTTCAGTGTTGGTCTATTGGTGAATGCTGTTGCTTTCTCGAGGGCCTTGTCAGTGCATGTCCATGCAACATGGTCTGATTTGAATGCACCGTACTTTCACATGTGAGCTCATCTGGTGTCCTCTAACAAGGCAATTATTTTGTTGGATGTGCCACCACCCTGATTGCTAAGCTAGGAAATGACACGTAATCAGAAAGGCCGCACGCAGGTCAGGCCCCTCCAACTGTGCAAAGACCCTGTATCAGACAGGAATTCAGTTTTAGACCAGGCGCCTGTCAGTGTCGTTACTAAACATCTCCGTAACCAAAAAATGAAATACCAGTCTGGACCTGATCAAATACCAGCAATGCTGCTGAAAATCAGTGCACCGCCAATTGCAAATCCTGTCGCAACCCTAATCAATGAATCACTGGCGACTGGATATATACCCAAACTCTGGAAGACTGCGATAGTGGTACCTATCCATAAAAGTGGAGACAATCCTTTGGTATCCAACTACCGTCCGATATCATTGCTCCCTGTAATGTAATTTTTTTGGAAAAAATGCGTCTACACACAATTACGTGATTATTATCAATATTAGAACTACTTAACCACTGATCAATCCGGCTTTCGTCCAAATCACTCAACTACAACCGCCCTTTTAAAAGTCTGCAATGATATCTAACAGAGGGTTGTGGTAAATGGAGTTTATTCAGTGCAAGGTCTTGTTACCAGTGGGGTACCTCAGGGGTCAGTACTTGGACCCATTCTCTTCAATATTTTTTTATTAGTGATATTGCAGAAGGTATTAATGGTAAAGTATGTCTTTTTGCTGATGACACAAAGATTTGTAACAGGGTTGATGTTCCTGGAGGGATCAGACAAATGACAAATGATTTAGGTAAACTAAAAAAATGGTGGAGCTGTGGCAATTGAGTTTTAATGTGGATAAGTGCAAGATAATGCACCTGGGACATAAAAACCCAAGGGCTGAATATAGAATATTTGATACATCTGAGGGTTGGGATTTAGGGGTTATTATTTCAGAGGATCTAAGGGTAAGTAGTCAATGTAATAGAGCAGCAGGAAATGCTGGCAGAATGCTTGGTTGTGTAGGGAGAGGTATTAGCAGTAGGAAAAGGGAAGTGCTCATGCCACTGTACAGAGCACTGGTGAGACCTCACTTGGAGTACTGTGTGCAGTACTGGAGACCGTATCTCCAGAAGGATATAGACACCTTAGAGAGAGTTCAGAGAAGGGCTACTAAAATGGTGTACAGCTTGAAGGAGAAAAGTTACCAGGAAAGGCTTAATGATCTTAACATTAAGAGCTTGGAAAAAAGACGAGACAGAGGAGATATGATAGAAACATTTAAATACGTAAAGGGAATCCACAAGGTAGAGGAAGGGAGTTTATTTAAAAGGAAACAAAGTAGCAAAACAAGAGGACATTATGACGGAATGGGATGTTGTTCCGCCTGCGGGTGTGCTCTATCTGCGTGCCCTGGCGCTTACCGCTGGCCCGACTACCGAGTGGCACGGCACTCGGCGTCTCGTGCGGCCTGGCGTGACCCTGGGGAAGGGTTAGCGGGCGGTGGAGGGGACCCCGGCCTAGAACCAGCCCGACCACTGAGCCATACGGTACTCAGCGTCTCGAGCAGCTGGTTCACTGACCTTGTGGGTGGTGGGGTACGTCTGCGGGCGGCCGGCCGATTACGGGGATCGGATCTCTTCCGGCAACTATTCGGATCTGATCGCGGAGGACTTTCGGATCGGGGATGGATGTAGCTTCGGATCTTGCGGGATCGGCAGAGTCTTCGGATCTTACCGCAGTCCCTCGCAATACCGAAGCGCGGTACACGGCCGCGCCCTTCGGATCGGATCTCGGGCTGAAAGTCTGAGAACCGAACACCATACGCTGCGCCTCTGTCCTGATGCGAGATGCAGGCACAGAGCGCTCGGTTCGGTTCGGATCGACTGTGACACCGTACCCTGAGACCGCGGGGGATACTCAGATGACGAAGTACGGCGGAGAAATAAAGACATCAGTCGAGGCTGGATGCACTGGTAAATCTGGGTTTTTTATTCACAGCTCAGGCATTTAACAACTTTACACAAATTATAATACAATGGGAATCCCTGCCCGCCCTCCCAGGACCCATTGGCCATTACAGTTCGGGGAGTCGCCGATTCGGACCGGATGGTCCGAATCGGCCATTTTACGATTCGAACCGGATGGTTCGAATCGGCCATTTTACGATTCGAAGAATCTGATAACGGCCACGAGGCAATCGGAAAATGGCGGCGGGCAAGGCAGGCAAAGGGAATACATTTCACAACACAAACGGGGACACTTTATTACACCACACATAACCACATCTAAATAAACGTACTCCACAACTCCGGGCGTGCCACCGCGCCTAATTGTCCATGGCCATATCACTGTCACTGCGCACCGCCCCTGGCTGAGGGTGCTGAGCCATTCCGTGACACTCCTCCCCCTCCCCAAGGTCCGACGCACTCGGTTGGACCCCAATGGGTCGTACCGAGGTAGTCGGGGCTCCCCAATCCCCTGGTTCCCGGGCCGACTGCCGCGATAACCCATCTGCGTTACCGTTTTGCGACCCAGGCCGATATTGAATTGTAAAATTGAAGGGTTGGAGAGCCAGGCTCCACCGCAACAGGCGGCCGTTCTCCCCCGCCACCCGGTTGAGCCACACCAAGGGGTTATGGTCGGTCATCACGGTGAAGGACCGACCGTAGACATAGGGTTGGAGCTTCCGTAGGGCCCAGACCAAGGCCAGGCACTCCTTCTCCACCGCAGCATACCCCACCTCCCGGGGTAACAGCTTCCGGCTGATGAACGCCACCGGATGGTCCCCCCGTCGTCCCCCACTTGACTTAGGACAGCTCCCAGTCCGAACATGGACGCGTCTGTGTGAACAACAAAACGTTTATTATAGTTGGGAGCTGCTAGCAGGGGAGCTTGGGTCAGGGCGGCCTTCAGTTGCCGGAAGGCCTGTTCGCACTCCGGGGACCACAGGACTTGGCGGGGCAGGGATTTCTTTGTCAGATCAGTCAGGGGTTTGGCCAGGTCACTGTAATGGGGTACAAATTTTCTGTAGTACCCCGCGGTACCCAGGAAGGCGAGGACCTGGGTCTTGGTCACAGGGGTGGGCCAATCTAGGATAGCCTCTATCTTAGCGGGCTCTGGCCGTTGTATCCCGCACCCCACCCGGTGGCCCAGATACTGCACTTCGGCCATCCCCACTTTACACTTCTCCGGCTTCAGGGTCAGGTTGGCGTCCCTAATCCGGCCCAGGACCGTCCCCACATGGTCCAGATGTTCCTCCCAGGTCTGGCTGTAGATGGCTATGTCATCCAGGTACGCGCAAGCGAATCCCTGGAGGCCATCGAGGAGGCGATCGATCAACCGCTGGAAGGTAGCAGGGGCGTTCTTCATCCCGAACGGCATGACTCGAAACTGGTACAAGCCGAATGGGGTGATGAAGGCCGACTTCGGGGTCGCCCCCTCGGCAAGGGGAATCTGCCAATACCCCTTGCACAGATCCACCGTGGTCAGAAAATGACCCCCGGAGATCTGGTCTAGCAACTCGTCGACTCGGGGCATCGGATAAGCGTCTGTAATGGTACAATCGTTTATCCGCCGATAGTTGACGCAGAACCTGGTGGTACCGTCTTTCTTGGGCACCAGGACCACGGGCGACGCCCATGGACTGGCCGACGGTTCAATGACCCCCAGCTCCAGCATCTCCCGGATCTCGGCCCGCATGGACTCGCGGACCGCTTCCGGGAGCCGGTATGCAGGTTGCCGAAGGGGTCTCTGACCGGGCGTGTCCACCTGATTGATGGCCTGGTCCGTGTATCCCGGGAGAGCCGAGAAAACCCCCGGGTAGGCGAGAAGCAGCTGCCGCGCCTGCGCCTGCTTCTCGGGTCCTAAATCCTCCCCCAGCTGCACCTGATCCACCCCGGAAGGCTGCTTGGCTACCCCCGGAAGTTCTTCCAACGGAAACGGTTCCGTCTCCTCGGCAGCCGGTGCGCATATGGCGTCCACCGTCTCCGGCCGCTCATGGAAGGCCTTCAGCATATTGACGTGGAACGTCCGCTGGATTCTGGTGTCGGCGCAGCTAACAACCACATAGGTGGTATCCCCCAGCTGGGGTAACACCTTGTAGGGACCTTGCCAGGCCGCCTGCAGCTTGTTCTGCCGCTGTGGTTTCAACACCAGAACCTTCTGCCCCACGCAGAATGAGCGACTGCAAGCAGCGCGATCGTACCACGCCTTTTGCTGAGCTTGGGCCGTCTCCATGTTCTCCTGCACGAACCCCGACGCCGTTCCGCCAAGCGCTCCCGGAGCTTCAAGACGTAATCCAGCACAGGAACCCCATCTCCTCCTGCACCCCCTCCCACTGAGCCCTAACCAGATCCAGGGGTCCTCGCACCTGGCGCCCATACAGCAGCTCAAAGGGGGAGTAACCGGTGGATTCCTGAGGAACCTCCCGGTAGGCGAACAGCAGTTGGGGAAGATACTTCTCCCAATCCCTGCTCTCGTGCACAAAGGCCCGAATGAGCTGCTTCAGGGTCCCATTAAACCGCTCGCACAGCCCATTGGTCTGGGGGTGATACGGGGCACTGTGCAGCGCCCTAACACCACAGAGACGCCAGAGCTGTTGGGTGAGCTCAGCGGTGAACTGGGTACCCTGATCGGATAGGATTTCTCGGGGAAACCCCACCCTCGTGAACACCCGGAGGAGCGCGTCCGCTACGGTGTCCGCCTGGATGTTGGCCAAGGCCACAGCCTCAGGGTACCGGGTGGCATAATCCACTACGGTAAGGATGTACCTTTTACCGGTGGCACTGGGCCGTGGCAACGGCCCAATGATGTCGACCGCCACCCGGCTAAAGGGCTCCTGAATGATGGGCATGGGGCGCAAGGGTGCTTTCGGGTGATCCCCGGCCTTCCCAGTTTTTTGGCAAACTGGGCAGGTGCGGCAATAGTCGCGGGTGTCTTCGCTAAGGCGGGGCCAGAAAAACGCGCGCGCCAACCTGTGCCGGGTTTTCGTCTGGCCTAAGTGACCTGCCAGGGGGATGTCATGGGCCAAGCGCAGCAGCTCCTGCCTAGGGCCCTGAGGCACCACCAACTGCTTCTGCGGGACCTGCTTCTTCTTGGCCCCCTCCCTCACGGTGTACCGGTAAAGCAGCCCATCCTCCCACTCTACCTTGTCCTTTCTCTGGTCGTCCAGGCCCTGACCGGCTCGGTCCCGGTAGCCCTGTAGTCTGGGGTCGGTCTGGGTCTGGTGGCGAAGCGTCTCCGGGGTACTCCACGGGGACGGGAGGTCAGGTGGGAAGGGAAGGGTCGGGTCCCATCGGGATATGGGAGGTGATGGCGGTCTGGGAGGTCCGGGCGGTCGGGCGGTTTGGGAAGGCGGGGAGGTTTGGGAGGTCGGGGAGGTTTGGGAGGTTTGGGAGGTCGGGATGGTTTTGGTTGAGATCTCACCTGGGTCCCGTTCGGAGTGCCCCTGTCGTGGTGCTGGCTCTGTTGCCTAGTGGTTACCGGGGTAGCTGCATCTGTGGAGTAAGCGGAAACTAGCCGCCCCAGGTCGTTACCCAGGAGCACCTCGCCGGCAGTTGCCTCAACAACCCCACCCTCACCTCCCTCTCCCCGTTCCCCCAGTCCAGGTGAACCCGGGCTGTCTCGAGCCGGAGCACCTTTCCCCCCGCCACCCGTACTGCAACAGTGCTTCGCAGACGGTCGCTCGGCGGAATCAAGTGAGGCCGGACCAGGGTGATGGTAGCCCCGGAGTCCCGCAGCCCCTCAGCGGGCCGCCCGTTTATCCACACCGCCTGTCGGTGATGACGACGGTTGTCGTCCGCGGCGGCTTGCACGGGATCGGCCTCATGTAGCTGCTCCCATTCCTCCGGGGCCTCCGGCCACGGAGTTTCGGCGTCGCAACAATGGACCGTCGGCGATGGCCTGGCGGCCGGTCGGGTCAACTCCGGTCGGTTGGGGCAATACTGCTTGTAGTGCCCCTCCTGGTTGCACCCATAGCACCGGACATTAGCCATGTTGGTGGGCCGGCTGGTGGGCCGTGCTGCCGGCGTCCGGACCGCCGGTGGTGGGGGTGGTGGAGGTGGTGGAGCGGGTAGAGCTGGGCGGACGGGCAGGGATCGCTCCCCCCCCGACATCTTCCGAGTGTCCGTGTATTCGTCTGCCCAGGTGGCCGCTTGTTGCACTGTCTGGGGCTTCTTGTCGCGCACCCACTCCCGGATAGCGGAGGGTGTGCTCGAAAAACTGCTCGAGCAGCAGCAGTTGGGTAATCTCCGTTACCGTCTCCGCTTGGCTACCCGAGAGCCAGGTGCGCAAGTCCCGTTGCAACCGATGGGCCCACTCCACGTGAGTGGCGCCATTGGGCCGGCGAGAATTCCGGAACTTCACCCGGCTGGCTTCAGGGGTCACAGCGAATCTGCTCAGCAGCGCCTGCTTGACGTGCGAGTAACTGGTGGCCTCTTCGTCCGGCACCGTGCGATAAGCCTCGGCGGCCCGACCGGTCAGCTTGCACGCCAAGATCCTTACCCAGTCGGCACGGTGCACTTCATGCACTCGGCACAGGCGCTCGAAGTCCTGGAGGTAACTCTCTATCTCCTCCTCTGCCTCTCGGAACTCCTTGAACGCCTGGAACGGCACTTTGCGCCCGGTGTAACGGTCCGAAGGGGAACGGCTACTCCGTCGGCTTCGCACTTCAGCCAGCCGTAGCTCATGCGCTCGCTCTCTCTCACGCTCCTCTTCCTGGCCGAGTTCTCAGACCAGACTCCGCATCTCAGCCTCCGATGGGGCCGGACCCATCATGGAGATCCGCTCCCGCATCTTCCGGCAAAAGTCGCTGTCTTCGGGCTCGGCGCGGGTACGGTGGCCGGGCAGCACTATATCCGCAGCAACGCTGCGAACGCCGCCTCTTGGTCCATCCTCCTCAACTCCTCCATCATGGTCTCCCAGCTCTTGGAGCCCGGGGCGCCTCCCGGTTCTCCAGCATGCCACGCAGGACGTCCCGTTTGTAGGCACTGTACCCAGTCATGATGAGGGTCCCCCTAGGCCTGCAGAGAGCTTATCCCACCGCTGCCACCAGTATGACGGAATGGGATGTTGTTCCGCCTGCGGGTGTGCTCTATCTGCGTGCCCCGGCGCTTACCGCTGGCCCGACTACCGAGTGGCACGGCACTCTGCGTCTCGTGCGGCCTGGCGTGACCCTGGGGAAGGGTTAGCGGGCGGTGGAGGGGACCCCGGCCTAGAACCAGCCCGACCACTGAGCCATACGGTACTCAGCGTCTCGAGCAGCTGGTTCACTGACCTTGTGGGTGGTGGGAACGTCTGCGGGCGGCCGGCCGATTACGGGGATCGGATCTCTTCCGGCAACTATTCGGATCTGATCGCGGAGGACTTTCGGATCGGGGATGGATGTAGCTTCGGATCTTGCGGGATCGGCAGAGTCTTCGGATCTTACCGCAGTCCCTCGCAATACCGAAGCGCGGTACACGGCCGCGCCCTTCGGATCGGATCTCGGCTGAAAGTCTGAGAACCGAACACCATACGCTGCGCCTCTGTCCTGATGCGAGATGCAGCACAGAGCGCTCGGTTCGGTTCGGATCGACTGGGACACCGTACCCTGAGACCGCGGGGATACTCAGATGACGAAGTACGGCGGAGAAATAAAGACATCAGTCGAGGCTGGATGCACTGGTAAATCTGGTTTTTTATTCACAGCTCAGGCATTTAACAACTTTACACAAATTATAATACAATGGGAATCCCTGCCCGCCCTCCCAGGACCCATTGGCCATTACAGTTCGGGGAGTCGCCGATTCGGACCGGATGGTCCGAATCGGCCATTTTACGATTCGAACCGGATGGTTCGAATCGCCATTTTACGATTCGAAGAATCTGATAACGGCCACGAGGCAATCGGAAAATGGCGGCGGGCAAGGCAGACAAAGGGAATACATTTCACAACACAACGGGGACACTTTATTACACCACACATAACCACATCTAAATAAACGTACTCCACAACTCCGGGCGTGCCACGCGCCTAATTGTCCATGGCCAATCAATACCTCACTGCCACCGCCCCTGGCTGAGGGTGCTGAGCCATTCCGTGACAGACATAGGCTTAGATTAGAGGGGCAAAGGTTTAAAAGTAACATCAGGAAGCATTATTTTACTGAGAGGGTGGTTCAGGGCCGGATTAACATAGGGGCTGATGGAGCAGTAGCTCCAGGCCCATGCCCCAGAATAGGCCCAGAGAAAGGATAACTATGTCTGCATTGATGGGCAGTTGGACCCCTGTATCTTCAACACCATAGGAGCTAGGAGCTAGGGAGTCATGTGCGGTATCATTGGAAAGGCCAGAGCATGCCCTTTCCAATGATACCAAACATGACTAGTTTTTAGCTAACAAAAAATATTTTTGTTATTTTTTCTTTCTAACACAGCAACATTTTTTACTTTTCAATTATAAAGTGAACAATGATGCTGCACTAACTCACCATCACATTTGTCAGGTCACCAACAAGCGTGGAGGTGATGGCACAATCCGTTGTTACATCAAAAACCTAAACCAGTGAAGCGCACTGGAGGGGGGACTTTGGACCCCTGCGTCACTAATCTTTACACCTCACAAGATCAAGTGTCATTGGACAGGTCAGAGTCTGGCCTTTACATTGATACCAAATGTGACCATGTAAAATCTAAATGAAAACAGAAAAAAAGCAAAGTTGCAAAGCGATGGCATTGTCCATTTGGCACGTATAAAATGAGCAATACCACTGCCCTTACTCACCTTTTAATTTCCCACGCTGGGAGCAAGGTCAGTGGTTTATACATAGTCATATTGTTCATAAAACACCATCCTCCAAAACACAGGGTAAATATTTCATTTTTTCAATTCAAATTGTATATTTTTACAGCTTCCTATTTCACTTTTTATTTTATTTTTTACATGAATTCCCTATAGAATATATAACCACAAAGGTTTGGATGATAAAATGGGAAAAAATTATTTTACATGCTTTAAATGATTGAAATCTGAATGAATAATTAATCACACAGTATCTGCCTGGTTGGATATAGCCATATCTGCACTAATAAATAACAAAAAATATGTTTTCATTTCACTAAATTCCAAAATAAGCCACCACGATATTCAGCTCCAGGCCCATAGAGATCTTAATCCAGCCCTGGGGTGGTGGATACATGGAACAGCCTTCCAGTTGAAGTGGTAGAGGACAAAACAGTGATTGAATTTAAGCAGGCATGGGATAGGCATAAGGCTATACTAAATAAGATAAATCCAGGTAAAGTATCCATGTAATTGGGCGACTAGATGGGCCGAAAGGATCTTATCTGCCGACATTTTCTATGTTTCTATGTTTTAAGCTGGGATGGAACAAGGAAACCTAACTGGAGCCATCTTCCTTGATTTTGCCAAAGCCTTTGACACAGTAGACCATGGCATCTTGTTAAAAAAACTTAAAGACTCTGGTGATCGCACGCTAACCTGGTTTCAATCATATGTATCTGATCAGTCGCAATATGTGTCCATTTGTGACAGCTCCTCCCTCCCCCTCCCAGTCACGTGCGGTGTACCCCAAGGCTCAATACTAGGGCCCCTACTATTCACAATATTCATAAATGATCTGCCTAACATCTGCAAAGCCTCAACTGTACACATGTACGCAGACGACACTGTAATCTATACCAGAAAACCAATCTCCGGCAGCTGGAGGCCGTGCTGCAAGAACAATTCACAGAGGCAGAGAAGAGGATCAAAGATAACAAACTTTTTTAAAATACTGACAAAACTGTAAAGATGCTCTTTGGAACAAAACCTAAACTACATAAATTGCAAACACCCCATCTAGGTGTCAGGACAAAATCAAATGGCACACTGACCACAGTCACTTCTCTCAAATATCTAGGTATGTGGTTAGACCCAAATCTATCCTTTGGCCCCACATCGAAAAACTCTCATCTAAACTCTACCCCAAACTAGGTGCCCTGTACAGAAACAAATCCTGCCTGAGTCCCGCGGTAAGAAAGCAGATTGTACAACAAATGCTTATGCCGGCTATTGATTATGGAGATGTAGTGTATGCAGCGGCCCCGCAAACACACCTCCAGAAACTTACTACATTGTATAACTCATTCTGTCGCTTTGTGCTACAATGTAACTACATGATGACCCACCATTGTGACATGTTAAAAGAGCTAAACTGACCATCGCTGGAGTCTAAACGTACCCTTCACCTTTCCAACCTGGTGTTTAAGAGCTTTTCTGGGAAGCTGCCACCCTACCTGAATAGACTGGTTCCTTCAGCAGTTCCCTCATCCTATAACCTCTGATCCAGGACCGCACCTTACTTGCAATACCACAATACCAAAAGACAGTGGCTCGATCCTCATTTTCCTAAAGAGCACCGCAGTTATGGAATAACCTCCCAGACGCCATCAAATCTTCCCCCAGTCTTATGTCACTCAAGAGCTCCTTACTAACATACCTCAATACGGAATGCATCTGTAAACATGTAACCTAGTGACTATATACAGAATGCACCTTTAAACATGAAACCTAGTGACTATATAGAGAATGCACCTGTAAACATGAAACCTAGTGACTATATACAGAATGCACCTGTAAACATGTAACACAGTGACTATATTTCCTACATATTTATTTTCTGGGTTAATCTGTATATTTGTGTTGTTTTTTAATATCTTGCATTTTATTACTTTGTATTTCTGTAACAATTCAATGTTCTTGAACCCAGGACATACTTGAAAACGAGAGAAATCTCAATGTATCCTTCCTGGTAAAATCCTTTATAAATAAATAAATAATATTGGGGAAAGGGCAACTCCAAACTGAGGCTAATGTGCATCTCATGTCATCACAGCTACATATGGTGGCTTGGACCTTTCTTCACAAACACAATTAAGAGTCAGTGAGAAAACAAGGAGCAAATGCATTAAATAGTCATTAAATAGAAAGGAAATATAAAAATGCCATTATAATAGAAATGTGTCTGATATTAATAAAGTGGGGAAACAAGCCGTCACAATTACGGATTTTTTAATTTTGCAGATTTTCATATTTTAGAAATTATAAAAACACGGTGGGATCAAGGTAAGTACAGAGTTCTTAATAAAGCCTCCTAATTAATCCTTTGTGGAATTGTATACTTTGTCCCTAATGCGCTATGAATCCCTAATGAATTCTGATCCACAATATAAACCAGGTCTATAGGAATCATCCCGGCAAAGTGTGAGAAATGGAGCGGAGGTGACCACGTCTGTACAACGAGCGCAAAGAAAAGAATATTCTGTTGGTGATTTTTAAAACAAACCTGTTTACTTGGAGAATCAAAGGACAAAAGATTCAACATAAACATTGAAACACAGAATTCTGAAAGCAAACCTTTCACATTTAAAGCTGATTGAGGTCACGGAACTCTACAGGTAAGTTACAGGGACGCAAACTGAACTCAATGTGACGTTATAAGATCCTCACTGCAAACGGGCATTTAATCGAATAATCCAGACACGCAGAAACGATAAAACACTCAATCTACAACTCCTTTAATAAAACATTGTAACTGTGATTTTGTGTTTATTTGTCAATATTTTTGGTTCATTTCAGAAAAGTATGAACATGACGGCCATCAGGGGGTGACAGCCCATGACATGTTCAGGGGCCCAGTTGATCCAGGGGGCCCTTTCCAAACCCTATGTGCGTCTTAAGTACTAAATAGGCAAGGGCCGATCCATGTCACCCAGGACTGGCCAACCAAGATACCAGCAATTTTCCCAGTGGGCTGCGGCATCTAGCGGCCAGTCAGATCTCTCAGGGTCATAACGGGGGGACCAATTTATATGATATGCACCAGGGAATACTTTTATCCCCTTGCTGTACCACCAGGGATTTTGCCCATTCCCAGTAAAATAAGGTTTGCAGAAAGAGGCAAAATGTTATACATTTAAGCACTTTAAGGATCACTGACGTACATAGCACTTCCTGGGGAAAATTCCCCTTAAAGACCAAGGACGCACTGTGTACATCATGGTCATTTAACCCTCCCTCCCTATATTCACCTCTCTGGCTGAGGTCCCTCGTTGGAATTGCTTCCTTGAAGCCTGAATGATGGTTTTATGGGCCCTGGCTGGCTGCAGCAATGATGTCAGCGCCGGACACCACACGGCACCTGCAGGGATGAATGTGAAATGGGAGGGTGAGCTTCTTTAGAGCCCTCTCCCTCCTGAACGGCTCCAGCTAAGAAAAAAAAGAGAGGCAATGATGAAAAGGGCAGAGTCTGCCCTTTCCAGCTTTGCCTCTCTTTTACCCCTTAGGTGCAGGGTTGCAATTCGCTCCTGGAAGTGGCTGACATCTTGGATGTCAGCCAGGCCTCTGGGTCACCACTCACCCACTGACATGTTTGCCATATGTGCAATGACGATAGTGGACCAGTTAACCCCATAGCTACAAAGTGGAGCTAGTGGGATCATTTGGATCCCTGTATCTCCCTATCCGTGGCAGCTAGAGGGTCACGTTTGGTATCATTGGAAAGGCATGATCATTGCATTTCCAATGATTTCAAATGTAACTAGGTTTGGTGAAAATAAAGAAAAATTTAAAAAAAAGTTGCTTTTTTTAAAAAAATTGTCTGGGGGTATAATAAAACTGGATTTCAAATCACATTTAAACATGATGAGCATAAAATGGTCAAAATGAGCTCAGCACACAGAGGTGAAATGGCTCAGCAGTGAAGGGGTTAAAAAGCAAAAACATGTAAAAATTGGGCATTTCTAATCTCAGGACAAAATCTCAAAACTCTTTAGACGGGGTGTTTTTGGGGATTTAAGTTTCCTAAAAGTGTTTTTTTTTTTCCATTTTTTTTCATCATATTTCATAAATATGTTTATAGTAAATTATATGATATGATGGAAATAATGGTATCTTTGGAAAGTAATTTTAATGGCGAGAAAAACGGTGTATAATATGTGTGGGTTCCATAAACGAGTAAGAGGAAAATTAGACCTAAACACAAACAGCGCAGAAACGTAAAAACAGCAGCGGGCACTTTCAGACTGACAATGTTAAAATCGTCTGGTCGCTATGGGGTTAATTAGTTTATTGCAATTGGTAGCTGACAGAAGTGGGCCCTGACCCGTGGTTAGTAAGGGGCCCCACAATTTCTGATGGCACCCTCTGAGCATGAATATTTGACCAGATTAAAAATAAACATCGTTATTAATATTTGATATGTACAGATGTGGCAGTGCGCATTCACTGCATGTTTATGGGGATAATCACTGAGATTTTTTGTATAAATCCAGCACACATTGGCTTTTTCTATTTTGATTAATCTTCTAATCTTCTAATATGTTATTCCTCATTTTGACCATTGTTATTATCATCAATAGTTCCCTATTTTAAAGTCATCAAAAATATCAATGATAATAAGAGATATTAGGACGTGCATTAATCTGGAAAGAAGAACAGTCATTGCATGATGCTCTTAAAAATTCTGAAATTTCCTATATTATTACATTTCTTATTATTGGCTTGAATGATTTGTACATATTTGAAGAATCACCTTCATGCACTGCACAACATGCCCTGCACTGAACCTTGCAATACATTTATTCAGTTTTCCAAAACTTTATTTTAACTGACAAACAAGGAGGATTTTTATTTTTTTGGATATTTAAGTGTTTTTCAAAGAGAGGCGAACTGGCGCCGAAATTACCATAAACGATTTTGGGCAATTTTGTGGCCATTCGGCTATTCAAAAGCTGGCAATTCACCAAAGTGAATTGCCAGAGGAATACAGTCAGGGTTATTCAAAGCGATCCGAGTTGTGGCCGAAAGGCAACCGAACAGTGAAATTCAGCGTACGGTTACCTTTCCTGGCCATTCGGCTATTCAGAGAGCAGACAGTTCGCCAAATCCTGGCGAATTGCCTGCACATACAGTGCCTGGTTGGTGCCTGTTCGAGGGCAGTGAATCCCCATAGAGAAGCAATGCTTCAGAGACACCGAACAGCAGTGAAAAGTTGCCAAAATGCCCTGCTGTTCAGTGGTTTCATTCGGCATATTTATTCAGGTGAATCCCATAGGCTTCAATGTTAAAAATATTCCCGTATTAATTCAATATCTAATAAACCGTTCATTATAATATTCTGCAGTAAAAAGTCTCTTTATTTATAGATTTTTTAGGATCTTTTAAGCATTTTTCAGTATTTTTTTGCGAAAAATTGTTTTCCTTTTTCTTATCAATTGTTTTTTCTTTTTTCTGTAACAGCCCTTTTTATTATCATTCTTTGGATCTTATATGTAAATTTCAGACATTTTCGTTCTGTAGTTTCTTTGCAAACAGCGTTTCACTTTTCAAACATTCAAGCAAACTGGTTTGTTTTTTTACTCCATTCATCTACGGTGGCAAGTTTTTCCGGTGGCTGCTCTGCGCTGTGATCGGCGGCTGCTCGGGTTTCTCCGGCGTGTTCGGCGGGGTTAATCCAACTGTTTTGTGGGTTTTAGTGAGTGTTCGCCGGGTTTTGCAGTGGGTGTTCGTCGGGTTTGCGGCGGCTTTTCCCTGCACTACGATGGCCCTGTGGTGCTTGCTGAATACACTGCAGGGTCGCCGAAATAGGATCGCTAAATCGCACCAAATTGATGAGAACGAAAAGTCACCGAACGTGCGGTGACTTTTCGATCCTCTTTGAATAACCCTGAGTGACTTTTGGTGGCAGTGAAATCCCCCATAGAGAAGCAATGGTTAATTTATTCACATTGAACAGCAGAGAAATGTCAGTGAAATGCCCTGCTATTCAGTGGTTTCATTCGGCAGGTTTATTCAGATGAATCCCATAGGATTGAAGGTTACAGTTACAAGTTTTTATAAAGCGCTAGCAGATTCCACAGCGCTGTACAATGGGTGAGCACAAACATAAGAATTACATGATACATAAGGAAAAGATAACCCTGCCCGTAGGATAGCTTGTCTAGGAAATACAGCACTTTAACCAAGTGCTCAGCCAGACAATCTAAGGCTAAGTGAAACAGATGGGAGCCAATGGGGATTGCATGGGAAGGACCAGAAGCTCGGGCTGAGTAAGAGTAATTAGAGAGAAAAGTGTAAACAGCTGGAAAGGAGACCTGAAATTATAGACCAGGCCTGGGTGGGACAGCAGAGTGATAAATAGTGGTTCTGTCTGTGTATGCTTTATGCTTGTTCTGGGGAGCCAAATGGCGAATTGAGAAAAGGTTTGTATACGTAATCCTTCCCGACCCCTACCTGATAATCTGACAGTGATAGAGCTCCAGAATACTCACTCTCAGCACAGCCAGCCAGCACAGGAGAGGAAACCTTTACTTAACCCTTGCATGTCTATGAGGCAGACAAGATGATTAAAGCAGCTGGAGAAGGAAAACATTCAAATAAATCACACTGAAAGCTAATGACAGAGGAGGGCTGGATAGTAAAAAACCCTTTATAACAAGCAGCGCTGGGAGAAGAGAGGGACTTTATAAAACGTGTGTTATCTCCCCTCCCACTCTGCATAATAGGGGCTTAGGTCTGATACATTTTATATTATCCAAGAGCACTATCGCCCTTTCCTCATCTATAATACACGTTTTATATAAAGTCCCTCTCCTCTCCCAGTGCTGCTTGTTATAAAGGGGTTTATACGTCTGATACATTTAGTATCCAGCTCTCACAGTTACTCTGTCATTATGAACCTTCAGTGTGATTTATTTGAATGTTTTCACTGGATTTAAAGTGCTTAATTTTATTATAAAAATAAATTTGCACCAGTCATCTCTTCTCTAAGCTTTCAGACCAATTTATGTTAATATTTGCCCTCTCCCCTGCTTTTATATTCCTGTCTCTCTCCCCCACAGAGATGCAAAGTTTAAGTAAAAGTTCCCTCTCCTGTGCTGGATAAGCATTTCATTCCGAGGTTCTGCACCCTCCACATGCCAGCCAATGCAGTAGGTCCTACTGAGTAGGATGTTCTACACAGAGAGGGGCATTAATGAATGCAGGAGGATGTTCTATACATTATACAGAGAGGGGTATTAATGCAGGAGGAGGTTATATACATTATACAGAGAAATGTATAAATTGAGAAGGATTGTTCTATACATAGAGGGACATTAATTCAGGAGGATGTTCTATACATTATACAGAGAGGGGTATTAATTAATACAGGTGGATGTTGCATACATTATACAGAGAGGGGTATTAATGCAGGAGGATGTTATCTACATTATACAGAGAGGGGTATTAATTAATGCAGGTGGATGTTCTATACATTATACAGAGAGGAGCCTTTTTTTTAGCCCTTTAAATCCAGTGGCTGTGAGTAGGGATGAGCCGAAGACCCCCTGAGTTCGATTCGGACCTGAACCTGAACTTTCCAAATGTTCGGATCCGAACCCGAACCCGAACTCGAACTCAATACAAGTCAATGGGGCTGAAAATTCGGTTTTTAGAGTGCCCTCCAAGAGGGCATATATGCTATATATTTGCCATAAAAGGTGTATGGGGGTCCGGGTAGTGCCCTGGGGGACAGGAAACAAGGACAAAAAGTTAAAAAAAAAAACATTTTTAAAGGGACAGTGAGTTTTCCATGAAATAAGGGTTAAAAATAATAACGAAAAATTCCTTCAAATATCGTGCCTAGGAGGTCCCCATAACCTGCCCGTGAAGTGGCGGATTTCTAGGATGTATAGAAATACGTAAAAACCCAAAAATGACATTTCAAATGACGGTAAATGCTTTTCTTTTAATCTATCCATAAACAACTGCTTGGGGCGGCAGTCTGCATGAAAAGAGGAGACATTTTCGGACACGCAGAAAAAGTTTACTGATTTTTTGGTGGTGAAAAGCAGGAGAATGGAAAATTCTAGACCAAATAGCCGATTTTGAAAGTGAGATAAATGGGAGAATTTTTCTGGTTTGGCTATTTTGACCTAGAATTTTCTCTTCAGTCATTCTCCTGAGTTTCACCTTTCTCTGAATAACCCTGACAGGGTTATTCAGAGAGCGGTGAAGAGCAGGAGAATGACTGGAGAATGGAAAATTCTAGGTCAAAATAGCCAAACCAGAAAAATTCTCCCATTTAGGCTAGGGTCAGACTAGCGAATTTTTAACGTGCGTTTAGGCACACTTAATCACGGCCGCACTAGCAGCAAATGACGGGCAATGACGGCCAATATACGAAGTACGGTCGCACGAAAGTCCGGCTGCGCAACGCAAGTGGAAAATGAACGCATTTGTTCGAGAACTCAGAACCGCTAGTACGGACGTACAGAGTGCGCTGCGTCCGCTAGCGGCGTGTGTGCGTGACTTGGAGACGTCAGACCCTGCTCATGTCCGGCCAACATAACGTCCAGACACCCAAAGTTTCCTGGTTTGGATCCGTAAAAAATCACGCACAAAAATGCGCATCGTATGACCGTTTTCGCGCATTCCCTGAAAAAATACGGCAATGCGTTCGGACGCACTTTGCGTAGGGATGAGCTGTTCGGGTTCGGACGGTTCGGGGTTCGACCCGAACTTAGCCTGTTCGAGCAGATTGCGAACCCCGAACATTTCCGGGTGTTCGCCGCGTGTTCGACCACAATGGACCACAATGCATTTTCCCACTGCCTGAAGCTCGTAATTGGCTACAGCCTTGCACCTGACCACAGGTCTGGTGCAAGACTGGTTGAACACTATGCCAATCACCGCTCAGAGTCCTGATTGGGCAAATTTTGCCCAATCATGGGCTCACAGAGCTAAGTCCCGCAGCACACTATATAAGGTTTCAACGCAGCGCTTCTGCACGCATTTCAGAGGAGATTTCAAAGAAGATAGTTGTGTGTTGTTACTGCCGGTCTGCCCGCTACTGGGGGGGTCTCATTTATACCAAATATCAGGGAATTGATATGTGTGTCTTGTCACTGTGCCAGCAAGTTTTTTTGGGGTTTACAACTTTATTTAAAACATTTGTGAATTGAGGTGATCTTCTGGGTCTCGTCACAAAGCCAGCAATTATTTTTGGGGCTCACTAATTTCTTTAAAACACTTGGGAATTAAGGTGATCTGTGTCTCGTCATACAACAGTACTACGCTGTATTTTGGGGCTCACTAATTTCTTTAAAACATTTGGGAATTAAGGTGATCTGTGTCTCGTCATACATACAGTACTACGCTGTATTTTGGGGCTCACTAATTTCTTTAAAACACTTGGGAATTAAGGTGATCTGTGTCTCGTCATACAAACAGTACCACACTGTATTTTGGGGCTCACTCATTTCTTTAAAACACTTGGGAATTAAGGTGATCTGTGTCTCGTCATACATACAGTACTACGCTGTATTTTGGGGCTCACTAATTTCTTTAAAACATTTGTGAATTAAGGTGATCTGTCTCTTGTCACTGGCTGCCAGCTATCAGTGTGTCTCACTGAGTTATACCAGAGTTATTTAAATCTTTATACCAGAGTTGAATCAGAGTTCTGTATATATTAATCTATATATCACTCACCATGTCTGAAAGAACAAAAAGGACAGGAAGACGCTCCCAGCTACAGAAAAGAGGGCAAGCAGCCCCTGTGTCGGGAGGCTGTGTCTCTGGTCGTGGTGGACGAGGTGCATCCTCTGCAGGGGCACGCTTGTCCTTTCTAACTGGTGCTGGCCGTATTAAGCAGCAGCAACATACAGAGGACTTGGTGGATTGGCTAACCAGGCCATCCTCATCCTCTGAGTCCTCTGCCAGCCAGGTTTCTAGTGCTTTACAGTCCACCTCAGCTGCCAAAGCATCTAATGCAGCCTCCATGTCCACAGCTACTCCTGCCATAGCCTCGCTATCACACACGGAGGAGTCAGCTGAATTGTTTGACTACAATGAGAGTGACATGCTGCTTGAGGATGCGCAGCAAGTACAGTGCTCTGATTCAATCTCTGAGGTTGAGCAAGGGAGTATAATCAACCTAGAGGAAGGGGGTGCCAGTGATGACACACAAATAACTGGCACTCATGTTGCCCCTGCAGCTGCAGCATACTGCCAAGTTGGCTCCAGTGACGAGAAGATAGGGGGTGAAGATGACATTGATGATGATGAGGTCACTGACTCCACCTGGGTGCCAGATCGAACTGAGGAAGCAAGTGAGGAGGAGGGGGAGGAGGAGGAGGCCCAGCAAACACGAGGCACAACATCCTCTGTGACCAACCGTAGCACTAGCCAGTCCAAGGCATCACATGTCAGAGCTGATCCGGTGCAGAGCGCTGTTGTCTCAAAGAACACATGCAGGAACTCTGCTGTCTGGGAGTTCTTTAACCCCTTAGTGACCGGGCGGTTTTACACAAATCCGTCCTTTAGTGACCGCTGCTGTTTTTACGTTTCTGCGCTGTTAGTGTTTAGGTCAAATTTTCCTCTTACTCGTTTATTCAACCCACACATATTATACACTCTTTTTCCCGCCATTAAATGGACTTTCTAGAAATACCATTATTTCCAATTTTTTATTTTATATCCAATAATTTACTATAAAAAAAATATGAAATATGATGAAAAAATGGTAAAAACACACTTTTTCGCAATTTAATCCCCAAAATCTACAACCACCAATAAAGACCCCGGCTAAATAGTTTCAAAATTTTATCCCGAGAATAGAAATACCCAATTTTTACATGTTTTTGCCTTTTAACCCTTTCACTGCTGAGCTGCGCTCATTCTGACCATTTTGTGCTAATTATTTTAAGATGACAGCCTAGGTCCTATTTAATTAAACCCCCCCCAGACAAAAAATAAATAAAAAAAAGAATTTTTTTTTATTTTATTTAATTTTTTTATTATTATTATTATTATTATTATTATTATTTTTTTAAACCAAACCTGGTCATGTTGGTATCAGTGGAAAGGCCATGATCAGGCCTTTCAAATGATGTCAAATATGACCATCTAGCTGTCATGGATCGGGAGAAAAAGGGATCCTTAGGATCCCCTTATCTCTACATGGCAGCTAGATGGTTAACTGGCCCACTGACATCCTCACACATATGGTGAGGTTGTCAGTGGGTGGGGGGGACCTGGAGGCTTGGCTGACATCCAAGATGTCAGCCCCCTCCAGGTTCGAATCCCGTTTTGGCACCAATTAACACCATAACGTGATTCGGCGGCGAAATGGTTAATGCCATAAACCGCTGAAAAGGGGAGACTCTCCCCTTTTCAGCGGTGCAAAAAGCATCTCCCTAGCTTCAATGGTTGGGGAGAGAGAGGGCTCCGAAGATGCCCCCCCTCCCCTCCATTGATTTGCATGGGGACACCTGCTGATGACGTCACCACGCAGCGTGGCGACGTCATCAGCCTCGCCTGCCCATGTAAATCACATGGGCAGGCTTCCTCCCTGCCAAATCGCCGAAGGATCCAGCGAGGGAGGTGAGTATCGGGCGGGAGGGGGATTAGGCGCCGCTGACGTACCCTGTATGTCCTGTGTGTATATTATAACAAAAAATGCAATAAAATTAGAATTTTCAATGATTTACAACGTGTAAAGTGTTTTTTTTCACATTTTAACATGCGAGCGTTTGCGGTTATATTTTCTATGGGTTGCACTTAAAAAAATTAGAAACAGGGAATCGTTACTTTTTTTGGGGAAAATTACGTGTTTTTTAGCAAACACCCCATATAATTGAAATGGGAACAATATTGCTAAGCTAATAAAACAAAAAAACAAAAACTTTTTTTTTTTTTTAATTTTTTTTTTTTTTTCTATTTAATTTTTTTTAAAATTTTTTTTTTACAGGTTACATGGTCATGTTTGGTATCATTGGAAAGGCCATGCACATTAGCCCCTAGCTGTCACGGATCGGGAGATAGGGGGTTCATTGGAACCCCTATCTCCACCATAGGTGGCAGCAATTTGTGAAACTGGCACCATCGCGCTGTGCGCGATGACGCCAGTCGTTAGGGGATATCTCGGAAGCTTGGCCAACATCCAAGATGTCGGCCAGCTCTGGGAGTGGACCACGATACGGTGCATGTTAGCGCCATATCGCTATCCAGCCCCTAGGGGTTAAAGACAGCCGCCGCTTGGAAGGGCAGGCTGTGCCCTTCCAAGCGGTAACTGTCTTTAGCCGATGGCCTGCACAGATGGGCAGGGGGAGAGGTCCGAAGGCGGGGGGTGCCTGAAATAGACGTCATCGCGCATATCGTGCCCACTGAGGTCCCGGAGGCTGGGCTGACATCGAAGATGGCAGCCCGCACCGGGGGGCCGCCGCGATCGGCTGGAATGCCGGCCGATCGCCGCTGCAAAGGGAGAACGCGCTCAGCGCGTCCTCCGCAGCGAAGTAACCATGCGGCAGGACGTGCTGAGCGCGTCCGCCGCATGGAAAGGGTTAATCATAGGATTGATAAATGCTTTTATGCCAGTTTAGTGCGTAAGCGGAAATAGGGGAGTTAACTAACATCAACATAAAAATTGCAACATAAACGGATAATTATAAAATGAAAATCAAATATCAGCTATTTCCAAATGTCAAAGTATTTTGCGTCTTTATCAAAATCAGCCTTTTTCTGGTCATCAGGCGTCAGCTATGTTCAAAGTTTAAATTTAACTTGTTCAGGATGTTCTACACCCAACTCCTTGCGTCAGAAGAGAGGAACTACATGACTTGCGGTTTTGCAATTTGCCGGAATAGTGAAGTAAGCGAAATACAATTTAATTCTCTCTGTAAAAGACATTTTAAAAACATTAATTAATTTCAGTTCTTAAAGCCATGCTATCATATACTCAAATGCACATTTTTCTATTTGTCATTATTAACCCTTTCGCTGCTGAGGCTTTTCCCGCCCCTGTGCTGAGGTCATTTTTACCTGTTTTGCGCATCATGTTTAAACGTGTTTTTAAGGCTTATTTTAGTATATGACACCGACATATTATATATCATTCTTTCCGCCAGACTCGGTAGATTCATAATATGTCATTATTATATGTATATACGTATGTCATGTCTGTATATTATAACAAAAAATGCAATAAATATGTATTTTCAATAATTTACAATGTGTAAAGTGTTTTTTCCACATTTTAACATGCGAGCAATTGCGGTTATATTTTGTATGGGGTGCGCTTGTTAAAAAAATTAGAGATGGGGTCTCGTTACATTTTTTTTGGGGAAAATTACACTATTTTTAACAAACGCACCGCATACAAAAATCGTTAGTGCAGCATCATTGTTCACATTATAAATGAAATGGGAACAATATTGCTACACTAACAAACCAAAAAAAAAAAAAAAAAAAGTGTTTTTTTTTTTTTTTTTTTAATTTTTATTTTTTTTTATTTATTTATTTATTTTTTTTTTACAAAATTTTTAACTTTCATGTTTGGTATCGTTGGAACGGCCATGCTCTGGCCGATCCAACCATATCAAAATTTAACCCCTAACTGCCACGGATCGGGAGATAGGGAGTTCATTGGAACTCCCTATCTCCACACTTGGTGGCAGTTAGGGTTAAGCTAGGACTGGCGTCATCGTGCTACGCACGATGACGCCAGTCCTCTGGGGGAGTTCCCGGAAGCTTGGCCGACATCCAAGATGTCAGCCAGCTCCGGGAAGGGATCGCGAACCGGCGCTTTTCAGCGCCGATTCGCGATCCAGCTCCCCAGGGGTTAATGCCAGGCATCATTTGGAAGGGCAGGCTGTGCCCTTCCAAATGATGCCTGGGTTAAGCCCCTGTGTGCCGCCGATCGGGAGGGAGAGAGGTCCGAAGGACCTCCCCCCCTCCCTTTCAGGCGCCTCCTCCGCACATGCGGGGGGGCGCCTGAATTAGGTGTCATCGCGCCCCCGCGATGACACCTAATAATGGCGGCTGCTGGTCCGGATGCCGGGCTGACATCCAGGATGTCAGCCCGCACCGGAGGGGCCAGCGATCGGCCGGAACCGGCCGAACGCTGACCCCGATGCGAGGACGCGCTCAGCGCGTCCTCCGCATACCAGCGGGAATGCTGAGGACGCGCTGAGCGCGTCCTTAGCATTCAAGTGGTTAAAGCAGGTATATATTCTTGTCCATAACACCAGGGCCAGATCGGCTCTCTCTGAATAACCCCTTAAGGCTAGGGTCAGACGAGCGTGATTTCTACGGACTGTACGTCCTTGCACACGGACGTACGTCAGTACGGAAGACACAGTAGTGGACACACAGTACGTTTTTTTCACTGACGTATATTTTGACGGATGTAGGAAGGAAAATATATTAAAAAGCAAAACCATTTTGTCCGTGAAAAATGCTGGACGTATAAATGCTGTCCGTCTGACCATGTTCCATCACTCACACACAAAGCTAGGCAGACGTTGCGGACGCAGCGCACTTTGTGCGGCCGTTCTAGTGGTTGTACGTTCTTGCCTGCCTTGCGTCCGTTTGCCTCGGCCGTTGTGCGTCCGCAGTTCAGTGCGGACGTACTTCGTGTGTCAGGCTCCAATGGACTTTCTGTCATGCTATCACGGACGTACTTTTAGGCGCAATCACGGACGTGAACACTACGCTCGTCTGACCCCAGCCTAAATTAAGATTATTCCTTACTCCAGTCTTTATCTCTGTTTGTTTTTAGGTTCTGGAAATGTCACTTTGTTTAATTAAACTCGTGCCTTTTCAGAAACACATCTTAAAGACAAAATGTAAACCGAGCATCTGTTCATAGTCAATAACCGGCTGCTGTGGCTTTGCAGGGAGTCAATTAGCCCTTCTGTACTCCCCAACAAAACCTATCTGCAAAGCAGTGAGCATTGTGGGAGCAGGGGTGGATCCAGGGGGTGCAATGGGGCAATCCCCCTCAAGAAAATCACCACCACCAGCCGCTTTTCTCCCTACAAGTGGCCGCCGGCATGCAGCTTGGCCGTTCGCCTGGGATGGGAACCACCTGACCAGCGCACGAGATTGCGGAGTTCACGTGAACTCCGCAATCCTGCGAGAACGCGGCTGCGCTAGGTGGTTTCTGGCGAGTGGCCAAGCTGCATGCCGGTGGCCGATCGTAGGGAGAAAAATGGCCGATGGGTACTCAGAGCGGCTGCAGGTGGGCCTGGCAGCAGAGGAGGTGAGAGCTGGGGGCAAATATATGTCCATGTGAGCTGGGGGAAAATATATATCCATGTGAGGGGGAATATATCCATGTGTGAGCTGGGGACAAATATACTCATGTGAGCTGGGGACAAATATATCCATGTGTGAGCTGGGGCAAATATACCCATGTGAGCTCAGGGCAAATAAATCCATGTAAGCTGGGGAAAATATATCCATGTGAGCTGCGGCAATATATATATATATCCATGTGAGCTGGGCCTGGGGGCAAATCTATCCATGTGAGCTGAGGGCAAATATGTCCATGTGAGCTGGGGGCAATATATATCCATGTGAGCTGGGGGCTATATATATATTCATGTGAGCTGGGGCAAATATATCCATGTGAGCTGGGGGCAATATATATATCCATGTGAGCGAGGGGCAAATATATCCATGTAAGCTGGGTGAAATATGTCCATGTGAGCTGGGGGCAAATATATCCATGTGAACTGGGGGCATATATATATCCATGTGTGAGCTGGAGGCAAATATAACCATGTGTGTGCTGGGGCAATTATATCCATGTGAACTGGGGGCAAATATATCCATGTGAGCTGCTGATAAATATATCCATGTGAGCTGGGGCAATATATGTATCCATATGAGCTGGGGCATATCTATGTGTAAGCTGGGGCAAATATATCCATGTGAGCAGGGGACAAATATATCCGTGTGAGCTGGAGTCAATATATGTATCCATATGAGCTGAGGGCAATATATATATCTGTGTGAGCTGGGAGCAAATATATCCATGTGAGCTGGGGGCAATATATATATATCCATGTGTGAGCTGGGGGCATATATATATCCATGTGTGAGCTGGGGCAAATATATTCATGTGTGAGCTGGGGCAAATATATCCATGTGAGCTGGGGCAAATATATCCATGTGAGCTGCGGCAATATATGTATCCATATGAGCTGGGGCAATATATATATATATCCATGTGAGCTGGGGGCAATATATATATATCCATGTGAGCTGGGGCAATATATATATCCATGTGAGCTGGGGCAATATATATCCATGTGTATATCCATGTGAGCTGGGAGCAATATATCCATGTGAGCTGGGGCAATATATTCATGAGAGCTGGGAGCAATATATCCTTGTTAGCTGGGGCAATATATATATCCATGTGTTTATCCATGTGTGCTGGGAGCAATATATCCATGTGAGCTGGGGGCAATATATCCATGTGAGTTGGGGCAATATATCCATTTGAGCTGGGGGCAATATATCCATGTGAGTTGGGGCAAATATATCCGCCTGTCACTGCGAACCCAACACCAGCTCTTGGCCAAAACTGGTACAATGCCCCCCCCCGAAACCTGTGTCTGGGTCTGCCCCTGAGTGGGAGTTGCTTGCTGTCCCCTTCTCCTTGCTACACACAGCACAGAAACCCACAGCGATCTGATAAGATCCCTCAGATCAGAAGTACTGAACATGTAATAGTGTCCTGCGCGTGTATCTATGAAGATCATCCTTATTGTTACAGATTCGTTGTGTACAACAAATTGATACACTTGATACATTTTGCAGATCCTTACCAGCTTGTCTTTCTAAAGCAAATCCTGTATAACGACATCTGCATTATTATTGTCTCCTGAAAAATCTTGCTACTAAAAAGCAGCCAAAATGAAACACACAAATCTCAGAGAACCGGATGTAGCAAAATGTATATCACAATTAGAAATAATCACAGGAGATCAAAGGAATTTAACCTCAACAAGAACAGCAAGTTACTATCCGACTGAAGCCAGAAGGATAATAGTATCTACCTATGAAATTGATCAAATATAACTTTCATTTCATAATGAATTAAAAACGGATTTAATGTGAAATATGACTGCAGGCATACTTTAATGATCAACACAGCACCATCTTAAAATGTGAAACAAAAAATCGAACAAAACCTCTTTAAGAATTCCAAACACATCCGCTGTGTATAAAAAGAGGAAACAGAAAAATCCAGATACACTGCTTCAATATAGACGGCCGATTAAAGAAATCTGGCAGTTTGACTAGGTACAGAAAGAATAGCCTTTAGTAGCAACTGAAAAGACAAAGAGAGTAGAATCAAGGGGGTAACATTTGTAGATCTTAAGCAATAATTAATATGTATTTGTTATCAAATACAATTACAGTGATATGACCAGAGGATACTTAGCCCGGAGTTTTATTCCACATCCAGATATATTGGTATTAATAAATAAGCATCAATCAGAGATATCATATCTAGTTCCTCTCTGTTCTTATTGTTAAAATTTGTCCCTGATTCTAGCGTTCACCCAACATGCATTTCGCCCATTAAAGGCTCGTCAGGAGTGCTCGTTCTATTTTTTGTTACACATTTTAAGATGGTGCTGTGTTGATCATTGAAGTACGCCTGCAGTCATGATTCACATTAATGAAACAGATTTCAATTTATTTTGAAAAAAAAAGAAATAAGTTTAGTATTTCTGTATGAACGATCCTGACATCCGAGATGGAATGAGTTGTCCTGCACACGTCTAGTGATTATGTTTCCTCATAAGATTGCATAGTATGTGAATTCCACATCTGGCTCCCTTTGGTCTGCTTTAGTGAAATTACATATCTGAGCTATGCCTGCGAGTATCATACTCTGCTGGGGTCTGGCCAGCTTAGATCTTCAATACCATGATCCTCTCTAAGCACCAGAAAACATTGAGATACCCAATGGTTATTTCTGCCAGAAGTCAGATTTTTAGTATTTGATTGTTAATTCTGTCAACAGATGTTTCCAGGACACAATCAGACGGCTGTTCCAGAATTCTTCCTCCTGGGGTTCCAGGTCCTGCACGATTCCAGAATTATTCTGTTCACCAGCTTTCTCATGGCCTACATATCGACTGTAACTGGAAACTCTCTTATCATTGTTTTGGTTTCATCCAGTCATCGTCTTCATTCTCCGATGTATTTCTTCCTCAGCCATTTGTCCTTCTGTGATGTCATACTCAGTTCAGCTATTGCTCCAAATTTATTACATGTCACTTTACACAATGGCCGCCACATGACAGTGAGTGGGTGTATCAGTCAGCTGTATTTCTTTAGCCTTTCGTCTTCTACAGAATGTCTTCTTCTCACCGTGATGTCCTATGACAGATACGTTGCAATCTGTAAACCCCTGCATTATCAAACTACAATGAATTTCCGATTTTGTCTTGTTCTGGTGACGTTCTCTTGGATGTTGGGTTCAGTTCTCACGATGATTGGTATAGTATTGATAAGTCGGTTAGATTTCTGTTATTCGGGTGACATTGACCACTTCTTCTGTGATTTTGCTCCTCTTGTACAGCTTTCATGTTCAGACACAACAGTTCTACAGACAGTAGTTTATATAATATCTACTCCACAAACTATGATAGAATCCGTGTTTATCATTTCCACATACATTTGTATCTTTCTTGCTATACATAGAATGTCATCCACCACTGGTCGACAGAAAGCCTTCTCCACGTGCAGCTCTCACCTTGCCGTTGTGTGCATGTATTATGGGACTCTTACGGCAATCTATGTAGCTTCGTCTGGAGAGAATTCAGCGGATATGAATAAGATTCTATCCCTTGTGTACACGGTTGTGACGCCTTTGCTAAATCCTGTAATATACACTTTGAGGAACCAGGAAATCAAGAACACCTTAAAGAACATCATGGAAAAAAGAACAATGCGGCTGGGAATATAACACGGCTCTTATTACTTAGGTTTATATAAATCATTGAAATTCAAATTGGGATTAAGCATCAGCCTAACCGGCCTCAGTGAAAAACTCTCATTTTTTACCCAATCATTTATCACCTCTTTTCGGCATTTGATCTTCTTTGGAAAAGCGACTCAACGATAATTTATTAATTTTGAATTGAATTGCCAAAGCCCTAAATGGCTCTTAGCAAGTATGGACACAAGTGCTGGTAATCGAAATGGAAATCAAAAGTATGCCCTAATTAAATTTGCTGACCACTAAAAATGGCTGAACTGCGGCCAAAACACACTATAGGAGTTATTCGAAGAGCACCGAAATGTCACCAACATTTCGGTGCTCTCTCCTTCCACACATTGAGAAAAATCTAATTCCCCGACCCTGCTGTAAATTCAGCATTCAGCACAGGGTCCCTGAAGTGCAGGGTGCAGATCCGAAAAATCACCAAAAATCCCCCAAAAACCCGACCGATAAGCCGCCAATACGATCCAAAAATTGGATCGATCCAATTGCTGCAGAAAACCAGCCAAACGTAGCCGACGATCCGCTACAAATCCGGAGAATGCATCCAAAACAAGCCGATGATCCGCTGAACACAGCGCTGATCAGCCACCGGAAATATCAGGCAAGCCGACGAACGGGGTAAAAAAACCAAAACTATTGAAACTCAAAAAATTTGAAATGCATTGCAAAAAAACTACTCGATGAAAATGTCTGGGATTAACATATAAGATCCTATGAATGGTAATAAAAGGGTCTGTTACAGAAAAAAACGCTATTTAAAAAAATCGAAAAAAAAATTTGAAGACGAAATCCTCAAAAATACCAAAAAAAATCCTAAAAAGTTTATAAATAAAGAGACTTTTTGCTGCAAATTTTAAAAGAATAAACGGTTAAATAGATATTGATAAAAACGGGAATATTTTTAACATGGAAACCTATGGGATTCGCCTGATTAAACCTGTCGAATGAATCACCGAACATCAGGGTGATTTCACTGACATTTCTCTGCTGTTCGGTGTCTCTGAATAGATTAACCATTGCTTCTCTATGGGGGATTTTACTGCTGTCGAACAGCATCGTATTTTACAGGCAAATCACCAAAATTTGGTGACCTGCCTGCTTTTTGAATAGCTGAATGGCCACGAATGGCACCGTATGGAGAAATTCCCCGTTCGGTGCAATTTCGGGGTCAGCTCGACTCTCTCTGAATAACCCTGTATATGTAAGTAATCGTGAATGAAATCGAGTCCTCAATTTAAACGTATCGGCGAGCTAATTTTTGAAGAAAAAAAATGGAGTTTTGAAACGGTTAATGAATAGATTTTCATGCTGGAGAAACAGGGAAAATCATACTGAAACCTTAATTTAAACATAACATTTTCAAATAGGCATGCTTTAGTAGCAAGAATCAAACTGATGCGGGCTGAAACTATCAGGGTTATTCAGAGAGAGGTGAAAAGCAGGAGAATGACTGGAGAATGGAAAATTCTAGGTGAAAATAGCCAAACCAGAAAAATTCTCCCTTTCATCTCACTTAAGTTTCCAAATCAGCTATTTTGACCTAGAATTTTCCATTCTCCAGTCATTCTCCTGCTTTTCACCCCTCTCTGAATAACCCTGTATGTTTTATACTGGCATTTCCATATTCATCCAAGTTCCAGTAATCGACAATCACAATCTGTTTTAACTAATAACACACAGGTTAGTGTATTGTTTTTGTACACATTGAATACATCATCCAAATATTCACTATATTCTTTGGAAAATGTTTACTATATTTTTATAAAAAGCACTTTGCTATTAACAAAAAGCATCTGTTGATGTGAAGCATGACCTACAAAATCGAGCTCTCGGAAGTCCTGCCATCAGGGACTATTATGTGGCATAAATCTGGAAAGTGTTGCAAAAGTATCTCAGAGCTTAGACATTGATATGTCCACTGTGAGACACATTTTCTATAAATGGAGAGGATTTTTTTTTTTTTTGTGAAAGGATTTTACCAGGAAGGATACATTGAGATTTCTCTCGTTTTCAAGTATGTCCTGGGTGGCGAGTATGTACCGTTAGGTGTCTTGCCAAGGACACTTACTGGAGAGGTTGCTGGCTGGGATTGAACCCATGACTCCACAGGCTCTCTCCATGCAGAGCGGTGACATTACCTCTACTACACCCAGCCGGATTTAGTCCTGTGGCTACTTTATCTGGAAGTGGCCATCCATCCAAGATGACGCCACACCGCACAAATTTCAATGTAGAAAAACAGAACCCTAGAGTGAAAGCTAAAGAGCTAAAGACTTAGGCTGGGGTCAGACGAAAGCAGTTTTAACGTGCGTTTAGACGCACAAAATCACGGCCGTGCTAGCAGCAAATGACGACCAATGCCAGGCAGCATACGACGAACGGCCGCACGAAAGTTCGTCCGTGCAATGCAAGTGGCAAACGAACGCATTTTGTCGAGAACGTAAAACCGCTAGTACGGTTGTACAGAGTGCGCTGCGTCCACTAGCGGCGTGTGTGCGTGATTAGGAGACGTCAGACGCTGCTAATGTCCGGCCAACATAACGTCCAGACGCAAAAAGTGTTTTATTGATGATCCGTACAAATTCACGAACGCAAATGCGCATCGTATGACCGCTATCACGTACTCCGTGAAAAAATACGTCCATTCGTTTGAACGCACTTTTTCACAGACAACGCGAGAATGCGTTCGTCTGACCCTAGCCTTAAAGACACCATTGGAACTGGTTAATATTTCTGTTCACGAGTCTACTATATTGAAAATATTGAACAGGCATGCTGTCCATGGCAGGAATCCACGCAGAAAACCACCGCTTTCTAAAAAAACATTGCTATGTGTCTGACGTTTGCCAGAGACCACTTAACATCATCAGTTAGTGGTCAGGATCCTCCGCTCCTACCTAGGATATAGAACTTAGGTCATCAGATTGGAGGGGGGGGGCAGCATTTTTTTTGGCGATGTCCTTTCTGTTGGCATTTCCAGAGTTTCACTTTTGAGCTGCGGAGATGTGTAATGAAACTGAAAATAATAAAACTTCTTAGAATGTGTGGTTAAATTGTATAAACCAATGTAGTTAGAAATCACATGTGTTTATATTTATTTTATATTAGGTGGAGGAACGTCAGAAGTGCATACATTTTTTTTAACTCAATTAGGGATGTGCACCGTTTTTTTTTTCGTTTCGTTTCAGTACGGAACATACTCGTTTCGGAACGTTTCGGCCGATTTTCGTTTCGACTCGTTGTTTCGTATCGACTTTTATTCTGTGATATCGGGAATTTTCTGTCTTTTCGGATCGTCTGTTCTCTTCATTTCAAAGTGTCTATTCGTTTTGACTTAAACGAATGGTATTTCAGATGCTCCGATATTTCGGTCGATACGGTAATTCTGCCGATTCTATCGTTTTTTATGAAAGATCCTTTTTTTCTTAATATGCATTGCACAACTTTATTTATTTTTCAATTCAAGATTTTTATTAAAAGACAAATAAGCCATACAGTAAAATCACAAGAAAATTCAAAGGGTAAAGCAAACAATATATCGGCGGTAGAACAGCAGGGAAAAATAAAAAGGAGGAGGGCACTCAGGCAAACACAGGACCTCTGAACCAGGGAGGCGACGAAGTCAGCAATCAATTCGTGGACAGGGTGTCTGGTCAAAAAAAAACGTGGAGGGGACTGCCCAAACAAGAGTGGCTTTCCTGGCTCTCTCCGGGGAAATACTGGAGGCCATGGAGGAGGCCACGTGGCCGGGTGATCTGGGGCCAGAGGGGGCAGTCAGAGCCATGGTACCAGAGCGACCCAATGTCCCACACAAAAAAAAGAGGGGGGAGAAAGTCCAGACACCCAGCTGCCACTCAGAAAGCCACAGCCTGGCAGTGCAAAGGATAGTCCACAATAAAAATGTCTAGAGTGCAGGGAAGGGGGGGGGGGTATGTGACAAAATAAAGCACACAAAATAAAGTCCACAAACAAAGGAATAAGGAGATAAAATAAAATAAGCAAGAAAAGTCAGTAAAAAGAGTCCTCATAACAGTAAAATATTGAGTATCTCTCTTGTAAGAGCAGCCCCAGCCGGGGAAACTCAGCACAACACAGGGGGAGTCTCATGAGGAAATAGTTCAGCTAGGGGAGGAACATCAAAGGATAGCAGGTGGGGGATCTCAGCCGGTCAATACGTGCTTGGGTCAGGGCCAGGAAAGCACAGGTAAATGAGACAGCCCCTTCAGCCTGTATCCAGCAGGAACGCGGGGCGAAAGTCCTCCGCTGGCTCGCACATACAGCTTTGAGTACTCCAGGTTCCCAGTAGCCAGGTCGCTCCAGGAGCCGCACCAGCCGCCATCCGGGGCCAAAGCCAGCACTGCCCCACCACAGTGCGTAGATCCCTAGTCCCAAGAGGCAATGCCAGTGTAGATCGCACAGAGAGGGCCACAGCAGTCGCCCCGCCGAACATTGCAGAACTCGTGTGAGCGAGTCCCCCGATGCCATCTCGCGATCTCACAGTTCGAAAATCACAACATGCGTCTCAAAATTCACCAGCGGCATCGTGGTCACATGGTCGGGTTGTGTCTCATCTGGCGTTCCTCCCAGGGGGAAATCCCCAAGGTTGTCAACAACAGGAGTGTCCAAGACTGAGTGCCCTGCTGGCTCAGTTCTCCAGAATTCCCGTAGCTCCTCAAGGAGGAGCCGGAGGTCCCCTCTAGTAGCAGGCCTGACGTCCCCAATCCAGCGATAAAACAGGTGCGGGCGGCATCCGGGGTCCCCGTCCGGTGCCCCGTCCCATCTCTCCTCTCAAATTCAGCCAGGTCAGATGTAAAGGCCGACATGTCCATCAGGGAGCTCATCGGGATATCAGGATCTGTGGTGAGTGTCTCAAAAATTGTAGCCATTGCAGGCCTCAAAGATGGCCGATGGCACGAGCAGGCCCAAGGCAGTCGAAAACCCCGGTCATGTGGCCAGAGTGGGAGAACAAAACAGGCTCTGGCGCTCTCCTCCTGGTGACCGACGACAGGAAGGTAAGAGGGAGAGATTCCCCGATCCAGAATCGTCACTATTTCAACGGCAATCGGGAGATGGATCAGAGCTCCGCAGAAACACATCCTTCCTTGCCTGCCGTTAGCCACGCCCCTGCACAACTTTATTTAATCATATTAAAATGGTATGAAAGGGAAAAAAATGAACAAAACTATTTAAAAAATGCAAAAATACTGACCCAAATGGTCTGACATTAAAAATAAAAAACAGAACAAAATGATTTAAAACGGAAAAAAAGCTGAACAAAATTATCTGAAACGAAAAAAAAAACCCAGAACAAAATAAGTGATTTAAAACGAAAAATACAATACAAATTAATGCAGCATATGAATCTGCACACTGCCAGGCAGCACCTCTACAGAATAATGCAGCATATGGATAACCACACTGCTGGGAAGCGCCTCTCTGCAGTATAATTAATGCAGCATATGAATCCACACACTGCTGGGAAGCGCCTCTCTGCAGTATAATTAATGCAGCATATTAATCCACACACTGCTGGGAAGCGCCTCTCTGCAGTATAATTAATGCAGCATATTAATCCACACACTGCTGGGAAACGCCTCTCTGCAGTATAATTAATGCAGCATATGAATCCACACACTGCTGGGAAGCACCTCTCTGCAGTATAATTAATGCAGCATATGAATCCACACACTGCTGGGAAGCGCCTCTCTGCAGTATAATTAATGCAGCATATTAATCCACACACTGCTGGGAAGCACCTCTCTGCAGTATAATTAATGCAGCATATGAATCTACACACTGCTGGGAAGCGCCTCTGTAGTATAATTAATGCAGCCTATGAATCCACACACTGCTGGGAAGCGCCTCTCTGCAGTATAATTAATGCAGCATATGAATCCTCACACTGCTGGGAAGCGCCTCTCTGTAGTATAATTAATGCAGCATATGAATCCCCACACTGCTGGGAAGCACCTCTCTGCGGTATAATTAATGCAGCATATGAATCCACACACTGCTGGGAAGCGCCTCTCTGCAGTATAATTAATGCAGCATATGAATCCACACACTGCTGGGAAGCGCCTCTCTGCAGTATAATTAATGCAGCATATGAATCCACACACTGCTGGGAAGCGCCTCTCTGCAGTATAATTAATGCAGCATATGAATCCACACACTGCTGGGAAGCGCCTCTCTGCGGTATAATTAATACAGCATATGAATCCACACACTGCTGGGAAGCGCCTCTCTGCAGTATAATTAATGCAGCATATGAATCCGCACACTGCTGGGAAGCGCCTCTCTGCAGTATAATTAATGCAGCATATGAATCCGCACACTGCTGGGAAGCACCTCTCTGCAGTATAATTAATGCAGCATATGAATCCACACACTGCTGGGAAGCGCCTCTCTGCAGTATAATTAATGCAGCATATGAATCCACACACTGCTGGGAAGCACCTCTCTGCAGTATAATTAATGCAGCATATGAATCCACACACTGCCGGGAAGCACCTCTCTGCACAGTATAATTAATACGGCATATGAATCCACACACTGCTGGGAAGCGCCTCTCTGCAGTATGATTAATGTAGCATATGAATCCACACACTGCTGGGAAGCACCTCTCAGCAGTATAATTAATGCAGCATATGAATCCACACACTGCAGGGAAGCGCCTCTCTGCAGTATAATTAATGCAGCATATGAATCCACACACTGCTGGGAAGCGCCTCTCTGCAGTATAATTAATGCAGCATATGAATCCACACACTGCTGGGAAGCACCTCTCTGCAGTATAATTAATGCATCATATGAATCCACACACTGCTGAGAAGTGTCGGGTATATTAGAGACACAGGATTTAAAATGGATGCTTGTAGCCATTTTGTTTTGAAAGACAGATTTTCTGACCTAATTTCTCTAGGTTTAGAAATGAACGAGATTTTTTTTTTACAGAGTTCATTCCTGGGTAAAGTCTTTTATATTTTTTTTAAGAAGTGCCAGACATGAATGGAACCTAGAATGTTGTGTGTGATAAGGCTAAGGTTTAAGTGCTAAGACGTGTCATAATTAAATTTATTGGTCTGTCTTCAAGCTTCTAAAACAAAAGAGATTTTGTTTTTTGGGTATAGGAAAAAGAGTTAAAATTTCTGTAATATAAAAATATATTCACAAAATATATGTTAATAATCAAGGTATATTTTATTATATTTACAGTATATATTCCAATAAATATTGTAGAAGTATATAATTGGTAAATAATAAAATTTACTAAAGAATAAATTCTGTTGAGTTAGCCAGAAAAGAATTTAGCTGATGGGACTCTGAGTAAGTAATTTCAAAAGGGAGTAGAGATATAAATCAAAGATGACAGATGGAGACACTGGGTCTGGGAGAAGAGAAGGTCTTTGTTACGTCAGTCTGACCTTTTTGACCCGAGATAAGAATTAAAAAGAAATGGTGGAATTAATTTAAGAAATGCAATACTGCCCTCTAGAGGATAGTAAAAATAACGATTCATAATATTAAAAATATTGTGTGACGTCAAATTGGCTATAATAAGCGGCAAGGCTCTTTGTGAGGCAGTCGGAGATTCCAGCAGACAGACTCACATCGCAATGCATTCAGACGTCCAGTACACATGACACTCTGAAGTGGGAGATTCCAGCATTCAGAGACTCACACTGCAATGCATTAGACATGACACTCTGAAGTGGGAGATTCCAGCAGACAGACTCAAATCGCAATGCATTCAGACGTCCAGTACATATGACACTCCGAGTCGGAGATTCCAGCAGAGACTCACACTGCAATGCATTAGACATGACACTCTGAGAGTCCAAGATTCCAACACTCAGACTCACATTACGATGCAGGCAGATCCCAAGATATGAGGCAATCAAGATTCTCACTAAATTTCTGACTCTCACCAACTCTCTAACTCACATGCGTTGATTATCTGATATCGATAATTTTCACACATTCCAAAAATTACTACATCAGGAATTCCAAGGCAGACTTATCAACATCCAAATTGGACAGGTCATGTATGAAATAAGGAATTAATGTAAAAATATATTTGTAGAGATTCTTGCAATGTAGACTGAGACTTCTCGGATACGGTTAAATCCAAATTCTAAGTATTTCTAATCTGCAGATGGAAATATGAAGAAGTGGATATAAGGATTTGTTCCTAAAGAAATGTTGTAAGATTGATACCAATATATATTGAATTTGGAAATTACTGTGATTAAAATTAATGAGCAAGGAATTAAATAACTACAAAATAAAAAGCAAAAGATTAGAAGTTTAATTCTCGAGATTAGGGGAGGATTCACTAAATAAGTTTTTATTACTTATCATTAAATTAACTCATCTTTTGTGTGATCCATGTAGCATAGAGATATATATATATATATATATCTATAAGAGCTGGCTGGTTAAACATTGTTTGCTGGGAAATGCATGTTGTATTAAGCAGAAATGTTTATTAACCATTTGTGGATTAGTTACTAACTGATAAGGTAAATGATATTAATCATATATGCAGTTACGAACCGGAGATACATATATTGTGAAGCTAGTTTTTATATGCTGATGGATTGTGGTTTATAAATTGTTGTTTATGATATGAGATTTGAAACTTTTTTGTATACGTAATAAATATATATATATTTTTATCCGATTATTGATTATTGATTATTGTATTTTTGAAAGCAAAACACAGACAATTAAAAGAATTCAGGATCATTTCTAAGTGATATAAACGATTGACATTTGTGTCTCGTATAAGTTTCTTATGAAATAATAATCCCTGATATATTGGAGGCAACTGCCGAGGTAGGTCCAGTAAATCCAATATAGACATATTGGAGGCTTGGCTGATAAGTCCAATATATGTAAACGTGTTGTATTCACGTGCAGAGATTATATCCGACAGAAGTGCCTCTCTGCAGTAAAATTAATGCAGCATTGAATCCACACACTGCTGGGAAGCGCCTCTCTGCGGTATAATTAATGCAGCATATGAATCCGCACACTGCTGGGAAGCGCCTCTCTGCAGTATAATTAATGCAGCATATGAATCCTCACACTGCTGGGAAACGCCTCTCTGCGGTATAATTAATGCAGCATATAAATCCGCACACTGCTGGGAAGCGCCTCTCTGCAGTATAATTAATGCAGCATTGAATCCACACACTGCTGGGAAGCGCCTCTCTGCAGTATAATTAATGCAGCATATGAATCCTCACACTGCTGGGAAGCGCCTCTCTGCAGTATAATTAATGCAGCATTGAATCCACACACTGCTGGGAAGCGCCTCTCTGCAGAATAATTAATGCAGCATATGAATCCACACACTGCTGGGAAGCGCCTCTCTGCAGTATAATTAATGCATCATATGAATCCACACACTGCTGGGCAGCACTTCTCTGCAGTATAATTAATGCAGCATATGAATCCACACACTGCTGGGAAGCACCTCTCTAAAGTATAATTAATGCATCATATGAATCCACACACTGCTGGGAAGCGCCTCTCTGCAGTATAATTAATGCAGCATATGAATCCACACACTGCTGAGAAGCACCTCTCTGCGGTATAATTAATGCAGCATATGAATCCACACACTGCTGGGAAGCGCCTCTCTGCAGTATAGTTAATGCAGCATATGAATCTACACACTGCTGGGAAGCACCTCTCTGCAGTATAATTAATGCAGCATATGGATCCACACACTGCTGGGAAGCGCCTCTCTGCGGTATAATTAATGCAGCATATGAATCCACACACTGCTGGGAAGCGCCTCTCTGCAGTATAATTAATGCAGCATATGAATCCACACACTGCTGGGAAGCACCTCTCTGCAGTATAATTAATGCAGCATATGAATCTACAAACTGCTGGGAAGCGCCTCTCTGCGGTATAATTAATGCAGCATATGAATCCACACACTGCTGGGAAGTGTCTCTCTGCGGTATAATTAATGCAGCATATGAATCCACACACTGCTGGGAAGCGCCTCTCTGCAGTATAATTAATGCAGCATATGAATCCACACACTGCTGGGCAGCACTTCTCTGCAGTATAATTAATGCAGCATATGAATCTACACTCTGCTGGGAAGCACCTCTCTGCAGTATAATTAATGCAGCATAAGAATCCCTACACTGCTGGGAAGCGCCTCTCTACAGTATAATTAATGCAGCATATGAATCTACACTCTGCTGGGAAGCACCTCTCTGCAGTATAATTAATACAGCATATGAATCTACACACTGCTGGGAAGTGCCTCTCTGCAGTATAATTAATGCAGCATATGAATCCACACACTGCTGGGAAGCGCCTCTCTACAGTATAATTAATGCAGCATATGAATCTACACTCTGCTGGGAAGCACCTCTCTGCAGTATAATTAATGCAGCATATGAATCCCTACACTGCTGGGAAGCGCCTCTCTACAGTATAATTAATGCAGCATATGAATCCTCACACTGCTGGGAAGTGTCTCTCTACAGTATAATTAATGCAGCATATGAATCCTCACACTGTCAGGCAGCACCTTTACAATATAATTAATGCAGCAAATGAATCCTCACACTGACGGGCAGCACCTCTACAGTATAATAATGCAGCATATGAATCCTCACACTGACGGGAAGCGCCTCTCTACAGTATAATTAATGCAGCATATGAATCTACACACTGCTGGGAAGCGCCTCTCTGCGGTATAATTAATGCAGCATATGAATCCACACACTGCTGGGAAGCGCCTCTCTGCAGTATAATTAATGCAGCATATGAATCCACACACTGCTGGGAAGCACCTCTCTGCAGTATAATTAATGCAGCATATGAATCCACACACTGCTGGGAAGCGCCTCTCTGCAGTATAATTAATGTAGCATATGAATCCACACACTGCTGGGAAGCGCCTCTCTGCAGTATAATTAATGCAGCATATGAATCCACACACTGCTGGGAAGCGCCTCTCTGCAGTATAATTAATGCAGCATATGAATCCACACACTGCTGGGAAGCACCTCTCTGCAGTATAATTAATGCAGCATATGAATCCACACACTGCTGGGAAGCTCCTCTCTACAGTATAATTAATGCAGCATATGACTCTACACACTGCTGGGAAGCGCCTCTCTGCAGTATAATTAATGCAGCATATGAATCCTCACACTGCCAGGCAGCACCTTTACAATATAATTAATGCAGCATATGAATCCTCACACTGACGGGAAGCACCTCTACAGTATAATGATGCAGCATATGAATCCCCACACTGCTGGGAAGCACCGCTCTACAGTATAGGCTAGGGTCAAACGAAAGCATTTTTCCCCGCGAACGTGAAAAAGTGCATCCGAACGCATTGACGTATTTTTTCACAAAATGCGCAAAAACGGTCAGACGACGCGCATTTTCGGGCGTGATTTTGTACGGATCGTCAATAAAACTCTTTTTGCGTCTGGACGTTATATAGGCTGGACATTAGCAGCGTCTGACATCTCCTAATCTCGCAAACACGCCGCTATGCCGCAGCTGCGCACTCAGTACGTCAGTACTAGCGGTTCAGCGTTCTCAGAAAAATGCGTTCAAATTCCACTTGCGTTGCACGGCCGGACTTTTGTGCGGCCGTACATCGTATATTGGCCGTCATTGCCCGTCATCTGCTGTTAGTGCGGCCGTAATTATGTGCGCCAGAACGCACGTTAAAAGTGCGCTGGTCTGACCCCAGCCATAATTAACGCAGCATATGAATCCTCACACTGCGGGGCAGCGCCTCTCTGCAGTATAATTAATGCAGCATATGAATCCACACACTGCTGGGAAGCGCCTCTCTGCAGTATAATTAATGCATCATATGAATCCATACACTGCTGGGAAGCGCCTCTCCGCGGTATAATTAATGCAGCATATTAATCCACACACTGCTGGGAAGCGCCTCTCTGCAGTATAATTAATTCAGCATATGAATCCACACACTGCTGGGAAGCGCCTCTCTGCAGTATAATTAATGCAGCATATGAATCCATACACTGCTGGGAAGCGCCTCTCTCCGCGGTATAATTAATGCAGAATATGAATCCACACACTGCTGGGAAGCACCTCTCTGCGGTATAATTAATGCATCATATGAATCCACACACTGCTGGGAAGCGCCTCTCTGCAGTATAATTAATGCATCATATGAATCCACACACTGCTGGGAAGCGCCTCTCCACGGTATAATTAATGCATCATATGCATCCACACACTGCTGGGCAGCACTTCTCTGCAGTATAATTAATGCAGCATATGAATCCACACACTGCTGGGAAGCGCCTCTCTGCAGTATAATTAATGCATCATATGAATCCACACACTGCTGGGAAGCGCCTCTCCGCGGTATAATTAATGCATCATATGCATCCACACACTGCTGGGCAGCACTTCTCTGCAGTATAATTAATGCAGCATATGAATCCACACTGCTGGGAAGCGCCTCTCTGCAGTATAATTAATGCAGCATATGAATCTACACACTGCTGGGAAGCGCCTCTCTGCAGTATAATTAATGCAGCATATGAATCCACACACTGCTGGGAAGCGCCTCTCTGCAGTATAATTAATGCAGCATATGAATCTACACACTGCTGGGAAGCGCCTCTCTGCAGTATAGTTAATGCAGCATATGAATCTACACACTGCTGGGAAGTGTCTCTCTGCGGTATAATTAATGCAGCATATGAATCCACACACTGCTGGGAAGCACCTCTCTGCAGTATAATTAATGCATCATATGAATCCACACACTGCTGGGAAGCGCCTCTCTGCAGTATAATTAATGCAGCATATGAATCTACACACTGCTGGGAAGTGCCTCTCTGCAGTATAATTAATGCAGCATATGAATCCACACACTGCTGGGAAGCGCCTCTCTACAGTATAATTAATGCAGCATATGAATCCTCACACTGCGGGGCAGCACCTCTCTGCAGTATAATTAATGCAGCATATGAATCCTCACACTGCCAGGCAGCACCTTTACAATATAATTAATGCAGCATATGACTCCCCACACTGCTGGGAGGCACCTCTCTACAGTATAATTAATGCAGCATATGAATCTACACACTGCTGGGAAGCGCCTCTCTGCAGTTTAATTAATGCAGCATATGAATCCTCACACTGACGGGCAGCACCTCTACAGTATAATAATGCAGCATATGAATCTACACACTGCGGGGAAGCACCTCTCTACAGTATAATTAATGCAGCATATGAATCTACACACTGCTGGGAAGTGCCTCTCTGCAGTATAATTAATGCAGCATATGAATCTACACACTGCTGGGAAGTGCCTCTCTGCAGTATAATTAATGCAGCATATGAATCCTCACACTGCGGGGCAGCGCCTCTCTGCAGTATAATTAATGCAGCATATGAATCCTCACACTGCCAGGCAGCACCTTTACAATATAATTAATGCAGCATATGAATCCTCACACTGACGGGCAGCACCTCTACAGTATAATAATGCAGCATATGAATCCCCACACTGCTGGGAAGCACCTCTCTACAGTATAATTAATGCAGCATATGAATCTACACACTGCTGGGAAGTGCCTCTCTGCAGTATAATTAATGCAGCATATGAATCTACACACTGCTGGGAAGTGCCTCTCTGCAGTATAATTAATGCAGCATATGAATCTACACACTGCTGGATAGCACCTCTCCACAGTATAATTAATGCAGCATATGAATCTACACACTGCTGGGAAGTGCCTTTCTGCAGTATAATTAATGCAGCATATGAATCCTCACACTGCGGGGCAGCGCCTCTCTGCAGTATAATTAATGCAGCATATGAATCCTCACACTGCCAGGCAGCACCTTTACAATATAATTAATGCAGCATATGAATCCTCACACTGACGGGCAGCACCTCTACAGTATAATAATGCAGCATATGAATCCCCACACTGCTGGGAAGCACCTCTCTACAGTTAATTAATGCAGCATATGAATCTACACACTGCTGGGAAGTGCCTCTCTGCAGTATAATTAATGCAGCATATTAATCTACACACTGCTGGGAAGTGCCTCTCTGCAGTATAATTAATGCAGCATATGAATCTACACACTGCTGGATAGCACCTCTCCACAGTATAATTAATGCAGCATATGAATCTACACACTGCTGGGAAGTGCCTTTCTGCAGTATAATTAATGCAGCATATGAATCCTCACACTGCGGGGCAGCGCCTCTCTGCAGTATAATTAATGCAGCATATGAATCCTCACACTGCCAGGCAGCACCTTTACAATATAATTAATGCAGCATATGAATCCTCACACTGACGGGCAGCACCTCTACAGTATAATAATGCAGCATATGAATCCCCACACTGCTGGGAAGCACCTCTCTACAGTATAATTAATGCAGCATATGAATCTACACACTGCTGGGAAGCACCTCTCTACAGTATAATTAATGCAGCATGTGAATCCACACACTGCTGGGAAGCACCTCTCTGCAGTATAATTAATGCAGCATATGAATCTACACACTGCTGGGAAGCGCCTCTCTGCAGTATAATTAATGCAGCATATGAATCCTCACACTGACGGGCAGCACCTCTACAGTATAATAATGCAGCATATGAATCCACACACTGCTGGGAATGCCTCTCTGCAGTATAATTAATGCAGCATATGAATCCACACACTGCTGGGAAGCGCCTCTCTGCAGTATAATTAATGCAGCATTTGAATCCTGAAGAGAATAATCGCCTCCAATTGTCCGTCCTTTAACCCCTAAGACCCTGTCTTAGGCACACCTTGAGTTAACTCTCCTTCTGCGCAGGGAGAGAGAAATCCTTCAAAGAAAACACACGAGGCATGTATCTTAGTCTGGCACTTCTCTCTGCCGTTTCAACGTTTTTGACACACTTTTTATGCTTGTAACGAAAACGTTGTCTCTTTATTTCATTGGTTAACATTTCAAAACATAGCATAGTTCATTGGCCAGTTTCAATACAGGTCTGGTGACGCATTTCTGGACAATCCCGTGGCCCGAGACATGTGATTTCTTGAGACATGTGATTTCTTGTGAACATCAGCATTTTGTCATTTTAGAGACATTTGCAAACATCAGCATTTTGTCATTTTAAAGACATTTGCAAACATATTGAGAAGTGAAACTTAATCCTATAATACTGCTGATTATCAATTTATCTTAAAACTATTTCTTATATTTAAACCTTAATTTATCTATTAATATTATAATTCATGGGGTGTTATTTAACTACTTATAGGGTCCTTCTTATAGGTCAGCAGATGGTGGTCTGAGGATTCCTTTTCCTTCAATCCTCTCTTAGAATCATAGTATGATCATACCATTTGATTCTTTCTTTGTTTCATCTATCTACTGTAAGTTAGTATGGGTTGGGGTTCTTTCTGGTAGGGGGTGTGGACAATAGGGGTTGTGACATATGTTCCGAAGGGGGGGGGTAAACATATTATTTCAGTCTTTTTCTTCCCCCACATGCGTCTCCATACTCTTTGAAAAGGATCCTTGGTCGTCATCTTCTCCTTGTTGGAGGCCAGGGCTATCTGCCCTCGTGAGTGTCTCTTGGTCCGGGTCCTCTTCCTGATGGAGGCCAAGGCTATTAGCTGCCCCCGTTAGTGCCCCTTGCAGGATTCTCTTGATCCTGGAGGCGTGGATCCAGACCGGGCTGTCCTCTGTCAGTATAGCTGTGCGGGTTACGGCTACCACTGTGGTCTCTGGTCCATAGGCGAAATCCTCTGGTCTTTTTCCTTTCTGTAGCCGCTTTACCAGCACCTTGTCTCCTGGATTAAATGGGTGGGTAGGTTTGTCTGAAAGAAAGGGGACTTAAATATAACTTCGTCTCTGGTTGTCTCGAGGGTTGAGATCAGCTGCCTAACATATTCATCCCTTATCTGCTCTAAGTCCCCTGTCTCCACTGTTAGCCTACCTGTAGACCATGGTAATGGAAAGGGTCTGCCCATAAGTATCTCGAAGGGGAGTAGCCTGTGTTCCTATTAACCGCCATTCTGATTTCAGCCAGAATGATGGGGAGTACCAATTTCCAATTCTTAAAGGTGCCCCCTGTTGCTTTCCTAAGGCGGTCCTTTAGCGAACGGTTCATTCTTTCAACCAACCTGGAACTTTGCGGGTGCCAAGGAATGTGGTATTTCCATTCCACCTGCAAAGCTCGGACTAGACTCTTACTTACACGTGAGGTGAATGCTGTGCCTTTATCGGAATTGAGCTGCAGTGGGACTCCCCATCGTGGGATTATCTCCCGTGTCAGTATATGCACTACAGTTTTTGCATCTTCTGCCTTTGTGGAAAATACCTCAGGCCATCGTGAAAACATATCCACGATGACTAGAGCGTATTCTTGCCTTTTACCTTCTGTCCGAGGAATGTGTGTGAAATCTATTTGTAGGTGCGTGAAGGGGGTGGTAGGGTAGTCTAGATGTTGATGGTCTACCTTGTGTGGATTGTTTGGGTAATTCCTAAGGCATATAATACATTTTGAGACATAATCTCGTACCAGGCTGCGCAAATTCTGGATGTAAAAATGCTGACTGAGTAAGGTGATGGTTGTAGCGATACTATTGTGGCCTACCCCATGAAAATGATCAATGAAAAGAGAGGCGCTACTCTGGGGAATACAGGGTTTCCCATCTTTGGTAATTAGGCCAGTATTTGATTTTTTTTGTAAAATGGGGTAGCACCAATCTTTTAGCTCTTCTGTGGTTGCATATTTTTGTAAGGTACAAAATAATTGGTCCCATCCATTGTGAGAGGTCGCAAAACCGGCATTACTAGTTTAGCTATGTCCTGTTGTGCTGCTCGTTTAGCTGCTTGGTCAGCCAGATGATTCCCTTTTGCAATAGGATCTGAGGCTCTGGTGTGTGCTCTACAATGTAACACCGCTATCTGAGAGGGCATAAGAATGCTTGCTAGGAGGTCCGTGACCAGGGTCGAATGGGAAATCTTCTTGCCATCTGCGGCCACAAATCCCCTCTTTTCCCATATCGTCCCATGGTCATGGACCACACCATAAGCATATTTGGAGTCAGTGTATATCGTGACAGGTCTACCCGCATAGAGCCTGCAGGCTCGTGTTAATGCAATCAGTTCTGCTGCCTGGGCAGACTGGTAGGGTACAGGCCCTGACTCTAGAACAGTGTCAGGGAGTTGAACCACTGCATAGCCTGCATGATAAGTGTTGTCATTGGGGCGGGTACAGGAGCCGTCAACAAAGACGATATCTGCGTCCGGAACAGGTGTTGACATGAGATCAGGGCGGGGTGCAGTTTCAGACTCAATGGAGAGAGCACAGTCATGTTCGAGTGGGATGGTATCTGAGGGATTCTTAAGACACAGTAAAGCGTTTAGGATTGGTGCTGGACCAGAGACACTTGAACTGTATTCTATGTGCAGTGCAGGGTTGCTTAGCAGTGTGACTTCATATCCACTAAAGCGCTGTGATGACATGTGCTGTGTATGTATGCCCTTAAGTAAAGATAAAACATCATGGGTTGTGTGTAGGTGAGTTTCGTACCCTAGTGTGTATTGGCTTGCCATACTAACGGCCATTGCACATGCTGCCAGGGCACGCAAACAGGCCGGCATCCCTTGTACCGTTACTGGCAGAATCTTTGAAAAAAATGCTATGGGCGCAACCGGCCCCCATGTTCTTGCGTCAGTACCCCGGCCATGGTTTTACAATTGTCCCTTGCAAACAGATGAAATGAAAGTACATAATCAGGGAGGCCTAGCGCGGGGCTTGTCATCATTGCATTCCTGAGAACCTTAAAGGCATTTAACATTTCATTAGACCACGTTATCATATTGGATTGACCCAACAGGGTGGCTTGTCTCAGAAGGTTATCGTAGTAGGAGCAGTCAGGGATCCACTGTCTGCAATAGTTTATCATGCCTAAGAATGACAGCATGTCCTTCTTAGTTTTCGGGTTGACCAGGCCTGTGACAGACTGGACTCTCTTCTGACTGATGCTCCGTTCCCCCTGTCTGAGAACAAACCCTAAATATTCAACTTGCGTTTGACACCACTGCATTTTTTTAAGGGAGACCTTGTGCCCACATTCCTGTAACCACCTAAGAAGTGATTTACCATCCTCCCGGCAGGCCTCGTCTGATGGACTGCATATGAGGAGATCATCCACGTATTGCAGCAGGACAGAACCATGGCTGGGGTGCCAGGATTTCAGAGTGGCCTGCAGTACAATACTGTAGACCACCGGGGCGTCAACGTACCCCTGAGGTAACCTTTTTCCATGTAAATTGGGTGCCTTCAAATGTGAATGCGAACAGTAATGCCGTTTCCGGATGTATAGGGATGCTAAAAAATGCATTCTTCAGGTCAATTACAGAAAAATGTGTATGTGTCGCTGGAATGGATGAGAGTAATGTTGTAATGTCCGGGACTATTGGTGCAATGGGGATGACAAGGGAGTTAATGGCACGTAGATCTTGTACAAACCGCACTGTACCATCTGGTTTGCGTACAGGGTTAATTGGGGTACTGAAGGGGGAGACTACAGGTTCGAGGATGCCATCCTGTAGAAACTGGTCGATCATAGGACGTAGTCCGTCCTCCTTTTCTTTGCACAATGTTTAAGAATTCTATTAATATCTTCTATTTCTATAGCCTTTTTGAGCAATTTATCTCCTACTGTCATAAACGGAAAGTGATTTTGTTTCTCAGCGCAAAATGTGTAAAATTCGGGAGGTTTTATCTCTGTTCCTGTTTGTGTGCGTGTTTTTATCTTAGGGATCGGACTTTTTATATCTTCCTCTTTTTCTTCTGCACTTTTCTCGTCTATCATATTTATGTCCCTAGTATCTTCTATTTGTGGTTTACTAGGGGCTGACGATGTACATTCGATTGCTGCAACAGCACCGAGTATTTCGGTGTCTTGGAAACCAGCAAGTGAAGGATACATTGAGTATTTGTAAGAGGGAGGGGGCAGGGGCCCCAGTCCGCTCGTGGGACTTCCTGTTTTCTTCGTGGTATGCTTAATTCTATTAGATGTAATCTTTCGCTATTTAGACCATCTGGACTTGGTTTCTTGCATTGTTTGTTGGCTCTATTAAACCAGTATCCTGCCACTATTAACCACTGCTCTCCTCCCAAACGCATGTATTTCATATCCCATTGAGGGTCTCCTGCATAGTGGGGCCATGCCTCGGTGTCACCAAGACATAAGCCCTTGACCATGTCCATATGAAATGGACTGTTATCTCCTTGTCTGGGAAATGGGTCACAGCTCCCAACTGCCTCTGTCCAAACTGCCATATTATCCACCCAAGGGTTAACAAGATAGTAATCTGTTCCTCCTACCCTTGCTACATATTCCTTGCATGTTTCTCCCACCAAAGGAAGGGGGTATTATTTTATCTTACTGCTCTGTGTACCCATTGTTTCTAGTACGAGTTTCAATATCAGAAAACAGATAATCTATTACAATATTTTAGTATCAAGAGGAAAGAAATATAAAGGGATAGTTTTCTCATAGTGCTCGACTGCCACGGAAAAAATCCATGCGTCTTCCAAAAACATGAGAAAGTCACTGACCCGAGCATCTACGGGTTAACTGGTTTCAGGCAGCCATGACCAATTCTGCCTTAAGAGTAGGACAAGAAAGAAAGAACTTATATAATTTACTCTATTATCACAACTGAGGGACGTCTGTCTTACCTTACAGATCGTTCAACAGTGAATCTTAACACTCTAATATTCTTATACTCTATACATTTTATGAGGGTTAACGCAAGGTGTGATCAATTGGACATATAATGTCCCTTCTATGAGTGTGGTCCCTGACCTTCTCCTTCTTTAAATAAACGGCCCCTGGCAACGTTTTCTTTTAATTTGTATCCCTGATACACTATAGGACATGGACAACTAATTTTAGTTCGAGATAAACGTTGTCATTGCCCTCGTCCAGACAAGACAATATACTCACCAGGACGAGGGGTGACCGTTCATGTCGGCAGTGCCTCCAGATTGAAGAGAATAATCGCCTCCAATTGTCCGTCCTTTAACCCCTAAGACCCTGTCTTAGGCACACCTTGAGTTAACTCTCCTTCTGCGCAGGGAGAGAGAAATCCTTCAAAGAAAACACACGAGGCATGTATCTTAGTCTGGCACTTCTCTCTGCCGTTTCAACGTTTTTGACACACTTTTTATGCTTGTAACGAAAACGTTGTCTCTTTATTTCATTGGTTAACATTTCAAAACATAGCATAGTTCATTGGCCAGTTTCAATACAGGTCTGGTGACGCATTTCTGGACAGTCCCGTGGCCCGAGACATGTGATTTCTTGAGACATGTGATTTCTTGCGAACATCAGCATTTTGTCATTTTAGAGACATTTGCAAACATCAGCATTTTGTCATTTTAAAGACATTTGCAAACATATTGAGAAGTGAAACTTAATCCTATAATACTGCTGATTATTAATTTATCTTAAAACTATTTCTTATATTTAAACCTTAATTTATCTATTAATATTATAATTCATGGGGTGTTATTTAACTACTTATAGGGTCCTTCTTATAGGTCAGCAGATGGTGGTCTGAGGATTCCTTTTCCTTCAAATCCTCACACTGCCAGGCAGCACCTTTACAATATAATTAATGCAGCATATGAATCCGCACACTGACGGGCAGCACCTCTACAGTATAATAATTCAGCTTATGAATCCTCACACTGCCGGGCAGCACCTCTACAGTATAATTAATGCAGCATATGAATCCACACACTGCCGGGCAGCACATTTACGGTATAATTAATGCAGCATATGAATCCTCACACTGCCGGGCAGCACCTCTACAGTATAATTAATGCAGCATTTGATTCCGCACATTGCCGGGCAGCACCTCTACAGTATAATTAATGCAGCATATGAATCCTCACACTGCCGGAACACCCCCCCAAAAAAAAACAACACAACATGAAACTGCTAAATTTCTTTTTATTTAAGAATAAAGTTTGAAAAGCACCAATAGTAAAGGTAAAATAAATATAAATAAACTGTATTAAACTAATTAAAATTAACTGTATTGAACAAATATAAATTAACGAAAAAAATATAGTGTTGTCACGTAAGTTTCAATTTCAGACACATCAAAATTTCACTTTGCGTGCCTTATACTTTGCAAATTTTCATCATGCGTATATATATATTGCCCAGGCCAGCTCACATCATGCGTATATATATTGCCCATGCCCAGGCCAGCTCACATCATGCGTATATATTGCCCAGGCCAGCTCACATCATGTGTATATATATTGCCCAGGCCAGCCCACATCATGTGTATATATATTGCCCAGGCCCAGGCCAGCTCACATCATGTGTATATATATTGCCCTGGCCAGCTCACTTCATGCGTATATATATATTACCCAGGCCAACTCACATCATGTGTATATATATTGCCCAGGCCCAGGCCAGCCCACATCATGCATATATATATTGCCCAGGCCAATCCCCTGGTGGAGATAGGGGGTTCATTTAAACCCCAATATCTCCAGGCAGCTAGGGGGTCATGGAGGGTATCAATCGAAAGGCCTGAGCATGGCCTTTCGAATGATACCCAACATGACCAGGTACAAAGTAAAAAAAAAAAAACATGTATTTTTTGTGTGTTATTTTTATTAATGCAGCAATATTGTTCACATTGCAATTATAATGTGAACGATGATGCACTAATGATTTTTTTCTATGGGGTGCATTTGCTATAAATCACGTAATTCCCCCCAACAATATTTAACAAGTCCCCATTTCTAATTTTTGTACAAGCGCACCCCATAGAAAACATAACCGCAAACGCTCATGTGCTAAAATGTGAAAAAAACACTTTACACACTGCAGATGATTAAAAATTCTATGCATTTTTTGTCATAATATACAGGCAGGACATGACGTATACATATAATAATGATATATTATGAATCTGCGGAGTCTGCCGGAAAGAACGATATCTAATATGTCTGCGTCATTTAATAAAATGTGGCTTAAAATCGCGTTTAAACATGATGAGCGAAAGCGGTAAAAATGAGCTGAGCACACAGCGGTGAAATGCAGCATATTAGAAGAAGATATAGGAGAGAAATTAACACTTCTCAGAAGCACAGGTGTTGTTTGACACATCAGGAAACACACCACACCCTCATTGTACATACAATGTATCAAATTCATTAGACAAGACTAAAAACACCTGTTTTCGCCGTTTGAAAACACAGGTCATTTAGAGGTGAGAATCTTTGCATTTAGACATTAGTTTTTAATTCAATATCTAATAAACCGTTGCTTATAATATTCTTCAGTAAAGAGTCTCTTTATTTCTAGATTTTTTTGTATTTTTTAAGCATTTTTTATACTCTTTTCAAAATTTTAATTTTTTTGCGAACTCGAACCGAAAACGTCAAAAAAATTCAAAGTTTCACGAACTTGCGAACGGCCAAAGTTCGAATCGAACTCCGAACTGATCGAACCGAACAGCTCATCCCTACTTAAAAGATCCTAAAAAATCTCAAAATAAAGAGACTCTTTACTGCAGAATATAATAATAAACGGTTTATTAGATATTGGATTAAAACAGGAATATTTTTAACATTGACGGCTATGGGATTCGCCTGAATAAACCTGCCGAATGAAACCACCGAACAGCAGGGCATTTCGGGAACCTTTCACTGCTGTTTTTTGTTCTCTGAATAGACGAAGCATTGCTTCACTATGGGGATTTCACTGCCCTCAAACAGTCACCGAACAGGCACCGTATGTGCAGGCAATTCACCAACATTTGGCGAACTGCCTGCTCTCTGAATAGTCGAATGGCCAGCAAAGGTAACTGTGCGCTGAATTTCACTGTTCGGTTACCTTTCGGCCACAATTCGGATCTCTTTGAATAATCCTGTTAGATTCTCGGTGTCGTGCACCACCGACTAAGACACAATTTTTCTGCACTTGAATGTGACAGGTGCATATCATTTCAATATTTGGCCACAGGGCCCACCCCTGTACTCTTCCACAATACCTCAGAGGGGTTACGGTGTGAAGGCACAAGCTGGCACCAAAGGCCCAATATTTGGGTGCATTGACCCGTGTACCGGATGCATAAAGGGCAGTCATCATAAATGATGGGGCCCCTTACTGAACCTCACGATGGGGCCCCCCGTAAACTTCCTCAACCCGTAACCGCTTTTCACCCCCTTCCAAAACAAAAGAGGACATAACACAGCTACACAGCAATAAAACTTACAGTAATGTGTGGTGTGTATGACCGTATCTGTCACGACTGGGGCTCAGAGGGGTCCGCGGCACCCGCCAGCGCCATCGACAAGTCGGGTGCCAGGAGTTGTGCCAGCTTCCGGAGCTCGCAGGCTGGTCAGGAGGTGGGGCACGGCATGATGACGCGCAACCGCTGGGTTCAAATACAGAGAGCACGATCCGGCTCATCGCCCTGTCATGGAGTTTTCTTCCCTCAGTGCTGAGTGTCTCCTGGCGATTCACTACTTGGTTGGTTTTTCAGTCTCCGTTGTTACCTGGCTTGTATGAGAACCACCCCGTGTACCAGTCCTTGGCTATTCCTTGACCACTCTAACTCTGATTTTTGGCTTCTATGACAGATACCCCTTGTGTACCGTTTTGGCTATCCCTGACTACTCTAACACTGATCGATTTGGGCTTGTGTTAGAATGCGTCCTTGTATACTGTCTGGCCTATTTCAGGTATACTCTGTCCTGTGTGTTGGTCAAACATTTCCCACTCGTTGTTGGTCAAACATTTCCCATGGCTTCAAATTGCATTTAAACATGAGCAAAAGCAGTGAAAATGAGCTCAGCGCACAGCGGTGAAATGGCTCAGCACTCAACGGGTTAAAAATTGGTTTGTTTCTTTTACATTTTTTTCTGTCCCCCAGGGCAGTACCCGGACAGACCCCCATACACCTTTTATAGCCAATATCTTGCATATATGCCCTCTTTGAGGGGACCTTCATTTTTGAATCTTCGAGCCCCATTGACTTGCATGGTGTTCGCGTTTGCAGTTGAACTTTTTTGGGTGTTTGAGTTTTAATGCGAATTGAATGCGGGGGTGTTTGGCCCATCATTAGTGGGAATCGAACCTGGGTCTCCACGGTTATAGAGCAGTGATGTGTTGCCTCTACTCCATCCAGCCGGTAGCCATGAAATATAAAATTAAATTAAAATAATATTAAAGAGCGTTTGTGACTATACTAAGAATAATATATAGTTTTAGTAAAAGAAGGAAATCACAAGATTTTTATATCTTCAGCTTTTCAAGATATTATAAATGAATAAACAAGGTATGTGTGTTCTCAGTGGACGCACGGTGAGCAGGGAATCCTTACAGAAACCTCATAATGAATCCTTTGTGGAATGGCACGTCGTGTCCCTAATGCTCTCTGATCCACATTATAAACCATGTCTATAGGAATCATCCCGGCAAAGTGTGAGAAATGGAGCGGAGGTGACCACGTCTGTACATCGAGCGCAAAGAAAAGAATATTCTGTTGGTGATTTTTAAAACAAACCTGTTTACTTGGAGAATCAAAGGACAAAAGATTCAACAAAAACATCGAAACACAGAATTCTGAAAGCAAACCTTTCACATTTAAAGCTGATTGAGGTCACGGAACTCTACAGGTAAGTTACAGGGTCGCAAACTGAACTCAATGTGACGTTATAAGATCCTCACTGCAAATGGGCATTTAATCGAATAATCCAGACACGCAGAAACGATAAAACACTCAATCTACAACTCCTTTAATAAAACATTGTAACTGTGATTTTGTGTTTATTTGTCAATATTTATAGTTTAATGGTTCATTTCAGAAAGTAATGAGTAATTAACCAGATAAAAGAAAACACTGTTTGTTATTATCTTTGTAACATATTGCATAATATAGACATGTTACAGCGCACATTCACTCCATGCACATTCACTCTAAAGACAATCTATAGGAGTTTTAAAAGCAGCGCACATTAGTTTTTTCTATCCTATTTAATGCTCCAATATATTACTCCTCATATTGATGTTTATCCTCAATCTCTATTTAACCCCATTCACACCCAAATAGAATTAGCTTAATTTGCATTGCAATTCATTGAAAAGCACTCATTAGTATCAAACCCAAATTTTCACACCTCTTTACAGCCAGATTAGTGGAGAAATGAATTCCAGTGTCTTAGCTCTGTCAAGGTACCCTGCAGAGAGATAAAACAAGATGTATGTATCAGCCATAAACCTCACTGTAACAAAACATTCAAATGCATTACTGCTGCATTACAATAGCCAGCAAGAGATCAGAATACAGGGAGAGCTGTGGTTTCAGTCACTGCTGTACAGGGATAAGATTCAGGGGGTTATAATGAGTGTAAATCCCTGTACATTACAGATACAAGGTGTTGCTGTAATTGCCATACACAGGCATTATGCAGCACATACAGATACAAGGTGTTGCTGTAATTGCCATACACAGGCATTATGCAGCACATACAGATACAAGGTGTTGCTGTAATTGCCATACACAGGCATTATGCAGCACATACAGATAAAAGGTGTTGCTGTAATTGCCATACACAGGCATTATGCAGCACATACAGATACAAGGTGTTGCTGTAATTGCCATACACAGGCATTATGCGGCACATACAGATACAAGGTATTGCTGTAATTTCCATACACAGGCATTATGCAGCACATACAGATACAAGGTGTTGCTGTAATTGCCATACACAGGCATTATGCGGCACATACAGATGCAAGGTGTCGCTGTAATTGCCATACACAGGCATTATGCAGCACATACAGATACAAGGTGTTGCTGTAATTGCCATACACAGGCATCATGCAGCACATACAGATACAAGGTGTTGCTGTAATTGCCATACACAGGCATTATGCAGCACATACAGATTCAAGGTGTCACTGTAATTTCCCTACACAGGCATTATGCAGCACATACAGATACAAGGTGTTGCTGTAATTGCCATACAAAGGCATTATGCAGCACATACATATACTGTCATGCCTCAGGCCTGGGAACTTGCGGTGGCCAGTCTGGCTTTCCATTTCTCCCTGTCTGTATCCACCTAAGGGTTAATTCCTGTTCTAGAAGCCTGTGTGCTTTGCAATAAACCATGGCACGCCCTTTCCTCCATGTTCTGGCATTGTTCTACCTGCTGTGCTATTGAGAGGGTCCTCCTCCAGAGCTCCTGGATATTATTTGTATCTTTGTTCCAGTTTTGCTTACTGTTGATCCTGCACTTCATCTCCTGGATATCCAGCCTCTGCATTTAACTACTGCTGTGGTCCCAGGTACATTGACTGAGTCTATATTCAGCTGTACCAGTTCATCACTGTGAACCACTTTCTGCAAGACCTGGAGAGATTGCCTAAGATCACCGTGGTACTACATTTACCATTGCTGTTACCAGAGACTGTGTATGTTTCAACTTTACCAGTGTACCTCTGTGTATTCATCATCTGCCGCAGCATCAATATACGTTTATATCTGCATTTGTATCCAGTGTCTGTGTTAACTCATTCAACCCCAGCGCCTGGGAAACATATACTGAACTTTGGGTCCCACCTAGGCTAACGCCTGGTGCCACCCTGACAGATACAAGGTGTTGCTGTAATTGCCATACACAGGCATTATGCAGCACATGCAGATACAAGGTGTTGCTGTAATTGTCATACACAGGCATTATGCAGCACATACAGATAAAAGGTGTTGCTGTAATTGCCATACACAGGCATTATGCAGCACATGCAGATACAAGGTGTTGCTGTAATTGCCATACACAGGCATTATGCAGCACATACAGATACAAGGTGTTGCTGTAATTGCCATACACGGGCATTATGCAGCACATACAGATACAAGGTGTTCCTGTAATTGCCATACACAGGCATTATGCAGCACATACAGATAAAAGGTGTTTCTGTAATTGCCATACACAGGCATTATGCAGCACATACAGATACAAGAAGTTGCTGTAATTGCCATACACAGGCATTATGCAGCACATACAGATAAAAGGTGTTGCTGTAATTGCCATACACAGGCATTATGCAGCACATACAGATAAAAGGTGTTGCTGTAATTGCCATACACAGGCATTATGCAGCACATGCAGATACAAGGTGTTGCTGTAATTGCCATACACAGGCATTATGCAGCACATACAGATACAAGGTGTTGCTGTAATTGTCATACACAGGCATTATGCAGCACATACAGATACAAGGTTTTGCTGTAATTGTCATACACAGGCATTATGCAGCACATACAGATAAAAGGTGTTGCTGTAATTGCCATACACAGGCATTATGCAGCATATGCAGATACAAGGTGTTGCTGTAATTGCCATACACAGGCATTATGCAGCACATACAGATACAAGGTGTTGCTGTAATTGTCATACACAGGCATTATGCAGCACATACAGATACAAGGTGTTGCTGTAATTGTCATACACAGGCATTATGCAGCACATACAGATACAAGGTGTTGCTGTAATTGTCATACACAGGCATTATGCAGCACATACAGATAAAAGGTGTTGCTGTAATTGCCATACACAGGCATTATGCAGCACATGCAGATACAAGGTGCTGTAATTGCCATACACAGGCATTATGCAGCACATACAGATACAAGGTGTTGCTGTAATTGCCATACACAGGCATTATGCAGCACATACAGATACAATGTGTTGCTGTAATTGCCATATACAGCACATACAGATACAAGGTGTTGCTGTAATTGTCATACACAGGCATTATGCAGCACATACAGATAAAAGGTGTTGCTGTAATTGTCATACACAGGCATTATGCAGCACATACAGATAAAAGGTGTTGCTGTAATTGCCATACACAGGCATTATGCAGCACATGCAGATACAAGGTGTTGCTGTAATTGCCATACACAGGCATTATGCAGCACATACAGATACAAGGTGTTGCTGTAATTGCCATACACAGGCATTATGCAGCACATACAGATACAAGGTGTTCCTGTAATTGCCATACACAGGCATTATGCAGCACATACAGATAAAAGGTGTGCTGTAATTGCCATACACAGGCATTATGCAGCACATACAGATACAAGAAGTTGCTGTAATTGCCATACACAGGCATTATGCAGCACATACAGATAAAAGGTGTTGCTGTAATTGCCATACACAGGCATTATGCAGCACATACAGATAAAAGGTGTTGCTGTAATTGCCATACACAGGCATTACAGCACATGCAGATACAAGGTGTTGCTGTAATTGCCATACACAGGCATTATGCAGCACATACAGATACAAGGTGTTGCTGTAATTGTCATACACAGGCATTATGCAGCACATACAGATACAAGGTTTTGCTGTAATTGTCATACACAGGCATTATGCAGCACATACAGATAAAAGGTGTTGCTGTAATTGCCATACACAGGCATTATGCAGCATATGCAGATACAAGGTGTTGCTGTAATTGCCATACACAGGCATTATGCAGCACATACAGATACAAGGTGTTGCTGTAATTGTCATACACAGGCATTATGCAGCACATACAGATACAAGGTGTTGCTGTAATTGTCATACACAGGCATTATGCAGCACATACAGATACAAGGTGTTGCTGTAATTGTCATACACAGGCATTATGCAGCACATACAGATAAAAGGTGTTGCTGTAATTGCCATACACAGGCATTATGCAGCACATGCAGATACAAGGTGTTGCTGTAATTGCCATACACAGGCATTATGCAGCACATACAGATACAAGGTGTTGCTGTAATTGCCATACACAGGCATTATGCAGCACATACAGATACAATGTGTTGCTGTAATTGCCATATACAGCACATACAGATACAAGGTGTTGCTGTAATTGTCATACACAGGCATTATGCAGCACATACAGATAAAAGGTGTTGCTGTAATTGTCATACACAGGCATTATGCAGCACATACAGATAAAAGGTGTTGCTGTAATTGCCATACACAGGCATTATGCAGCACATGCAGATACAAGGTGTTGCTGTAATTGCCATACACAGGCATTATGCAGCACATACAGATACAAGGTGTTGCTGTAATTGTCCATACACAGGCATTATGCAGCACATACAGATAAAAGGTGTTGCTGTAATTGCCATACACAGGCATTATGCAGCACATGCAGATACAAGGTGTTGCTGTAATTGCCATACACAGGCATTATGCAGCACATACAGATACAAGGTGTTGCTGTAATTGTCATACACAGCCATTATGCAGCACATACAGATACAAGGTGTTGCTGTAATTGTCATACACAGGCATTATGCAGCACATACAGATAAAAAGGTTTGCTGTAATTGCCATACACAGGCATTATGCAGCACATGCAGATACAAGGTGTTGCTGTAATTGTCATACACAGGCATTATGCAGCACATACAGATACAAGTGTTGCTGTAATTGCCATACACAGGCATTATGCAGCACATACAGATACAATGTGTTGCTGTAATTGCCATACACATGCATTATGCAGCACATACAGATACAAGGTGTTGCTGTAATTGTCATACACAGGCATTATGCAGCACATACAGATAAAAGGTGTTGCTGTAATTGCCATACACAGGCATTATGCAGCACATACAGATACAAGGTGTTGCTGTAATTGTCATACACAGGCATTATGCGGCACATACAGATATTGCATTGCTGATAATCTCATTCTGATCACAACAAATCCCCTTAAGCAGGAGATCTCCCCATTTTATTATCTGTCTGCAGCACATTTACTGCAGCTGCCTGTATGCTGATAATGCAGACCGTGTGTAGGCAGGAGATCTCATCGTTTTATTATCTGTCTGCAGCACATTTACTGCATCTGCCTGTATGCTGATAATGCAGACTCCGTGTGACATTGTGTCAGATAAGGGACACCAGCTAGAGTTCAGAACATTTCATTCCAACGATATTTCAGTAATGGATAAATTAACCCATGAAAAATCGAAAGTGAACATGTTTACATTACTTTTACTTTTTTCTCAGAATATCAATCTCTGTGCAAAATGACTTTTTACCTTGTATTTAATTGTTAGCTTTGCATCTCGTGTTTTTATTATTATTATTATTCATTATTTATAAAGCGCCAGCATATTCCGCAGCGCTGTACAATAGTGTTTCAAATAAATGTTATGATAAAATAATCAACAAAAATCACTTCATAGTGAGGTGGTTAAAAGCATCATTTTAAAGTCTTCATAAATCCCACAAAATAGAAAAAAATATTTGGACGGGCATCAATCTAGCTAAATATCTAGAAAGAATCAAAGACGTAAGATGCTGAGGAGCTTTTCTGACCCTTTTTTTTCTCTGGGTGGGATAACCCCAGTAGATGATATAGAACGCTCTGGATCAAACGTCCCAGCGCTTTGATGATGATGAACTTTCTCCGGTGATCAGGTAGAATAATCAGGTCGGGAAGGTGATTAAGTAAGTAAAAATTATTATTCATACAATCATAAAATCGCCCAACGCGTTTCGTCCTAAGACTTTTTCAAGGGCTACAAAACCAAAAATAAAATGTAAAACAATAAGTATATATTAATACCTGATTATTCTACCTGATCACCGGAGAATGTTCATCATCATCAAAGCGCTGGGACGTTTGATCCAGAGCGCTCTATATCATCTACTGGGGTTATCCCACCCAGAGAAAAAAAAAGGGTCAGAAAAGCTCCTCAGCATCTTACGTCTTTGATTCCTCTTAAGGGGGTGGGAATACCTCCGGGAGGAGCAGATCCGATTTTATAAGCTAAGTACCCTGCACCATATTTGTGTCTTATATACTAAATATCTAGGAAGAACAGTTAGCGCTCTTAAAAATAAAAAATCGAATTCAAATATTATTATTTTTATTATTCAGATTTCTTGAATTATAGGAGCGTTTTTGGAGGCTCAACTTTTATGAACGTTTCAAAATGTAAATAATGGATTGTTTGTGCTCACATGATTAACCACTGTGTAAATATGTATTAAGATATTTATTATTAATATAATTATTATTCAATTTAACCCATTCAAGGCTGAGCTGTTTCATCTCTATGCGCTGAGCTCATTTGGAACATTTTTTTGCTCATCACCTTTTAACCATTTTTTTTAAAGTAACGTTTTATTTCAGAACCCACGTTTACTATATATTACTCTGCATGTATTGCTTTTTATCAGCAGATTCAGATATAGAAAGCTACATGAAAAATGTTAAAAATATTAGGAACTGAATAAAAATTGACACTAAAGTGCAGCACACATGGAAGATGGATGTGTGCCACAGGACTAGATTCATTAACACTTTACCCTAAACAGAGCGATATCTTCAGGCAGGGATGGAAACAGTGGTAGCCAAAATATTCCTCATTTCTCCTGCTTCAGACAGAGGACCTTCAGACAGAGGACCTCTCCCTTGGACATTACTTATTATGCTGGAGCTGTCGTCCTCATGTGTATGAAAAGTTCAAAAGGGTTATTCAATAAGTGCCGAACTTGCTGCCGAATTGCACCGAACAGTGAATTTTCACCATGCGGTGCAATTTTGTGTCAGTTTGTCTATTCAGAGAGCTGTCAATTCACCAAATACTGACGAAATACGGTACAGTTTGTAGGAGATTACCGAAAATCGGAGGCAGTGAAATTATCCTATAGAAAAGTAATTGTTACTCTATTCAGAGAACACTGAACTGCACCGAAATGCCCAGATTTTCGGTGGTTAAATTCGACAGATTTAAACAGGCAATTCCCATAGGATTTAATGTTAAAAAATTTTACCGTTTTTTTTTTTTTATTCAACCATTTATTCTTTTTAGTTTCAGAAAAAAAGCCTTTTTATTTATAAAAATTTTTTTTAGAATTTTTAAGGTATTTTTCAGGATTTTTAGGTAAAAATTTTGATTCCCATTTTTTTATGGCATTTTTTAAAATTCTTTTTTTATTCTGTAACAGACATTCTTATTACATTTTCTTGAATTTTAATTGTTTTAAACACGTTTTACAAATTGCAGAGTTCCGGCTTTTTTTTCCTATAGTTCGGCGGCGTACGGTGGTCAGTTCAGCGGCAACCAACGGCTCGTTTGGTGTTTTCGGTGGCTCGGCAGCTGTCTATGGCGGCATGCAGTGGGCTACAGTGACTCCTTGTTCAGGGTAGTGAATTCCCCTCAGAGTCTGCAAACTGAAATCGCCGTAGCGCACGATTGCGCCGAACAAGAGAGCACTGAAATGTCTATGAAATTTCAACACTCTTTAAATAACCCTCCAAATCAAACAGCAACTGTGAAGTTATTAACTCAATCTGTCCAGGAATTAAATCTTTGTGTATAAATGCTGCAGGTAACCCTGGAATGAAACTGGGCCCTGGATAGATTGTATATACATAAGCAAATATTCAGACGGTAGAAAAACCCCATGGGCTGAATAAAAAGGTGACTTTACAGAAGATACTGTCAGGATATTAAGGTCAAGAGGAGAGGTTAGCGTTTGATACCTCCATTACCTCTTCACATCTCCTACATTTTTACTTGTGTATGCCTTTAAATAAGTCTAAAAAAAGACCCCAAAATGAGCAGAAAAGAGGAAAAGGGCAGCAATCAGTAGGGTGATTACAGAACAGATTTGGGAAGGATTTAGACATGTCAGACTAGATTGTAGATACATGTTTATGTATCCATCATCATTTCTATATTCCCTGGTAGGATTGCATTGTATCTGGATGTCACATGGGGCTCCATGGTCTGGTTTAGTGAGACGTCGATGACCTTTGCTTGAGAGCAATATCTTCTGCTGGTCTGGCCAGCTCACCCCTTCACTATAAGGATTCCCTCTGAGCAATACATCCTCATGCTCTAAAAATATATAAACAACTGTAAAGCCCAATAAATATGACTAGACCTCCCACTTAAGCTATACAATGTGGTGCAGCCTCCACCATGCATGAGTCACGTAATGTAGCTTAACACCATACATTAAGCCACGTACACCATCTTGTGGGTATACTCAATATTCAATCCCACATCAGATTACTATTGGTTCATCATACAAGTACACAGAGTATTGAGGTCATCATCACTACATTGACGTTATTGACTTACACATAAAGTCTTTGTAATTTCCAAAATAAAAGTATAATGGCATATTGTGAAGTGTGGTGTATGTATATGATGAATCACTAGCAATCAGGTGTTGCGCTGTATCACTTGTATTGTGGATCCACACACTCAATGGTTATATTTCTCTTTAATGTCCGATTTTTTTTTTTTGTATTTATTTGTATTTATTTATTTGTCAACAGATGTTTCCAGGACACAATCAGTCGGCTGTTCCAGAATTCTTCCTCCTGGGGTTCCAGGTCCTGTGCGGCTCCAGAATTATTCTCTTCACCAGCTTTCTCGTGGTCTACATATCGACCGTAACTGGAAACGCTCTTATCATTGTGTTGGTTTCATCCAGTCATCACCTTCATTCTCCGATGTATTTCTTCCTCAGCCATTTGTCCCTTTGTGATGTCATTCTCAGTTCAACTATTGTTCCCAATTTATTACAGGTCACTTTACACAATGACCGCCACATGACAGTGAGTGGATGTCTTACTCAGTTGTATTTCTTTAGTTTAGCGTCTGTTACAGAATGTCTTCTTCTCACCGTGATGTCCTATGACAGATATGCTGCAATCTGTAAGCCCCTCCATTATCAAACTATTATGAATTTCACATTTTGTCGTGGTCTTGTGATGTCCTCTTGGATGTTGGGATCAGGTCTCACATTGATTGTTACAGTTTTGTTAAGTCGATTAGATTTCTGTTATTCGGGTGACATTGACCACTTCTTCTGTGATTTTGCTCCTCTTGTCCAGCTTTCATGTTCAGACACAAAGGTTGTACAGACTGTAGTTTATATAATAGCTGCTCCTGAAACTGTCATAGAATCTGTGTTTATCATTTCCACATATGTTTGTATCTTTCTCGCTATACATAGAATATCGTCCACCACTGGTCGACAGAAAGCCTTCTCCACATGCAGCTCCCACCTTGCTGTTGTCTGCATGTATTATGGGACACTTACAGCTATATACGTAGCGTCATCTGGAGAGAATTCAACAGATATGAATAAGATTCTATCCCTGGTGAACACCGTTGTGACGCCTTTGATAAATCCTGTAATATACACTTTGAGGAACCAGGAAATCAAGAACACATTAAAGAATATCATGGAAAAAAGAACAATGCGGCTGGGAATATAACACGGCTCTTATTACTTAGGTTTATATAAATCATTGAAATACATATTAGGAGTAAGCATCAGCCAAACCGGCCTCAGTGAAAAACCAACTCCTTTCAGCATTTGATCTTTCAAAAATCATCTCACCGATAATTTTGAATTTTGTGAAAGGATTTTACCAGGAAGGATACATTGAGATTTCTCTCGTTTTCAAGTATGTCCTGGGTGGCGAGTATGTACCGTTAGGTGTCTTGCCAAGGACACTTACCGGAGAGGTTGCTCGCTGGGATTGAGCCCATGACTCCACAGGCTCTCTCCATGCAGAGCGGTGACATTACCTCTACTCCACCCAGCCGGTATTGCTGAAGCCCCAAATGCCTATTACCAAGTATGGACACAAGTGCTGGTAATCGAGATGGGAATCGAAAAACCAGTATGCCTTCAATTAAATTTGTTGACCATTACAAATGGCCAAATTACAGAGCCCCGTCGGTGTCATGCAGATTTTTTTCCCATTCAATTTAACCCTTAGCATGCGCATGAGCAGTTTCCTGCACACGCAGAGATTGCCATCTGAGCCCTCCCAGCTAGGGGGTGGGGCTGCAGCCTTCCCTCGCTAGCTACAGATTTGCTCCTCCCTGTCCCCGGGTTTTAAATCATTAAGTAACCAACAGAGCAGCCCACTTTATTTACATGGTCTGTGGCTGGTGATGCTCCTGCTGTCTAAACATCTTTTATCACATTTACCTGTGCCTTAATATTATCTCCCAAAGCAAACACAATAATGTTGTTAGAAAATTATCATCATTATGATTACACTTGCTTTGGAAGGTAAAATAAAGGTACAGGTAAATGTGCTAAAAAAACCACATGCGCTGCTATGATTAGAAAGCATAGGCTTAGAAAGCAGGAGTGTTAATGTGGTGGTCCGTGGCTCAGCATGTTAACCCCTTAATGACCGGGCGGTTTTACACAAATCCGTCCTTTAGTGACCGCTGCTGTTTTTACGTTTCTGCGCTGTTAGTGTTTAGGTCAAATTTTCCTCTTAGTCGTTTATTCAACCCACACATATTATACACCCTTTTCCCCGCCATTAAATGGACTTTCTAGAAATACCATTATTTCCATCATATCCAATAATTTACTATAAAAAAAAATGAAATATGATGAAAAAAATGGTAAAAACACACTTTTTCGTAATTTAATCCCCAAAATCTACAACCACCCAAAAAGACCCCAGCTAAATAGGTTCAAAATTTTATCCCGATAATAGAAATACCGAATTTTTACATCTTTTTGCCTTTTAACCCTTTCACTGCTGAGCCAGTTCACTTAGGTGCGCTGCGCTCATTCTGACCATTTTGTGCTAATTATTTTAGGATGACAGCCTAGGTCCTATTTAATTAAACCCCCCCAGACAAAAAACATTTTTTTATTTTATTTAATTTTTTTATTATTATTATTATTATTATTATTATTTTTAAAAAATGTTCTTTTAAACCAAACCTGGTCATGTAACCTGGTATCATTGGAAAGGCCATGATCAGGCCTTTCAAATGATGTCAAATATGACCATCTAGCTGCCATGGATCGGGAGATAAAGGGATCATTAGGATCCCCTTATCTCTACATGGCAGCTAGATGGTTAACTGGCCCACTGACATCCTCACACATATGGTGAGGTTGTCAGTGGGTGGGGGGGGACCTGGAGGCTTGGCTGACATCCAAGATGTCAGCCCCCCTCCAGGTTCGAATCCTGTTTTGACGCAAATTAGTGCCGTAACGTGATTCGTGGCGAAATGGTTAATGGAGACTCTCCCCTTTTCAGCGGTGCAAAAAGCATCTCCCTAGCTTCAATAGTTGGGGAGATAGAGGGCTCCGAAGGAGCCCCCCTCCCCTCCATTGATTTGCATGGGGATGCCTGCTGATGACATCACCACGCAGCGTGGCGACATCATCAGCCTCGCCTGCCCATGTAAATCACATGGGCAGGCTTCCTCCCTGCCAGATCGCCGAGGGATCCAGCGAGGGAGGTGAGTATCGGGCGGGAGGGGGATTAGGCGCCGCTGACGTACCCTTTACATCCGCGGGTCTAAGGGAGACCTGTGGACAGGACGTACAGGGTACGTCAGCAGTCCTTAAGGGGTTAAAAAACACTGCTCCGTTGATTACTTAATGATTTAATACCTGGTTCAGGGAGGAGCAAATCTGTGAGTTGACGAAAGTAGACTGCAGCCCCACCCCCTAGCTGGGAGGGCTCAGATGACAATCTCGGTGTGCGCACGAATCAGCTATCTCGGTGTGCGCACAGTAAGGGTTAAGTTAACTTGTACGCACAATGTGCACATCGTGCGCATGTGAAAATCTTTTATAAATTCTAATGCCACCAGCAGGGCTCCGTACCGAACCGCAGCCAAAAATACATTATATTTCTGTCACCGGGATGAAGGAAATAAGTCTTCAATTTAAACTTATTGGTATTATGAATTTTAGGGATAAAAAATTTAGTTTTGAAACAGTTGATGAATAAATTTTCAGGCTGGGGAACAGGGAAAATCAAACTGAAACCCTCATTTAAACGTCAAATCTTCAAATAGGCATGCTTAGAATAAAAAAATGAATATGATGCTTGTTGAAAATAAATGGAAGGAAAAACACAGAAAGGGGTGCTAGGTGTATGTAGGGAAAAATGGGAAATGGATAGTGACCCTGCTATAAGGCAGCTATGTACCAGGGAGGTGAACCCCTCAAACCTCCCAAAAAGATTCCCAGGAAATGGAAACAAAAGGAGATACAGCGCCAAAACACAGGGTCAGAGTACAGTACACCACAGTAAGGGAAAAGACTGTGAATCTTTCACACGTGCGTGTAAAAGAATGCAATTATACATATATACGCATGGGTGATAGTGCATAAATCCCCAAGGTGCTTATGGGACATGCATAAAACGTTACCCTCCTTAAAATGCGCATACAGGGTAAATAACATGGAAATCTTCCAGGATCCTCAGGGACATATGCAAAGGAAAAAAGAGAAAAAATACACAATCGCGCAACACAATATATGGATATATGAAAAATGATGGTCTAGTGGATAACAAACTCACATGGTCCTGAGCCTGCAAGATTAAGGCTCAATCTTTGCGTGTTGGGTCCATTCAGGGATGACCCCGTCCCTATTCCTCTGTACACCAGCCAAATCCAGCCACATGTAAAAAGAGAATACACAAATAATAGTATAACTCTGTATATTAAACATACATATGGAAGCAGAGTACATGTCCAACTCACGTGGTAATGAGCCTGTAAAGATCTCACTGGCTCAGTATGTAGGCTTCTGGTACCTTTCAAGATATAAGGAGTACCAATCCCAAGTCCACGGACAGAAAGCAGGATGCAAAAAGTATATTAAACATAAAATACAAGGCATACAAACCAAAACGCGTTTCGCATTTAAGCTTCATCAGTTGGTGATACCTATACAATAGCAATTCACTGATATTTATACATCCAATAATTTATTGCATCCAGCTGTCCACTCTAATTACCATGCCGAGTGTGTGGTGTCCGTACGTTAGCGTTACTCCTCCGGTGCATATCGATGACGTGATTATCCCTGGAGACGGAGTCCGATCCTTTCCATTCAATCCTCTGCCGGCTCATGCACGCTTCCCCGTTACACGACTCCTCCTTCATAGTGCTGAATGTGGTGACAAGACTTCTGTTCATATATACATTCAATCCAATGTAATATCTTACTATGTTGAGTCCAGAAAAATGTTTCTCGGAGTTCAATCTTTTCAGGGAACCTTGTAAAATCTACAAAGTGTACCTAGAACATAAGAACAGGGGTATAACAACTTGTATACCCAACAAAAAGTCAGAATAAGTGAATCCTTTATAACCAAGTACACATATAGTAAAAAACTAAAATAAAATGAAAAATGGGGATTAAAATATATATATATAATGATGTGGATGGATAATTGAACCTAAATAAAAAAACTCCAAGGAACTACAAAAAAACTACAATGAAAATCCACATCAGAAGAAATAAAACAATAAATACTGTAAGAAATGACAAATCTCAAAATCATTAAAGATTCACTGTCTTTTTCCTTACTGTGGTGTACTGTACTTTGACCCTGTGTTTTGGCGCTGTATCCCCTTTTGTTTCCATTGCTTGTTGAAAATAGCTACATTTTGGGGAACTTGATACTGATCTAATTTCCAGTATCCAACAAACACAATCTGTTTTAACTAATAACACACAGAATATTGTATTGTTTTTGTACATATTGAATAGACATATGCATGGCCTAAATTTCATTTCAGATATTTTCGGATATCTTCGTTACGGTTTGTTTTAGTTTCGGATCGATTCGTTAAGGTATTTTGGACTGATTCATTAATTCGGACGATCCGTATTTCATTTTGAGATCGATTTATTTTTCACTTTTACTAGTTATTTCGGATCCATTTGTATTTCATTTTTATTATCAATTTCATTTTTATTTTGTATATTATAATGATTAAAAACAAAAAGTAAAAGATACGGGGACCCTTTCCTTGCTGCTGAAAACTATTCAGCACCATGGAGAGCAGAAATTAACCCTTTGCTGGGATATAAGCTGTGCCTTTTGAGATGCCCAATGCCCATTAACCCCTGACTGGGATATAAACTGTGCCCTGTGAGATGCCGTTAACCCATTGCTTTGTTTTGAATTGCATTGATTTTTTTTGTCTCTGATCAATTCGCTTAGTTTTTTTGTTGTTACTGTGATTCGTTCGTTTTTAGCGATTTGGAATTTCATATTGCTGATTATCGTTTTCGGGAAATGCTTCCGAAAACAAAAATTGGTGGATTTTAGTCTGAATTTCAATTCAGATGAGACGAAATGCACATATCTAATATTGAATACATCATTAACATATTCACAGGATTCTTTGGAAAACATTTACTATAGTTTCACTTTGGAGCTGTGGAGGTGTGTAACAAAACTGCAAAACAATTAAACTTATTGGAATGAGTGGTTAAAGTAATACATTAATGTAGTTAGAATTCACTTATCATGTGTTTATTTTTATTTGATATTAGTTGGAAGGAACTTCAGAAAAAGAAGAGCCTAAAAAATGTAACTCTCAATGTACAGTTGTGTTCAAAATTATTCAACCCCCACTGAAATTGAGTGTTTTGGCCAGTTTGACATTGATTTTGATCATTCAGTCATCTTGCTTACAATTAAATCAAAGAGGCACGTGTAGGTCAGACAAATATAACATTTATAATGAAATAAGCACAAATGTCTTTTCTGTGCTCACATCATTATCAGTTTTATTCAACCCCAAGTGACATTCAATCTTAGTACTTAGTACAACATCCTTTTACAGTTTTAACAGCTTTTAAACATGAAGCATAGCTTGACACAAGTGTCTTGCAGCGATCTACGGGTATCTTCGCCCATTCGTCATGGGCAAAAGCCTCCAGTTCAGTCACATTCTTAGGCTTGCGCATTGCAACTGCTTTCTTTAAGTCCCACCAGAGGTTCTCAATCGGATTTAAGTCAGGTGACTGCGATGGCCACTCCAAAATGTTCCAGCCTTTCATCTGCAACCATGCTCTAGTGGAGGGCTCAAAATTTCAAGTACCAAGCTACTAGCCAGACCTTAAAAGTTACTCGCCACCAGTTGCCCCACATACCCTGCGCTAAACTTCACCCCTAAACACTCCTTAAATTATCTTATGAAATTTCACCGTTAAAGGTTTTATTCAGAATAAAGTTACAAAAATAAATAACATTAATACCCAGGCATCAGCCCCAGATAAGTAGTGTCATCCATGAGGTACAGACTCCTCTCCAACAGTTTTTAGGACCAAATTATTTTGTGGTTTATGCATCCGATATATCAAGTGTAACCTAATACTCTCATTATTCATAGGCCAGGTTATCACTAGAGGTTAGACCCCAAAGTCAGGTTTCCCCCTTGGATGCTTATACAGATGGATCCATTAATATTTGTGAGCGATACTTCCATCCCCGTTCTTTTTTTGCTCCTTCTGTATCACCAATTTTTCTTTATAGATTTATTTTGCATACCCTCAAAAGCCTATGCCTCCACTTCACCAATTATGGCCCCTCACGGGAGTTGTAGTAGCAGCACTGATTTTGGCGTCACTTCCGGTGCACTGGCAGCTCAGCAGCTTTTTACTTTCCCTTAGTTTACACCAGGGGTGGGGAACCTTTTTGTTTCTGCCAAGGACCCCCCTTTAATTAATTTCTCTCCCCACTTTAATTTCTTCCTCCCTTCATTTCTTTTGCCCAATTCATCTCTCTCCCCATTTATTTCATTTCTCTCCCCATTTATTTCATTTCTCTCCATTTATTTCATTTCTCTCTCCAATTCCTCTCCCCATTTATCTCTCTCCCAATTCATCTCTCCCCATTTATTTTATTTCATTTCTCTCCCCCAATTAATTTATCCCCAATTCATCTCTCTCTCCAATTCATCTCTCTCTCCAATTCATCTCTCCCCCAATTCATCACTCTCTCCCCCAATTCAGCTCTCTCTCTCCCCCTGAATTCAGCTCTCTCTCCCCCCAATTCAGCTCTCTCTCTCCCCCAATTCAGCTCTCTCTCTCCACCCAATTCAGCTCTCTCTCTCCCCCCAATTCAGCTCTCTCTCCCCCCTGAATTCAGCTCTCTCTCTCCCCCCTGAATTCAGCTCTCTCTCCCCCCCAATTCAGTTCTCTCTCCCCCCTGAATTCAGCTCTTCTCTCTCCCCTGAATTCAGCTCTCTCTCTCCCCCCTGAATTCAGCTCTCTCTCCCCCCTGAATACAGCTCTCTCCCCCAATTCAGCTCTCTCCCCTGAATTCAGCTCTCTCTCTCCCCTGAATTCAGCTCTCTCTCTCCCCAATTCAGCTCTCTCCCCCAATTCAGCTCTCTCTCCCCCCTGAATTCAGCTCTCTCTCTCCACCCAATTTAGCTCTCTCTCCCCAATTCAGCCTCTCCCCCCCATTCAGCTCTCTCCCCTGAATTCAGCTCTCTCTCTCCCCCCATTCAGCTCTCTCTCTCCCCCCAATTCAGCTCTCTCCCCCCAATTCAGCTCTCTCTCCCCTGAATTCAGCTCTCTCTCTCCCCTGAATTCAGCTCTCTCTCTCCCCAATTCAGCTCTCTCCCCCCATTCAGCTCTCTCTCCCCCCATTCAGCTCTCTCTCCCCCCCAATTCAGCTCTCTCTCTCCCCCCCAATTCTGCTCTCCCCCCATTCAGCTCTCTCCCCCCATTCAGCTCTCTCTCCCCCCATTCAGCTCTCTCTCTCCCCCAATTCAGCTCTCTCTCCCCCAATTCAGCTCTCTCTCCCCCCAATTCAGCTCTCTCTCCCCCAATTCAGCCTCTCTCTCCCCCAATTCAGCTCTCTCCCCCCATTCAGCTATCTCTCCCCCCATTCAGCTCTCTCCCCCCCAATTCAGCTCTCCCCCCCATTCAGCTCTCTCCCCCCATTCAGCTCTGTCTCCCCCCCATTCAGCTCTCTCTCCCCCCAATTCAGCTCTCTCCATTTCACCCCCCTGCCGTTTATTTCACCCCCCTTACCTCGCAAATAGTAGAATGAGGGGGTGGGGATTATCCACACTCTGAGGCGCTGGATCCTCCTTCACGCTGTGCCTGGAAGATGAGGTGAAGCAGGAAGCAGCATGAATCACAGAGTGGATAATCCCGCCCCCTCATCCTGCAGCGTGGAGGAAGAAAATCCAGAGAGACAGTAAAGTCTGGGGGCTGCGGGAGAGAGAATTTGCAACCCCCTCCAATTGTTTTCCTTACAGGGACATTCTGTAGCTGGCAGAGAAAATAAGAGGCTGCTGAGCGGCCGGTCAGCGCGCCGGAAATTACTCAGGCAAAGTCTGGCTGGCCCTGAGCACGTTGACGGCAGGAAAAAAAAAAAAAAAAAACGCCGCCGCTGGAATACACAGCGCAGGCAGCACGATGTAATTTATCGTGCTGCTTCCAGGGGCATCTCCACTCGCCAGCAGTTAATTTCCTCTCGCAAAATGCGAGCAGGCGAGAGGAAATTTTGAGGGCTGCTCTAGTGGACTTGGAGGTATGCTTGGGATCATTGTCCTGTTGAAAGGTCCAACGTCTCCCAAGCCTCAGGTTTGTGACGGACTGCATCACATTGTCATCCAATATCTCCTGGTACTGAAGAGAATTCATGGTACCTTGCACACGCTGAAGCTTCCCTGTACCTGCAGAAGCAAAACAGCCCCAAAGCATGATTGACCCCCTGCCATGCTTCACAGTAGGCAAGGTGTTCTTTTCTTCATAGGCCTTGTTCTTCCTCCTCCAAACATAGCGTTGATCCATGGCCCAAACAGTTCTAATTTTGTTTCATCAGTCCACAAAACACTATCCCAAAACGTCTGTGGTTTGTCCACATGACTTTTGCATACTACAGTCGACTCTTCTTATTCTTTGGAGACAGCAAGGGGGTGCGCCTGGGAGTTCTGGCATGGAGGCCTTCATTACGCAGTGTGCACCATATTGTCTGAGCTGAAACTTCAGTACCCACATCTGACAAATCTTTTCTCAGTTCCTCAGCAGTCACACGGGGACTTTTCTCCACTCTACGCTTCAGGTAGCACACAGCAGTCGAAGTCAGCATCTTCTTTCTGCCACGACCAGGTAGCATTTCAACAGTGCCCTTTGCCTTGAATTTGCGAATGATGCTTCCTATGGTCTCTCTTGGTATGTTTAACATCTTTGCAATCTTCTTATAGCCATTGCCCTTCCTGTGAAGAGTAATCACCTCTTCTCTTGTCTTCCTGGACCATTCTCTTGACTTCACCATGTTTGTAACCACACCAGTAAATGTCTAGAAGGAGCTGAGTATCACAGTCATTTTAAAGCTGCCTAATTGGTGCTTATTATGCTTTATTGCTGCTCCGTGACATCCACAGGTGCTTTCAATACCTGATTGAAAACACTTGAATGAACCTCTGTTCTTCAGAGTGGTAGTCTTTAAGGGGTTGAATAATTGTGTCAATGAAGAATTCACAAAAGAAACATTTACTACTGTATTACAAAACCAATTGATGTCATTTTAGTTGCATATGGTTCTTTAAAAAGTCCTTGTAGGATTTCATTCTGAATACAATTACAAATGTACACTAAATTCCCTAAAACCCTTTACAGCATTGGGGGTTGAATAATTTTGAACACAACTGTATGTACAGAATTGCAATGTGCATACTGTAAAATACACTATGGTACAGTTAACCCATAACTCGCAATGTGCATACTGTAAAATACGCTATGGTACAGTTAACCCACAACTTGCAATGTGCATACTGTAAAATACACTATGGTACAGTTAACCCACAACTTGCAATGTGCATACTATAAAATACACTGTGGTACAGTTAACCCACAACTCGCAATGTGCATACTGTAAAATACACTATTGTACCTTATCATAGTTATTCAGAGACAGCTGAACTTGCCTCAAAATCGGACTGAGCAGTGAATTTCCCCGTATGGTGCAATTTCATGGCCATTCAGCTATTCAACAAACAGACAGTTTGCCAAATTTTGCCGAATTGCCAGCAAAATACGGTGGTGTTCGACGAGAGTGAAACCCCCATGAAGAAGCAATGGTTAATGTATTCAGAGACACCGAACAGCAGAGGTTTCAATGTTAAAAAGATTCCCGTTTTTACTCAATATCTAATAAACCGTTTATTCTTTTAATCTGCAGCAAAAAGTTTATTTTTTAAAAGATTTTTTTGGGATTTTGTTTCTGCAATTTACCCCCCCCAACTTTTTTAAACCCTTCACTGCTGAGGCATTTCACCTCTGTGCGCTGAGGTAATTCATCACTCTCATCTTGCCATTGATCTTTTTCTCTTGCACACACTTTCAACTCCATTATCATTCGTTCTGACTCATCTTTTAATTTATTTACGGTATCATGCAAGTCACAATTTTTATTTTCTAAGCTGTCTCTGGTTTCTTTGTCATCATTCAATCTCTTGTTCATTTCTGCGATCAAGTATATGCATTCAGGCACAATTTTTAAAACAAAATTCTCTTTGTCTTTTTTATTTGTGGCTGCACTTATCTTTCGCAAACATTCAAGAAAATTTGAGTGATCTGACCAGATTGAATCAACATAATTAGATGCATTTGCTTGTAATTCTTTTATCCAATCAAATAAATCGTCTGTGACGTGTAACTTGTCCTTTAGATAAGACATAACATCTATCAATACTATTTGATTAGCATGTATCTCGACATCTTCCTGAGTCTCAGATTCTGACTCTGACATTTTTACACTGTTTAGTAGACAACCGTAAAACCACAAGTCAAAATATATATATATATTTTATCTCTGTCTAATCAGACAATACTGACAATTATATTCCAAACAAAAACTGCAATCTCGGTACAGTGCCTCCAATTTGTCGGATATTATCTCTGCACGTGAATACAACACATTATATACTGGACTTATCAGCCAAGCCTCCAATATGTCAGGGATTATTATTTCATAAGAAATTTATACGAGACACAAATATCAATCGTTTATATTTCCTAGGAATTCTCCTAAATTCTTTTAATTGTCTGTGTTTTGCTTTGAAAAATACAATAATCAATAATCAGAAAAAAACATATATTTATTAGGTATACAAAAAAGTTTCAAATCTCATATCATAAAAAAAGATTTATAAACCACAATCCATCAGCATATAAAAACTAGCTTCATAATATATGTATCTCCGGTTAGTAACTGCATATATGATTAATATCATTTACCTTATCACTTAGTAACTAATACACAAATGGTTAATAAACATTTCTGCTTAATACAACATGCATTTCCCAGAAAACAATGTTTAACCAGCCAGCTCTTATAGATATATATATATCTCTCTATGCTACATGGATCAACAAAAGATGAGCTAATTTAATCCCTTACAGGGTTATCCAAAGAGATTCGAAAAGTCACCGCACGTTCGGTGACTTTTCGTTCTCTTCAATTCGATTCCTTTTGCCGATTGCATTTCGGTGACCCTGCGGTGTATTCAGCAAACACCACAGGGTCCCCGAATTGCAGGGAAAAGCTGCCGAACACCTGACGAAAACTAACCGAATGCACGCTGAAAACAAGCAAAAACATCTGGATTAACCTTCGAAAAAGCCGAACAGGAGCCGAACAGGAGCCGAATCACACAGAGCCCAAGCAGCTGAGACGTAGAGGAGGCAGTGAATAAATTAGAAAAACCATTTGTATGAATCTGGGAAAAAGAAACGCTGTTTGCAAAGAAACTACTGAGCGAAAATGTCTGAAATTTTCACAGGAGGTCCAGGGAATGATAATAAAGAGGGTTGTTACAAAAAAAATAAGTAAACTGAAAAAAAAAATCAAAAAAATCGGACTTTTAAAAAAAAAAAAAAAATCTGAAAAATGCTTAAAGTATCCTAAAAAATCTATAAATAAAGAGACTTTTTGCTGCAGAATTTTATAATGAACGGTTTATTAGATTATTGAATTAAAACGGAATATTTTTAACATTGAAGCCTATGCGATTCTCCTGAATAAATTTGCCGAATGAAACCACCGAATGGCAGGGCATTAGGGGAACCTTTCACTGCTGGTTTGTGTTCTCTGAATAGCCGAAGCAGTGCTTTTTTATGGGGATTCACTGCCCTCGAACAGGCACCGAACAGGCACCGTATGTTCAGGCAATTCGCCAGGATTTGGCGAATTGCCTGCTCTCTGGATAGCCGAATGGCCAGGAAAGGTAACCGAACGCTGATTTTCAGCGTTCGGTTACCTTTCTCAAGCAATTCGGATCTCTTTGGATAACCCTGTTAGTGACCGGGCGGTTTTACACAAATCCGTCCTTTAGTGACCGCTGCTGTTTTTAAGTTTCTGTGCTGTTTGTGTTTACGTCAGATTTTCTCTTACTTGTTTATGCAACCCACACATATTTTACACTGTTTTTTCTCGTCATTAAATGGACTTTATAAAGATACAATTTTTTTCATCATTTCATATAATTTACTATAAAAAACAATGTGAAATATGACAAAAAAATTGAAAAAAACACCACTTTTTCGAACTTTGACCCCCAAAATTTCTTATGTATCAACAACCGTCAAAAAATTTAATTCCTTAGTAGTTTCTAAATTTAGTTCTGAGTTTAGCAATACCCAATGTTTACATATTCCTCGCTTTTCTCCTTATCTTATGCAACAATAAGTGAAAGTAGCACTTTGCCATTTACAAAGGGTTTACTTTTAAAAGTAGTCATAGTGACATTGTAACACTGATATCTGTCACTAATTACTGAATAATAATAATAATAATACAAATCAAGGTATTAAACTTGGGGTATTTTGACTCTTTCCATGCAAACCATTTTACCACAAATCTATGCCAAAGTTTGAGAAAAAAAAAAGGTTTTGGTGATTTTTTTTTAATGCAATTTAAGAGTACATGTACTGTGAACTTTAAGGTTTACTGCCAAAAAGCACCCCAAAATATGTTCAGCAACATCTTCAGCATATGTTCAGCAACATCATGTATAGGTATGTTGGGTCATTTGGGGGCTAATAGGCCTTATTTGGGGGCTGCACATTTCAGTTTTCCAACTTGGAATTTTCACATTTCGTCATCATGCACCCATGTCCTATTTGGGACATTTTTGAAGCCGGCCAAAGTAATTTACCCCCATCAAACCATATATTTTTAGAAAGGGCACACCCTAGGGTACTTCAAAGAGTTGTATTTTAACACTTTCCATGCACTAGCTCTTTGTCAAACTTTCAGGTAGTCACTTTTTGTGTTATTTTTTCACACACATTGTACTTTAGGCATGAATTGTCATATCATAGAAACATAGAAACATAGAAAAATGTCAGCAGATAAGAACCTTTCGGCCCATCTAGTCTGCCAAATTACATGGATACTTAACCTGGATTTATCTTTTGTTTAGGATAGCCTTATGCCTATCCCATGCTTGCTTAAATTCAATTACTGTTTTGGCCTCTACCACTTCTACTGGAAGACTGTTCCATGTATCCACCACCCTCTCAGTAAAATAATGCTTCCTGATGTTACTTTTAAACCTTTGCCCCTCTAATCTAAGACTATGTCCTCTTGTTTTGCTATTTTGTTTCCTTTTAAATATACTCCCTTCCTCTACCTTGTGGATTCCCTTTACGTATTTAAATGTTTCTATCATATCTCCTCTGTCTCGTCTTTTTTCCAAGCTGTACATGTTAAGATCATTAAGCCTTTCCTGGTAACTTTTCTCCTTCAAGCCATACACCATTTTAGTAGCCCTTCTCTGAACTCTCTCTAAGATGTCTATATCCTTTTGGAGATACGGTCTCCAGTACTGCACACAGTACTCCAAGTGAGGTCTCACCAGTGCTCTGTACAGTGTCATGAGCACTTCCCTTTTCCTACTGCTAATACCTCTCCCTACACAACCAAGCATTGCTCTAGCATTTCCTGCTGCTCTATTACATTGACTACTTACCTTTAGATCCTCTGAAATAATAACCCCTAAATCCCTTTCCTCAGATGTTGAGGTTAGGACTGTATCAAATATTCTATATTCAGCCCTTGGTTTTTATGTCCCAGGTGCATTATCTTGCACTTATCCACATTAAAACTCAATTGCCACAGCTCCGACCATTTTTTTAGTTTACCTAAATCATTTGTCATTTGGCTGATCCCTCCAGGAACGTCACCCTGTTGCAAATCTTGTGTCATCAGCAAAAGACATACTTTTCCATTAATACCTTCTGCAATATCACTAATAAAATATTAAAGAGAATGGGTCCAAGTACTGACCCCTGAGGTACCCCACTGGTAACAAGACCTTGCGCCGAATAAACTCCATTTACCACAACCCTCTGTTGTCTGTCACTCAGCCACTGCCTAATCCAGTCAACAATATTGGAATCCAAGCTCAAAGATTGCAATTTATTGATAAGCCTTCTATGCGGAACAGTATCAAAAGCCTTACTGAAATCTAAATAAGCAATGTCTACTGCACCACCTGTGTCTATTTTGTTACCCAATCAAAAAAATCAATAAGATTAGTTTGGCATGATCTCCAGTTATGGGTTACTGCCAAAAAACACCCCAAAATATTTTCAGCAACATCTTCTGAGTAAATTGATACCACCCATGTATAGGTATGTTGGGTTATTTGGGGGCTAATAGGCCTTTTTTGGGGGGGGGTGCATTTCAGTTTTCCAACTTGGAATTTTCACATTTCGTCATCATGCACCCATGTCCTATTTGGGACATTTTTGAAGCCGGCCAAAGTAATTTACCCCCATCAAACCATATATTTTTAGAAAGGGCACACCCTAGGGTACTTTAAAGAGTTGTATTTTAACACTTTCCATGCACTAGCTCTATGTCAAACTTTCAGGTAGTCACTTTTTGTGTTATTTTTTCACACACATTGTACTTTAGGCATGAATTGTCAAATCCAGTTATGGGTTACTGCCAAAAAACACCCCAAAATATGTTCAGCAACATCTTCTGAGTAAATTGATACCACCCATGTATACGTATGTTGGGTCATTTGGGGGCTAATAGGCCTTATTTGGGGGGTGCGCATTTCAGTTTTCCAACTTGGAATTTTCACATTTCGTAATCATGCACCCATGTCCTATTTGGGACATTTTTGAAGCCGGCCAAAGTAATTTACCCCCATCAAACCATATATTTTTAGAAAGGGCACACCCTAGGGTTCTTCAAAGAGTTGTATTTTAACACTTTCCATGCACTAGCTCTTTGTCAAACTTCCAGGTAGTCACTTTTTGTGTTATTTTTTTACACACATTGTACTTTAGGCATGAATTGTCAAAATCCAGTTATGGGTTACTGCCAAAAAACACCCCAAAATATGTTCAGCAACATCTTCTGAGTAAAGTGATACCACCCATATATAGATTTGTTCTGTTGTTTTTGGGGTGCTACGCCAATCTTTTGACATGTGCTTGCCATTTTTCTAATTTGACATACAGTATCTTCTTTGCTTATCTTCTTTTTAGAGGCCTTTTTACATACCCCAATTTTATGAATGTGCATATATTTGGTAAGCTAACACCCCAAAGTATTGTAAATGGAGTGTTTTTATGCCATGGATGCAACCGTTTGCTCCAAACAAATTGGATACTGTTTGGTGGTCATTTTTCATTTTCACACCCACATCAGTTTTGGACTGTGATTTAGGAGACACTGTTGTTTGTTACTGCATGAAAACTCTCCAGGTTGTTTTCTGCAAGGTCTCCTGAGTACACCCATGCCCCCCATGCATAGGTTTGCCAGGATTTTGGGAAGGTTCAAATACAATTTTTATGACTCTGTCATTGGAGTTGAAATTGAGATTATTTCTTCAGCTAGGCCTATCTTTGGTTTTGGGTCTATCGCATACCCCAGTTTGAATTATTGCCAGAAAATTGTTTATATTTGAAATGTTGACACCCCAAGGTATTGCATATGGAGTGCTTTGATGCCATGGATGCAACGGTTTTAGCCCAAAACATTTGAGAAGGTGTGTGGCGGTAATTTTTCAATTTTCAGATTTTTATGCCCACATTAGATTTGGACTGTGATTTAGGAGACACTGTTGTCGGTTACTGCATGAAAACTCTCCAGGTTGTTTTCTGCAAGGTCTCCTGAGTACACCCATGCCCCCCATGCATAGGTGTGCCAAGATTTTGGCAAAATACAGCACCAAAAAAAATCACAGATCACGCACAGTGTGATACATCTTGAAACAGTCCCCAAGACACAGACCGGGTTGTCCAGGGCATTCTGGGCAGTAAAAGATTGTGTCTCTCCTCTGCCCCCTCTTGAAACACACCCTGCACCTTTTTTGGGGTTTCTGTTTGCCCTCAGTAGGGGGGATTTTAAAAATAAAATGTGTAGCCCCAACTCTGTCCCCCATCACCGCCCGGGGAGCAGGTGCATCCTGGTACAAAAACCCCGAAATGACCTGGAGCTGAAACTGTAAAAAGGACAGCGTCACTTATGGGTTTGCCTTTTTGCAGAGCAAAAAGGCATTGTGGGTTGCAATTTGCATCATGTAAATTGCAACCTTTTTGTACCAGGCCCTTGACTTCCGCATAATCTGGTAGGGCTGGAGCAGCTGATCTGCCAGATCAACCCCACCCATTTGCCGGTTATAGGCTTTGATGCACACTGGCTTCCTGATGCGCTCAGCTCTGCGACGTACAGAGACCACCACAGACCTCTCAGTGTGGATGGTGGATAGAAGGTATACATCCTTCTTGTCTCTGTACTTGAATGCCAACAGCTCCTCTTGGCGCAGAGCTGAGGTCTCCCTCCTTTTTAACCGGGTGCGAACAAGCTGTGCTGGGAAACCTACGTGGTTCTTGCGAACAGTACCGCATGCTGCTGTATCAAAACAATACAGCAGCTTGAACAGAGGGACACTGTATAAAAATTATCAACATACAAGTGGTACCCTTTGTTCATCAGGGGAAAAAGTAGGTCCCACACAATCTTGCCACTGGTTCCCATGTGTTCTGGGCAACCTGGAGGGTCAAGGCTACTATCCTTTCCCTCGTACACCCGGAAGGCCTGAGTATACCCACTCTCGCTGTCACAGAGCTTATACACCTTCACTCCATACCTGGAGCGTTTGGAAGGAATATACTGCTTGAATCCCAGCCTTCCCTTGTATTTCATTAGGGATTCATCCACGCAGATATTCCTTCCAGGTGTATAAGCCTCTGCAAACCTGGCGGCGAAGTGGGTAATCAGGTGGCACATTTTATACAGCCTGTCAAACTGGGGATGCTCTCTAGGAGGGCACAGGCTGTTGTCACTGAAGTGCATGAAACGCAAAATGTTTTCATACCTTCTACGTGACATTGATTGTGGTTAAATGGGGGTAGAGCAGATGGGGCTACTGCTCCAGTAGGAGCGAATTGAGGGCTTCTTTATGATGCCCATCAGCATAGTAAGTGCCCAGAATTTCAGAAATTCTGGCACATCTAGCGGGGTCCATTGCTGCCTTGCCAAGTAGGAGTCTGGCTTCGCAGCACAATGCTGATGGGCATACAGATTTGATTGGGCAACAATGTGGCCCAACAAATCATCCCCCATAAACACCTGCAAAAACTGTGTGGCGGTAAATCCTGCAACATCAATATTGATGCCAGGATTTACCATGAAAGGAGGGATATCTGGCCTCTGGCGATGAGGCACTACCCACTCCTCAGCTGGAGCTGTGCGTCTCCTGCTGGCAGGTGGTGGCCCAGGATCTGCATCAGAAACATCAATAGGAGATACATCAGCCAGCGTAGATGATGTATCTAGCGATGTCTCTGAGCACTTAGCGGGGTCAAAATCTGGGTCGGAGTCCGACGCAGATGCCTCAGATTCTGATGCCAGGATGGCATATGCCTCCTCGGCGCTGTACACCCTCTCAGACATTATATATAATAGATTATAAAACCGTTGGGTTTCACAAGAAAATAAAAATAAACACCTAAATCTCTCTAAATCCCTCTAAACCTGCCTCAATTGTTCTAAATCTCCCTAAAATCTCTCTAAATCTGCCTCAATTTTTCTAATCTCACTAAATCTACCTAAAATCTCTAACCTGTCAAATCTGATCTCTCTCTCTCGCTCACCAAAACACAAGTGAGGAGAGGGAGGGAGAATCACAGAGGTCACGGCCAATATTTACAAAATATTGACCTGACCTGACAAATTAGAAATTTTATTTTGATTTTTTATAACTTTTGATTGGATGTTGCTAGCCTGCCTCTCTGATGAGGCAGGCTAGGAACATCCCACACAGCCCCAAGATGACCTTACCCTTAGAAGGGCAGCACCATCTTGGCTGTCACTTTTATTTTATTTTATTCATTTTTATTTATTTATTTTTCTTTTTTTACACTTTTTTTACACTTTTTTTAGTCTGCTGGGTGCCTTGATCCCTCGAGGCACCCAGCAGAGCACCTGATCACTTATGTGATTGTTTTTGTACTGAGTGACACGATACCTCATGGCACTCAGTACTTCCTGCCGCTACCGGAAGTGATCGCTCGGGGGGAGCGATCATGGACGGACCGGCTGCAGGTAACCATATTGCAAGGATGCCTCGATGTCGAGGCATCCCTGCAATATACTCAGAGCAGCTGGAAGCGATACCGATCGCTTCCAGCGCTCTGTAGAAGTGCAGGGCACCTTTCCGGTGAAACCGGATGTTGATCGCTCCTGGGGAGCGATCACAAGGGGCCCGGCACTTCTAACTGCCATTGCACGGATGCCTGGACTCCCATGCAGCCTGCAATGGCGTTTGAGCTGCTGGAAGCAATCCGATCGCTTCCAGCGCTCAAAGACCGCAGGACGTACCATGTACGTCGGCGGGTCTAAAAGAGACCCGCGGCCGTGACGTACATGGTACGTCCGAGGTCCTTAAGGGGTTAAAAGGATAAGTAATAAAATTTATTTAGTGAATCCTCCCCTAATCTCGAGAATTAAACTTCTAATCTTTTGCTTTTTATTTTGTAGTTATATAATTCCTTGCTATAATAATTTTAATCACAGTAATTTCCAGATTCAATATATATATTGGTATCAATCCTACAACATTTCTTTAGAATAAATCCTTATATCCACTTCTTCACATCTTTATCTGCAGAATAAAGATATTTAGATTCTGGATCTAACAGTATCTGAGAAATCTCAGTCTATGTTGCAAGAATATCTACAAATATGTATTTATATTTACATTATCTGAATAAAATAGCTTTCATACATTACCTCCAATCTCGATTTTGATAAGTCTGCCTTGGAATTTTCTATGTAATGCTTTGTTTTGGAATATGTGAAGATTATCGATATCAGATAATCAATGCATGTGAGTTAGAGATTTGGTGAGAGTCTTGATTGCCTCATGTCCTGGGATCTGCCTGCATCGTGGTGTGAGTCTGAATGTTGGAATCTCAGACTCAGCATCTCAGAGTCTCGGAATCTCAGAGTGTCATGTGTACTGGATGTCTGAATGCATTGCGGTGTGAGTCTGAGAATGTTGGAATCTCGGACTGACTTGCAACCAACATTGCCGCTTCAATTATAGTAAATTTGACGTCACTGGCAATATTTTGGTACATCAAATCTAATATTTACTATTTCTCTAGAGGGCATTATTGCACCTCTTAATTAATTCCACTATTTCTTTTTATTTCTTATCTCCCAGTGTCAGAGGTCAATCTGTACACAAAAACTTCTTCTCTCCATGTATAGACACTGTGTCTCTACCTATCATATCAAAATTTATATCCCTGACTCCTTTTTAGTTACTTACTGAGTCATATCAGTTGAATTCTTTTCTGGTTAACTCAACAGAATCTATTCTTCAATAATTATACTATTTACCAATTATATAATCATACAATATTTATTGGAGCATATATTTCCTACTGTAAATATAATAAAATATACCTTGATTATAAAAATATATTTTGTGAATATATATTTTACCTTAATAAAAATTGTATTTTCCTATACCCAAAAGACAGAATATCTTTTGTTTTAAAAACTTAAAACAGACCAATAAATGTAATTATGACAGGTCTTAGCAATTAGCTCTAGCATTATCACACAAAGACATTCTAGGTTCCTTCATGTCTGGCACTTCTAAAAAAATATATAAAAGACTTCACCCAGCCATGAACTCTGTAAAAAAAAAATCTCGTTCATTTCTAACTAGGGAAATTTGGAGAAAGAAAAAGACTGTCTTTATAAACAAAATGGCTACAGCCATCCATTTTACCTTTTTCCCCTTCCAATATACCTGACAGTCAGCTCCATGACAATTATCTGCTCACATTCAGCCAAATGCTGCAGAACTCATTGGACGGTGCTTCACAGTGCAGATGGACAATGACCCAAAGCATACTGCTAAAGCAACCAAAGGGTTTTTGAAGGGACAGAAGTGGAATGTTATGCAATGGCCAAGTCAATCACCTGACCTGAATCCCATTGAGCATGCATTTCACTTGCTGAAGACAAAACTGAAGGGAAAATGCCCCAAGAACCAGCAGGAACTGAAGACAGTTGCAGTAGAGGCCTGGCAGAGCATCACCAGGGATGAAACCCAGCGTCTGCTGATGTCTATGCGTTCCAGACTTAAGGCTGTGATTGACTGCAAAGGATTTGCAACCAAGTATTAAGAAGGGAAAGTTTGATTTATGATTATTATTCTGTCCCATTACCTTTGGTCCCTTAACAAGTGGGAGGCACATCTGCAAACTGCTGTAAGTCCTACACCGTTCACCTGAGTTGGATGTACATACACTCAAATTAAAGCTGACAGACTGCAGTTAAAGCACATTGTGTTTGTTTCATTCCAACTCCATTGTTGTGGTGTATAGCCAAAGATGTTAGAATTGTGTCCATGTCCCAATATTTCTGGACCTGACTGTATGTATACATCATGTCCTGCCTGAATATCATAACAAAAAGATTCAATAAAATTCCAATTTTTAATCATCGTGCGAGCCTTTGCGTTTATACGTTATATTCTATGGACTGTGCTTGTTAAAAAAAATTGGAAATGGGAACTCGTTACAATTTTTTCTGGGAAATTACATGATTTTTAGCTAAAACCCGCCAATAGAAAAAAAAATCGTTAGTGCAGCATTAGTATTCACATTATAATTGAAATGGGAACAATATTGCTGCATTAATTAAAAAAAAGCCACAAAAAAAGTCATTTTTATTTTATTTTTTTATTATTATTATTTTCTTACTTTGAACATGGTCATGCTCTGGCCTTTCCAATGATTCTAAACATGCCCCTCTAGCTGCGACCGATCGGGAGATACAGGGGTTCAAAGGAACCACCTGTCTCCACGATAGGAAGTTCCCGGGCAGCTAGGGGTTTCCTGATGTCATTGCGCCTTGTGCAATGATGTCAGATGACGAGGGGGGACCCAGAGGTGGAGCTGCCATCTAAGATGGTGGCCCCAACCTGAATTAGCTGATTGGCGCCGGATTGTGGACTGGCACCTCAGGGATTAAAGACAGGCATCACTTGAAAGGGCAGACTCCAAAAGGACTCCCCTCCTTTCAGGCGATCTTCAGGCTTTGCCGTGTGGTCGTCTGAAAATGGCATCATTGCAGCCGACGCAATGACGTCATCACGCCGCGAGGGGTATCAAAAGCAGCGTCTGACTTCAAGAAAATCAGAACACCTTTGGACCCCGGGGGAGAGAGGTGAGTATCGACGAAAGCTCCTGCTAAGCGGAAGATTGTGAGGAACATCCTCTGCATATAGCGGGAGACTCCTATGACGGTCCCCACACGTCTTCTGCAGTGAAGGGGTTAAAGTAAAAAAATGCAACTTTTACGGTACTGGCATTGCAAGTTGTGTGTTTACTGGGCAATACTGTTTTTTACAGTACGTACATTGCAAGTCACGGTATTAATGTAAAAGTGTGGGTTTTACTGTGCGAACATTGCGAATTACACTTAATAAAGCTAATATAAAAATGAGTCAGTAAAGATACAGCTGCATGAAAAGTGTGAACCAAAGGTGGAGGTGCATATGGTATGTGGCTCATGGATTTAGAAGAATCCAAAAAATGAAATGTCCGGTAACATCGACAAAATTACAAAATTGAATGCATTTCATTGTGTCATTTCCCAATGGTAACCAACAGTGGTACTGTGTCATCTGTAATGGGACTAGATTGTATACATGACACACGGCTGTACACCAGAGCATCTTTATGTGAAAGGGGAGAGACACATGCTTGTCATTGGATACAACCAGCAAGTACCGTATTTTTCGCTCCATAAGACGCACCTGACCATAAGACGCACCTAGTTTTTAGAGGAGGAAAACAGGAAAATAAATATTCTGAAATTAAATAGTGTAATAATGGATATTGCCCCAGCTCCTCTCATGGATTTACTGCCCCAGCTCATGGATACTGCCCCCAGCTCATGGATACTGTCCCCCAGCTCATGGATACTGTCCCCCAGCTCATGGATATGCCCCCCAGTTTATGGATATGCCCCCCAGCTTATGGATATGCCCCCCAGTTTATGGATATGCCCCAGCACATGGATTTGCCCCAGCACATGGATTTGCCTCCCAACTTATGGATATGCCCCAGCACATGGATATGCCCCAGCACATGGATAATGCCCCAGCACATGGATAATGCCCCAGCACATGGATGTTGCCCCAACACATGGATATGCCCCAGCACATGGATATGCCCCAGCTCACTCATGGATTTGCCCCAGCTCACACATGGATATGCCCCAGCTCGCTCATGGATATGCCCCAGCTCGCTCATGGATATGCCCTAGCAGCTCATGGATATGCCTCAGCTCACCTGCCGCCGCCACGTTAGGCTCCCTCTGAGCGTGCGTCCGGTGGCAGGGCTGTATATCCATGAGAGGAGCTGGGGCAATATCCATTATTACACTATTTAATTTCAGAATATTTATTTCCAGCACATGGATTTGCCCCCCACCTTATGGATATGCCCCAGCACATGGATAATGCCCCAGCACATGGATGTTGCCCCAACACATGGATATGCCCCAGCACATGGATATGCCCCAGCTCACTCATGGATTTGCCCCAGCTCACACATGGATATGCCCCAGCTCACTCAAGGATTTGCCCCAGCTCGCTCATGGATATGCCCCAGCTCGCTCATGGATATGCCCCAGCTCGCTCATGGATATGCCCCAGCAGCTCATGGATATGCCTCAGCTCACCTGCCGCCTCCTCGTTAGGCTCCCTCTGAGCGTGCGTCCGGTGGCAGGAAGCTTGGGCACTCACCTGAAGGGAGCCACGTGACCGCGATCTCGCGAGATCGCGGTCACATGGCTTGCCCAGGCGAGTGCCCAAGCTCCTTGCCGCCGGACGCACGCTCAGAGGGAGCCGAACGCCGCGGCGGCAGGTGAGCTGAGGCATATCATGGGGCATTCGCTCCATAAGACGCACCCACTTTTCCCCCCACTTTTTGGGGGGAGAAAAGTGCGTCTTATGGAGCGAAAAATACGGTATTTATTTTCTCTTCTGTCAATTGAAGCTTGGAGATGGCTCTTCTCTCTCGACTGCAAATAAAGAGGGACTAATAAGTGTGGGAACTTGGAACATAATACAGGGTTGAGTAGGTCAATGCTGTTGATCTTTTTATGGCCATGTTGGTAGTTGCCCATGCAACGTATTTGGATTTGAAGGCACAGTTCTCCCACACTTGAGTTCTTCTGGTGTCATTTTTAATAAGGTAGACAGTTTAACTGATCCTGTGGAAGGAGCATCGCCAGCATGAAACGATTGGGCATCACTTGTCATCACAGCTACGCCTTGGGTCATTTCTTCACTGATGAAATTAAAGAGTCAGTGAGAACACAGGGAGTAAATTCACTAAAACATCCATTATATATAAAGGAAGTAATAAAGAGCATTTATAACTATGTCACGGGGAGGCGAGGGTATGAGCCCAGGATGCGGTGATATATATATATAATATATATGAGGAAGCCAGCATAATGTGCATAAACATTTTAGATGTACACGTAGCAGGAATAACGAGGGGCAATGCAGGAAACAGGACTGGCTGATGCTGTGGGCTGGATATGTAATACAGGAAACGGGAAAATACTGGACACTGATACAAGAGGAAAACACTTGCAAGACACAAGACAGATGGGACAGGAAAGTAGGTCTCTTGGCACAGCAGGAACTTGGCACAGCTGGGGTCTTGGCACCGAGAAGGAGTTTTGGCAAAGTCTGTGGTATGGCAGAGGTATCCAGAGGAGAATCCAGGAGCATGGTCTGAGGCAAGCCGTGGGTCAGTGGGCAGGAATAGTTCAAGCAGGTCTATGGAAAGCAGAGGGTCTGGTACACAGGCTGTTAGCTTCAGGCAGGTCAGAGGCAAAATGACAATACAATGAACCAGCACTGGAGGAAGGGGTGTGCCCTGCTTATATGGAGTATGTGCTCCTGGAGTAAACGAGGAGCACCTGGACATTGCAAGCAGAGCAGAGGCCTGAGCCATGAGGGGCAGGGCACGAATGATGTCGCTTGATTATGGCAGAGCAGTGCCAGTTCTGCCCCTCCTCTTGTGCCGGTGGCATGAACCATGACATACTAATAATAATATATGCTTTTAATAAAGGGAGGAAATAAACAGAAAGAACTATATTATTTTTACATCTGCAGCTTTTCAAGTTTTAGCAATGAATAAACAATATGTGGTGGTCCTGTCCCCGGCTCCTGCTTTTTTGGTCTCAGGTTCAATAGCTACTCACTTCCATGTTGTCTAAGAAGTTCCTGTGTGGACCTTTATCTTTTCTAGACCAGTCCCGGAATTTACACACCCTGAGCATAAATTGTTGCCTAAAATTACTCTGGCAGCCCGTTGAGTTCTGGCCAAGGACTGGAACTGTCTGACGGCTCCCTCTTTTCCCCGCGTTCTCCCTAAGCTGCGGGATGTGCAGATCATGAACGAACTTACGGCTATGTTCAATGATGCGTTTCCTGCCTATTTTAAGACTTGGACTCCATGGTTAGGCTGGATGGACTCTTGAGGGGTTGGGGGAGTGAGGGGATGGGACTCACCAGTGGAGTCCCCCGTGGGGATCTGGTGGGTTCATAGCGCTGTAATGATGTGTGGTCCTCTTCCTGTCGTGTTTTCATATGTGCATGATATTCCTTGGGCGCTGTATGATATGATGTAGGGATGTGCGTTTCGGGTTTCGGAATTTCAGAATTTTCACGAAATTTCCCAATTCGTGTCTTCGGATTCGGACGATTTTCCGAATCGGATCGGACCCGAAAACCGACAGATCTGAAAAGTTTTCCGAGCCGAAACGAAAAATTTTCGGAGTTTTCGAATGGACTTGAAATGTGTCAAATCGAAATTTATTTTTGCTCTATTCATGATTTCGGTTCCATTCGTGATTTCGGTTCCATTTCGGTAATTCTGGACATCGTATATTTAACTATTATCGGTTATATCGCTGATTCTGTAAATTTTGTATTTGTAAACGCGTATCACTTGTTTCTTGTTTCCAACGATCCGATAATTCTGTCGATACGATAATACCGCACACAGGCGTGAAGGGAAGTCGTGAAATGCCTCAGCAGCGAAAGGGTTAATTTTTTTGTCTGTTTTAAATCATTTTATTTGTTGTTTTTTTTTCGTTTCAGATCATTTTGATCAACTATTTTTCCGTTTTAAAACCTTTTGTTCTGTTTTTTATTTTTAAAGTCAGACCATTCGGGTCAGTTTAGCGTTTTTTAAATCGTTTTGTTCATTTTTTTTGTTCCTTGGCTTTCATACCATTTTAATATGATTAAATAAAGTTGTGAAATGTATATTCATAAGAAAAAAGGATCTTTATTTAATAAAAAAAAACCACGATAGAATCGCCAGAATTATCGTATCGACAGAATGAATTATCGGATCCGAAAAACAAACCAAAAATTTATTATAAATAAATATATAAAGTATAAAAAAGGAAACCATAGTAGTTTACATCAAAACGAATAGAGTTAGACACTTTGAAACGAGGAGAACAGACGTTCCGAAAAAAACGAAAATTTCCGAAATCACGAAAAGTCGATACAAAAATCGAGCAAAGTGACCCGAAAACACGAAAAATGGTCGATATTCCGAAAGAAAATGTACACGAAAAACGAGCCGAACCGGACCGAATCGAAACAGAAATCGGTCGAAACGAGCCGAATCGAAAATTTTAAACATCCGAACAAATCGAACCGAATCGAACGGAAAAAAAAATCGGGGGTGCACAAGCCTAATATGATGTGATTTGTTCTGTTTTGCTTTCTTCTCCCTTCTGTGCTGTGGGGGCCTGGGCACCCCCTTTTTAAATTTCTTATATATTTTTAGTTTTTTACCTCTTTTCTTACTAGTCGAAAATTACGGATAGAGAAATTAGCTTTTCTTATTGTTATTGGTGTCATGTGATCTTTCCAATAAAAAATTACATTTCCAAATAAAAGGAAATGAATAAACAAGGTATGTGTGTTCCCAGTGGACGCACGGTGAGCAGGGAATCCTTACAGAAACCTCATAATGAATCCTTTGGGGAATGGCACGCCGTGTCCCTAATGCTCTCTGAAACACATTATAAACCATGTCTATAGGAATCATCCCGGCAAAGTGTGAGAAATGGAGCGGAGGTGACCACGTCTGTACATCGAGCGCAAAGAAAAGAATATTCTGTTGGTGATTTTTAAAACAAACCTGTTTACTTGGAGAATCAAAGGACAAAAGATTCAACATAAACATCGAAACACAGAATTCTGAAAGCAAACCTTTCACATTTAAAGCTGATTGAGGTCACGGAACTCTACAGGTAAGTTACAGGGTCGCAAACTAAACTCAATGTGACGTTATAAGATCCTCACTGCAAACGGGCATTTAATCGAATAATCCAGACACGCAGAAACAATAAAACACTCAATCTACAACTCCTTTAATAAAACATTGTAACTGTGATTTTGTGTTTATTTGTCAATATTTATAGTTTAATGGTTCATTTCAGAAAGTAATGAGTAATTAACCAGATAAAAGAAAACACTGTTTGTTATTATCTTTGTAACATATTGCATAATATAGACATGTTACAGCGCACATTCACTCTACAGACAATCTATAGGAGTTTTAAAAGCAGCGCACATTAGTTTTTTCTATCCTATTTAATGCTCCAATATATTATTCCTCATATTGACGTTTATCCTCAATCTCTATTTAACCGAGGGGTCAAGTCCTGGCAAAAAAAGTGAGGGAACTCACCCAAGAATTCCACAACCCCCATTACCTGAAAAAAAGTGTGCATGTGTGTGTATATATCTATATATATTACACACCCCCCTGAGAATCCTGTATAACCAGGCACAGGCCCCCAGACTATATATACACACAGGCACAGACTCCCCCCAGAATAATCTATACACGGACACAGGCCCTCAGAATTATATATACACACAGGCACAGACCCCCCCCCAGAATAATCGATACACAGACACAGGCCCTCAGAATTATATATATACACAGGCCCAGACCCCCCCAGAATTATCTATACACAGACACAGGCCCTCAGAATTTAATATACACACAGGCACAGACCCCCCAGAATTATCTATAAACACAGACACAGGCCCTCAGAATTATATATACACACAGGCACAGACCCCCCCAGAATTATCTATACACAGACACAGGCCCTCAGAATTATATATACACACAGGCACAGACCCCCCCAGAATTATCTATACACAGACACAGGCCCTCAGAATTATATATACACACAGGCACAGGCCCCCAGAATTATATATACACACAGACACAGGCCCCCAGAATTATATATACACACAGACACAGGCCCCCAGAATTCTATATACACACAGGCACAGACCCTCCCCAGAATTATCTATACACAGACACAGGCCCTCAGAATTATATATACACACAGGCACAGGCCCCCAGAATTATCTATACACAGACACAGGCCCTCAGAATTATATATACACACAGGCACAGGCCCCCAGAATTATATATACACACAGACACAGGCCCCCAGAATTCTATATACACACAGGCACAGACCCACCTGAATTATATATACACAGATCCCCAGAAATATATACTCAGGCAGACCCCCAGAAATATATACCCAGGCAGACCCCCAGAAATATATACCCAGGCAGACCCCCAGAAATATATACCCAGACATCCATAAATATAGAGGTGCACAAAATGATTAAACAAAATGAGTGATAAATTGTGGGCTCTGTTTGTGAGCTGCTTGCGACAGGAACAGTAAGACATACATTCTTCAGTGCATATGCACAAATCTTGGGGTATCTATGAATAGGTATATACAATAAAACTTAGATGATACCAACTTGATAAACTTATTGGTATATGGAATCCATCTAGCAAAGTATTAATAATTTTGTGTATCTTGGGAAGGGCATAGAAAGTTGATAATCTAGGTTGCTTCGTATTTAAGAATTCAAATTCTTCTCGAGATATCACCCCCAGACTTAGACCTCTTTGCAAAATGTTGGTGAGTTCATTGAGGAATTTATTGGTTGGATCACGGTGGAGAACGGCATATACACTGCTGTCACTTAGGAGCCGTAAAACCATATCTTCATATTGTTGGCTAGTCATAAGCACGATATTTCCCCCTTTATCAGAGGGTTTGATGACCAGTTCCTGTGAGTCCTTAAGTTGTTTCAGAGCTATCCTTTCATTTGTCGTGAGGTTATCATGATCTCTATGGATTAGTGTTCCTTGCAGACCAATCTACAAAACAAATCCAAATTCTCGTAGCTTTTTATGGTTGGAGTGAAGGTTGACTTATTTCTCATGTTGGTGAGAGATAAGCTCATTTCAGAGATATCATTTTCTTCAAGTAATTGAACTAGTGTTTCCAAACATTCAAATTCTCTGAGATTCAATCCATGACTCTTTGCATGTTTTTATTTTTTGACCATATGATATTTTGTTAATGCCAATTTTCTAGTAAAGAGATTAACATCTTTCACCCAATTGACTACATTCAGGTCTGACAAAAGAGAGACCCTCTAATCAATATGGACATTCTTGATTTAACTTGCATATTGTCAAAATGGGGGCATAATTAATCCTCTATTTCACCAGCCTTCGTGTTTTTGATAGGAATTGTACCCATCTATGTCACTGTACCTCATACATAATGCTCAAGAATTACACTCTTTCTGAGTTCATGATCAGAGTCTTCCTTTTTATTTATTTGGTATGTCTCTATGTAATCCTATTTCAATGAACTCACCAACATTTTGCAAAGAGGTCTAAGTCTGGGGGTGATATCTCGAGAAGAATTTGAATTCTTAAATACGAAGCAACCTAGATTATCAACTTTCTATGCCCTTCCCAAGATACACAAAATTATTAATACTTTGCTAGGTGGATTCCATATACCAATAAGTTTATCAAGTTGGTATCATCTAAGTTTTATTGTATATACCTATTCATAGATACCCCAAGATTTGTGCATATGCACTGAAGAATGTATGTCTTACTGTTCCTGTCGCAAGCAGCTCACAAACAGAGCCCACAATTTATCACTCGTTTTGTTTAATCATTTTGTGCACCTCTATATTTAAAGATGTATTTTGTTCTCGTTTTCATTGTCTTTTTGTATTTTGGAAATGTCCATTAATAAAATTATACATTTTTACTCCTAACCAGTAATTTCAGTTTTGGAAGTGACTTTTTCTACTCATTTCTGAACTTTCATGTGTATGTTAATAGCGGGTTTAATCCCAAACTGGTTAGTGCTCTCATAATAGTCACTATCTCCGAGGAGAGTACTGAATTGTCTTGTTGTACCCAGGTATCCCCCAGAATTATATACCCAGGCATCCCCCAGAATTATATACCCAGGCAGGCCCCCAGAAATATATACCCAGGCATCCCCCAGAATTATATACCCAGGCATCCCCCAGAATGATATACCCAGGCATCCCCCAGAATTTTATACCCAGACAGACCCCCAAAATTATATACCCAGGCAACCCCCAGAATTTTATACCCAGAGAGACCCCCAGAATTATATACCCAGGCATCCCCCAGAATTACATACCCAGGCATTCCCCAAAAAAATATACCCAGACAGACCCCCAGAATTATATACCCAGACAGACCCCCAGAATTATATACCCAGGCTTCCCCCAGAATTATATACCCAGGCATCCCCCAGAATTATATACCCAGACAAACCCCCAGAATTATATACCCAGGCATCCCCCAGAATTATATACCCAGACAAACCCCCATAATTATATACCCAGGCATCCCCCAGAATTATATACCCAGGCATCCCCCCAGAAATATATACCCAGGCAGACCCCCAGAAATATATACCCAGACAGACCCCCAGGAATATATACCCAGGCAGACCCCCAGAAATATATACCCAGACAGACCCCGAGGAATATATACCCAGGCAGACCACATAAATATATACACAGGCAGACCCCAGGAATATATACCCAGGCATCCCCCAGAAATATATACCCAGGCAGACCCCAGGAATATATACACAGGATAGGCAGACCCCCAGAATTATACTTACCAGCAGCTCAGACATCCCACGCCACATCTTCCTCCCTGCTCCAGCGTGCTCCTGCGCGTGGCTGCCGGTGTTCCTCAGCCCCCTGAAGGCTATGACGCGGCCTGTGAGATCTCACGAGAACTCGGCTGTAGGCCGCGTCATAGCCTTCACAGGGCTGAGTACGGTGGCCGCACACAGGGAGCAGGCAGACAGGCAGGCACCCGGGGAACGCGGCCAGTCAAGGGGGGATGCATTAACCGCATTCCGCTAGCAACCCAAGCGATAAGTCAGCTGACAGTGGAAACATGCATTCCCGCAACGTTCCCGCTGCGGGAGAAGTGTGGGAACGCCGTTCCTGCGCGTTCCTGCGCTGTCCCGCAGTACTCGAGCCCTGATTTAACCCCTTCATACCCAAAGTAGAGTTAACACAATTCTGCATTGTAATCCATTGAAAAGCACTCATTAGTTCGCCCCCTGTGCAGAAACAAAATTCATTGTCTTATTTTTATCTGTTTTCCCCTCTATTACTGTAAACAAGCTGCAAGGTGCAGCTCTTACCCCAATATAATGAAATGTTCAAACACAAGCCTTCCAGCAGCCAGGGATTTGTCAGAATGCAGGGGGAGCTGTGGGGTCAGTCACTGCTGTACAGGGATAAGATTCAGAGGGTTATAATGAGTGTTAAGGAGGAGGAACCCGGGAAGATTGAACAACGTATGAGGAGTGTGAAATAGATTTATGGCGTGCGAAGGTGACCCTACATACAGTAAACTGACGTTGTATACTTATGCTGTAAGAAGAGACTATGTTTGAAGAGTTTCATCTGCACAAGTAAAGAAGCATCATCACATTGTGACTTAATTAGTATTTATATCTATATACCTCATTTAATAAGACATGAACTAACCTTGAAGACAAGTTCCGATTTTAGAAAGACTTCCTTTTTTTATCTCTTCATCCAGCGCCCACCCAATTCCTCAACGTCTGTATATTTAGAATGTTGTGTACCTAGGGTTGTAACACTCAGGGCTTTGGCTGCAGATATTTCGGTACCCTTACTGCAAGCAAGCGCTTCTATTGTTTTTACTGTATTGTGTAGATTCATTAACACTTTCCTCCAAATAGAGCGATATGTCCAGGCTGGGATGGAAACAGTGGTAGCCATAAATATTCCTAATTTCTCCAGCTTCAGAGGACCTCTCATTGGACATTACTTATTATGCTGGAGCTGTCGTCCTTATCTGTATAAATATTTCAAATCACACAGCAACTGTAAAGTTAATAATTCAATTTGTCCAGGAATTTAATCTTTTTGTATAAATGCTGCAGGTAACCCTGGAATGAAACGGAGCCCTGGATAGATTGTATATACATAAGCAAATATTCTGACTTTAGAAACAACTTTCAAAAACCCCATGGGCTGGATAAAAAGGTGACTTTCAATGGACATGTGCACAATGGAAACATTTGTTTCGGTACATTTAGGATAGATTTGTTATGTATTTTAATTCGATTTGGTGCATTCGTTCTGTTTGGTTCGTATTTTGGATCGATTCATTATTTTGGGAGATTTGTAATTCGGATTTCGGATCGATTTGTTATTTTGTATTGATTCGTTATTTTGTTTTGATTCGTTATTTTGGAATGGTGAAAAGGATGAATTAATTAACTGTGTGTAAAAAGATGCATAATCCCCCTGTCCTAGGTGCTGAAATATGTTTCAGCACCAAGGACAGCACCTGCTGAACGCAGCCAGACTGAAGGAAAAAAAAACCTGCTACGTTCGGCAAAGAAAAAAAGCCTTGTCATTTTAAAATAATTGGGAATCCAAAAATTTACCTAAAAAATACAATAGAATTGTCCTGTCTTTATCCATTGCACCTTTGTACAGCGCTGCGGAATGTGTTGGCACTTAATAAATAATAATAATAAATAAAAAGGCCTTTTCTGCAAATGAAAAGAATTAACGGATGAATAAATATTTAATAAAAACCTGGATTTTTTTTACATTGAAACCTATGGGATTCACCTGTTTAAACCTGTCGAATGAAACCACCAAAAATCAGGGCATTTCACTGACGTTTCGGTGCTGTTTGGTGTTCTCTGAATAGATTAACCCCTTAAGGACCACTGACGTACTATGTACGTCCTGCCCACGGGTCTCCCTTAGACCCGCGGACGTACATAGTACGTCAGCGGCGCCTAACCCCCATCCCGCCCGATACTTACCTCCCTCACTGGATCCCTCGCAGATCTGGCAGGGAGGAAGCCTGCCTTTGTGATTTACATGGGCCGGTGAACTTGATGACGTCACCACGCTGGGTGGTGACGTCATCAGCAGGTGCCCCGGTTGAAATCAATGGAGGGGAGGGGGGGCTCCTTCGGAGCCCTCTATCTCCCCAACCATTGAAGCTAGAGAGATGCAAGTTGCACCGCTGGAAAGGGGAGAGTCTGTTAGTGGGAGGTGTATTAACGGTTTCACTGCCAGATCACAATTCAGTGCAAATTTGCACCGAATTGCAATTCAAATGTTGAGGGGGCTGACATCGTGGATGTCAGCCAAGCTTCCAGGTCGCCCCCCACCCACTGACATCCTCACCATATGTGTCAGTATGTCAGTGGGCCAGGTAACCCCCTAGCTGCCATGTGGAGATAGGGGGATCCTTTGGGATCCTCATGGCCTTTCCAATGATACCAAACATGACCAGGTTTGGTGTAAAAATAAAACTTTAAAAAATAAATAAATAAAAATATAATAAATATATATATATATATATATATATATACAAAAAGCAGATAGGGCAGCACATCAGGATTTGGTTAAAAATAAAAAACTTTTATTGATACAACTTTAAAAGTACCTGTCCATTGACCGACGTTTCGGCCCAACACGAGCCTTTATCAAGGTATACAGGCATCATAAATATACATACATATATACACTATAGTATCAGAGCTCACCCAATACCGGCACACCTCGCGGAGGACGCCCAACCTCGTGGTAACGGCGTCAACTTCCAGGAAGAGCGCCAGTCGATGACGTATGTGTATACTAAACCTGCATGGCGCAGGTAACCAAGGAGATATAAAACAAAAACAAAAAAAGACAAAAAAAAGACCTGGGTGGGACGGAGTGACAGTGCCAGATGGCAACAATATATAAGTAAAAGAGAACCTACTTAGAGCAAATCAAAGCTGACAACAGGGCAAAGGACAGTAGAGCTGAGACCACATCAACAGCACATAATCATCATATGCAGAAGATCTACATAACGTATACAAGTGTCACTGCATAGCGGCCATAATAGTCACACCAACCGCTGCAGGAATATTAGACCGATCTCTAGTATGTGGTGACTAAATAAATACCCCAAATGGTCAATATATGTACGTACTAGAAAAGCAAGAGCGTCATTAGATTGCAACACGAGTGTCACCAAATCACACGTGTAGCATCATCTAGCCGTAAGGAACGATGTATAAGAGATATACTCATTTAAACCCCTAGGGGATAAAGTATCAAGAGTTTTAATCCAGAAAGTTTCACATTGCAACAGTAACCGTGAGCGGTCGCCTCCTCTGGATAATGGGGGTACATGGTCAATGGCAACCACTCTCAAAGTGGTAAGCTGATGTTTGGCCTCAAGAAAATGTCTAGCGACCGGTTGTTCAGACTGGCCATCCCGGAAAGCTACAGTAATATTAGAACGATGACAACGGATCCTGTCGCGCAACGGTCTGTCGGTTTTGCCAACATAGGCAAAGCCGCAGGGGCACGTAAGTAAATATATGACGAATTCAGTGGTACACGTAATATAATGGCAGATCTTATAGCGTTTACCGGAATGTGGATGAGGGAAAGAGCCTGTCGTTGACATATGGCTACAGGTCACACAATTAGGGCAACAAAAGCACCCAGGGCATAAGCGCTGGGGCCGACCTGCGTATGCAGATACAGGGTCTGCTTTCACCAGTATGTCACGGATATTTTTGGACCTTTTATAGCTAATGATTGGACTCTGACCAAATTATTTACGGAGTGTTTTATCACCCTGGAATAAAGACCAATTGGATCAAATGGCTCTAGCCATCGTTGAACTCTGGCTGTGAAATGTTAAAGGGACAAAGATCCGTTGATGTGATCTAGGTGTGATAGACCTCGGTGAATTGAATTTAAGAATAGCTTTAGATAGAGCTTGTTGAAGACTGGCCGGCTTATGACCTCTGGCCACAAAACGTTGGAACATCTCTTCAATTTGAGTGGATCTAATGCTAACATCTGAATTATTGCGTAGCACACGCAAGAATTGTGAGATGGGGAGGGAACGAATGAGATGCGGAGGATGGAAGCTCTCAGCCCGAAGCAGAGAGTTTCTATCAGTTTCCTTGCGGTACAGGGAGTGGGAGATCCGTCCATCCTGAACCGTCACCAACACATCCAAAAAGCACACGGAAGATGCTCTGGAAGTACAGGTGAACCGCACCGGGGAATCAATCATGTTAAGTGACTGTATCATGTCTGTCAATGCCTGATGAGACCCTTGCCATATCAAAAATGTGTCGTCGATGAATCTCCTGTAAAAAATGATATTGGTATAAATCGGTAGAATATATTGCTGTTCATTCTGGTACATGTACGCGTTGGTGTATGCAGGAGCCATAGAGGCACCCATATAAGTCCCCGCAAGTTGGAGATAGATATTTTTCACTGTAAAGCCTAATAAATATGACTAGACCACCCACTTAAGCTATACAATGTGGTGCAACCTCCACCATGCATGAGACACATAATGTAGCTTAACACCATACATTAAGCAATGTACACCACATTGTGGGTATACTCAATATTCAATCCCACACCAGATTACTATTGGTTCATCATACAAGTACACAGAGTATTGAGGTCATCACCACATTGATGTTATTGACTTATACATAAAGTCTTCGTAATTTCCAAAATAAGAGTATAATGGCATATTGTGATGTGTGGTGTATGTATATGATGAATCACTAGCAATCAGGTGTTGCGCTGTATCACTTGTATTGTGGATCCACACACACTCAATGGTTATTTCTCCTAAATGTCCGATTTTTTGTATTTATTTGAATATGTTTATCAACAGATGTTTCCAGGCCACAATAGGTCGGCTGTTCCAGAATTCTTTCTCTTGGGGTTCCAGGTCCTGCGCAGCTCCAGAATTATTCTCTTCACCAGCTTTCTCGTGGTCTACATATTGACTATAGCTGGAAACTCTCTTATCATTATGTTGGTTTCATCCAGTCATCGTCTTCATACTCCAATGTATTTCTTCCTCAGCCATATGTCCCTTTGTGATGTTATACTCAGTTCAACTATTGCTCCAAATTTATTACCTGTCACTTTACACAATGGCCACCACATGTCAGTCACTTTTTGTATAACTCAGCTGTATTTCTTTAGCTTTTCATCTGTTACAGAATGTCTTCTTCTCACCATGATGTCCTATGACAGATATGCTGCAATCTGTAAGCCCCTCCATTATCAAACTATAATGAATTTGACATTTTGTCGTGGTCTTGTGATGTCCTCTTGGATGTTGGGATCAGTTCTCACTTTGATTGTTACAGTTTTATTAAGTCGGTTAGATTTCTGTTATTCCGGTGACATTGACCACTTCTTCTGTGATTATGCTCCTCTTGTCCAGCTTTCCTGTTCAGACACAAAGATTGTACAGACTGTAGTTTATATAATAGCTACTCCAGAAACTGTCATAGAATCTGTTTTTATCATTTCCACATATGTTTGTATCTTTCGTGCTATACATAGAATATCGTCCAGCACTGGTCGACAGAAAGCCTTCTCCACGTGCAGCTCCACCTTGCTGTTGTGTGCATGTATTATGGGACACTTATTATTATCTATGTAGCGTCATCTGGAGAGAATTTAATCATAAATAAGAGTCTATCCCTTGTGTACACGGTTGTGACGCCTTTGCTAAATCCTATAATATACACTTTGAGGAATCAGGAAATCAAAGCTGCCATAAAAAATATATTGGACAAAAGAAGAACAAAGAAGTTAGGAATATGATTCAGTTCCTATTTTTGGGGAATATAGATCACTATTGGATTACAATTCAGGAGTAAACAGTTGGACAAACTGGCCTTACTGAGAAATGCTGTTTTATGTGAGGAGCAAACACTGCTAATTACCCAGGGGATTTAACCCATTGGCGAAGCACGGTACTGACAGCATTACAAAAATACTACTCACTGGATGGGACTAAAAAATCCAACTATTAATGTTATAAGTAAAAGTTAGATTTTCAAAGCAAAATAATGGGATAAACTACTGGGATTCAGATCTTAGTTTTATTAATTTGATTAGTTGTTTAGATAAATACTTTTAATAACCAATTTCTAAATAAATTAAATTATTAATTAATATTTTTAAACAAATCTGTATCGGCTTTTGCAGTAAAAACGTGATTCCTCCGCATGCTAGTTTAATTAACGCTGTTAAGTCTGGGCATCATCATTTTTACTTTTGGGGCAAATTTCAGACGGCTGATTTTTGTCTTTCGGGTCTATTTGTCTCGATTTTTATTGCTAATTCATATTTCAGGGCTGATCCAAAAATTTGGACAGCCAGTGTTTCGTTTTTTGAGTCCATTCATTTTTTTCGTTTTTATTGTTAATTCATATTTCGGGTTGATTCATAATTCATTTTTATTAGTTATTTAATTTTTATCAGTTATCGGAATGTGAAACTGATTAATTAATTACTTAGATTAGGGTAAAAAAGATATGTAATCCCCTTGTCCCCAGGCGGTACTACAATAAAAATAGCAGACTGTGATAAAATAAAAATAAAATACAGCCGGTACCAAAATTATCTTTTGGTTTTAATGTAAGAAATATTCCCCATTTTTATTAAATGTTTAGTCAGCTGTTTATTCTTTTGACTTGCAGCAAAAAGTCTCTTTATTTATTATTACTATTTATCTCTTATTTATTTATTGTTTAGGATCTTTGAGGCATTTTTTAGGATTTTTTTGGTGAAATTTTATGTTTCCTAATTTATTTTTTAAAAAAGGAGGCTTTTTTTTGCCTTCGGGCTCCGGATCTATCCAAGGTGCGGATTTTGAAGCAAGAACAGCAGTCCCGCAGGGTATCTGTATTATTTTCTTACAGTCTGGCTGCGTTCAGCAATGATTCATATGTTTCAGCACCATAGATAGCTCCAGAGCTCTGTGGGGCTCCTGTACTATCCATAGTGCTGATTTAGAACCAAGGACAGCAGCCCCGCGGAGATCCGGAGCTATCTATGCTGCCGAAACATAGTATTGAAGAAGACGGCTGGACTGAGAAAGAAAATAATACAGATGCCTTCAGCAAAGAAAAAATCCTCATTTCTAAATGCCTAAAAAATCCTAAAAATGGAATTGGAATTGCTCCAAAAAAGAAATACTGACTGTACGAAATAAAGAATCGGTCCAAAATAAATAAAGAGACTTTTTCTGCAAGTGAAAAAAATAAACATTTGAATAAATATTTAATAAAAACAGGGAATATTTTTTACATTCAAACCTATGGGATTCGCGTGTTTAAACCTGTCGAACTGAACCACTGAAAATCAGGACATATCACTGACATTTCAGTGGTGTTCACTCGGCGTTCTAGGCATTCACTCGGTTATAGATTAGCCATCACTTCTCTATGGGGAAATTCACTGCCGCCGAACTGCACCGATCAAATTGGAACGAAACAAACATATGTCTATTTGTCTAGTATTTTTATTGTAGTACCGGCTTTAATTTATTTTGGTACCGGCTGTATTTTATTTTTCTATGGCTGGTATCTTCATTTTATTATAGTACCAGCTGCAACTGGCATTTTATTTTAGTACCGCTGGGTATTTTAATTTTATTGTAGTACCGGCTGACTGCTGTCCTTGGTACTGAAATAAATATCAGCAGGAAGAACGGGGGGATTACGCATCATTTTTTTATTACCCTAATCTAAGTAATTAATTCATCCATTTCACATTCCAAAATAGCTAATTAAAACGAAAAAAAAATGAAATAACTAAAACTATTAAAAACAAAATAACAAATCAATCTGAAAAATGAAAAACTAATAAAACTAAATACTAACCCGGGAAAAATTAATATCGGCATTCCGAAATAAAGAATTGCTCCAAAAAAGAAATACTGACTGTACGAAATAAAGAATCAGTCCGAAATAACAAATCTCGATAACATAGCGAACAAACCGAAATGAAAAAAAGCTAAACATAATGACCAAAACGGAACAAAACGAAAGGAAAATGTTTGCCATGCACATGTCTAATAGAGAACGCCCTTGCCCCTCTTTTTCTCCACAAAAAGATTACCAAACCTGGTAGAAATACTTTTTTTAATGTTTCGGGAGGAACAAAAACATATTACACCATTAACACTTTCACTGCGGAAGATGTGTGGAGAATATCATGGGGATTCCCTGCTGCGTATGCAGAGGCCATTCCCAACACGTCATCTGTTTAGCGGGGTATCACTATCTATACTCACCTCTCTCTCTGGGGTCCTGCAGCGGTCTGACTTCCTGGAAATCAGATGCTGCTTTTAAACCCCCTACCGGCATGATGACGTCATCACCAAGTGATGACAGGCCCCCGCCAAAGCCGGAAGAGTGCCTGAAAGGATGGGTCTTTTCAACCTCTCTACCTCCCAGGAGGAGGTTAAAGTCAAAGACAGGCATCGTTGGAAAGGGCAGAGTCTGCCCTTTCCAGTGATGCCTGTCTTTTACCCCTGAGGTGCCGGTTCATGGCATGATGATGCCAGTGTAAGAATTAAACCCCAGCTGCCAAAGGGGTTCCAATGGAAACCATATGGTGGAGATAGGGGGGTCCTTTCCTCCTATCTCCTGATCTGTGGCAGCTAGGGGTTCATTTTTTTGGGGCAGTTAGCTAAAATCACATAATTTCTCAGAAAAAATAAAGTATTGGGTTCCCATTTCAATTTTTTTAACAAGCGTACCCCATAGAATGTATAATCCCAAAGGCTCAGATGATAAAATCAGGGTTATTCAAAGAGAATCGAAAAGTCACCGCACGTTCGGAGATTTTTCGGTCTCTTCAATTCGGTGTGATTTGGCGATCCCATTTCGGCGACCCTGCGGTGTATTCAGCAAGTACCACAGGGTCGCCGTAGTGCAGGGAAAAGCCGCCGCAAATCTGATGAACACTCACCGCAAAACCCAGGCGAATGCACATCGAAACCGGCAAAAACATCTGGATTAACCCCGCCGAACACGTCGGAGAAACCTGAGCAGGAGCCAATCACAGTGCAGAGCAGCCGTCGGAGAAAGCTGACATCGCAGATGAATGGAGTGAAAAAAACTAAAAAAAGTACGCTTGAATGTTTGAAAAGTGAAACGCTGTTTGCAAAGAAACTACTGTCTGGAATTTACATATAGGATCTAATGAATGATAATAAAAAGGGCTGTTACAGAAAAAAGAAAAAACGATTTAAAACAAAAAACGGAAAAAAAATTTGCAAGAAAATCCCCAAAAATGCCTAAAAGATAATAAAAAATCTAAAAATAAAGAGACTCTTTACTGCAGAATATTATAATGAACGGTTTATTAGATATTGAATTAAAACGGGAATATTTTTAACATTGAAGCCTATGGTTCGCCACATATAACAATGATATAATTATGAATCGCAAAAAAGATGTATAATTTGTCTGGGTTGTACAATAAAATATAACTTCAAATTGCGATTAACATGATGAGCAAAAATGGTAAAAATTACCTCAGCACATAGAGGTGAAATGGTCCAGCAGTAAATCGGTTAAAAGGAATTTAAAAAATAGTTTTTCACTGAGCTCACATCTAAAGAAGGGACAGGATCTGCATCCTAAATATTAAGCAAAAACAGAGCAGAATGTTAGCTTTAGCCCTAACCCTAAAACAAGCACAAATCGCAACCTAACCCTTACCCTAAAACAAGCACAAATAATAACCTAACCCTAATTTCTAACCCAAGCTATGTAAATGCTCCTTTTCAGCCCCGGAGCATCCAAAATTTGGGGCACCAAAATTAGCCATAGCTGAGGGTCTGTCTGAAGACGCAACTTTTGCAGTGCAACTTTTTTGATGCTGCTTTTTTCTGCAATTTTTCCATAATCCAGACTTAATAAAATTTATATTTTTTAACAATTTTTTTTTATAAATATTTATTTTAGTTTTATAGTGAAAATTTCCTGCCATGGGGTTCACCATAGGTTTCACCTTTCTCTGCAAACCTCCCAAAATAGTTTATTTTACTTTTGCTTTATCTTTTTGCCATTCTGTAAAACTAAAAAAACATTTTTTTTTACACAGATCTAGGCACCCTCCTGTGGTAGGAATCTGTAAGCACATGCCTAGTCTGCCTAATTATAAATCCAGCCCTGCATATAGGATACGGAAAGCTTTATACATGTTTTTGGTTTTCAGGACTTTTTGCCGATTGCTATGTTTTTTGTGCAGACACCTCTGTCTGGGTCATAAGTAATGAGATTAGATTGCATTCATGGCCCAGGCCTTCAAAGAGTTATCTGTATTGAGAATTGATGTGAAGGTTTACATCCAGGACTGACCTTCTGTCAGTCGTAACTCTGGGCTGGGTCTTCTTTCCTCTGTATAGTGCTCTGTAGCTGCATGGGGCTGTTGATCTCTTGGTGTCCTTATTGGTGTGTGTCTATGCAGCACTGGCGGATTTGCATGCCCAGGCCTCTCACGTGGGAGATCTTCTGGGGTCAGCTTCCACGCGGTAAGCACAGACAGGGCAATTGATGTTGGGAAGGGGCAAGGGTAACATGAGATGACTGAACATCTCATGTCATCACAGCTACATATGGTGACTTGGCCATTTTCCACTGATGCAATTTTTGGGTTACGGTAGAGTCAGTTGGAGCAAAGTCAATGAAATAGCCATTACTTGTAACAGAAGCATTAACAAACCTTCATAACTATACTAATAATTCATGATTTTAATAAAAATGAAGAAACAATTAAGTTCCTTATTTTTATTTCGATAAGTTTTCAGATATTGGAAATGAATAAACAAGGTATGTGAGTTCTCAGTGGACGCACGGTGAGCAGGGAATACTTACAGAAACCTCATAATGAATCCTTTGTGGAATGGCACGTCGTGTCCCTAATGCTCTCTGAAACACATTATAAACCAGGTCTATAGGAATCATCCCGGCAAAGTGTGAGAAATGGAGCGGAGGTGACCACGTCTGTACATCGAGCGCAAAGAAAAGAATATTCTGTTGGTGATTTTTAAAACAAACCTGTTTACTTGGAGAATCAAAGGACAAAAGATTCAACAAAAACATCGAAACACAGAATTCTGAAAGCAAACCTTTCACATTTAAAGCTGATTGAGGTCACGGAACTCTACAGGTAAGTTACAGGGTCGCAAACTGAATTCAATGTGACGTTATAAGATCCTCACTGCAAACGGGCATTTAATCGAATAATCCAGACACGCAGAAACAATAAAACACTCAATCTACAACTCCTTTAATAAAACGTTTTATATGTTATTTTCTGTTATTTATGTGTTTATCAGTATTTTTGAGTTATTGGTTGTTCATTTTGGAAAACAGAGAATAAATGACCAATTTTAAAAGCCACTGTTATTGTTATTATGTGTTCAATATTTTGTATGTACAGAGGTGGCAGTGCACATTCACTCCATGTTTTTATGTATCATTAGTGGGATCTTTAAAACCCAACACAAATTCATTTTCTTTCTATTTTACGTAATGTTCTAATACGTTTTTTCACTTATTGACCATTACCATCCATAAATACCATCCATAAATACCATCCATAAATACCATCCATAAATACCACCCATAAATACCATCCATAAATACCATCCATAAATACCACCCATAAATACCATCCATAAATAATTTAAAAGTTCAAAAAAAATAACTAACCAATCAATAACTAAATAAAATAAAAACAAATCATTTTAAAGTAAAAAAAACAATAATTATTAGGACTTGTATAAACGAGATAAAAATGTAGAAAGAACAATTTGTGCATGATGTACTTAAAAATAAAACAAAAATCTAATTCAAATATTATTATATTTTGTATTATTCATAATTCTTGAATAATGGATACATTGATGAAGAATCAACTTCTATGAATGTTTTAAAGTTAGATAATTCACTATTAGTGCTCACATAGTTAGTCACTATGTAAATATTTCCACACCATGTTTTTTGAAAATATTTGCTGGGATTTCGATTACCCAAAAAACCAATTGGCTTGGTTATCGTCTCTCGCTCCTACACGCACTAATGGAAAGTTCAGCTTTGGCGATTGAAATCGAAATTATCAGTAAGCAGTTTTCGAAAAGATATCAAGTGCTGAAAACAGCTGACTGAAACCCTCAATTACACATTGGATTTACAAATATTTGCCGCATTTTATCAGCCAGCCTTATTTTTGAAGACTGTCATTATTTTGACTTAGAATTCTTTCCATTGAATCGTCCATTTTGATATCGCGACCTAATGTTGCCTTTGAAGTCCTGAGTTATCTTGATCTCAGTAGTAAAGGGGATAATAGAGAACTGATGAGTATTCTATGTTCAGATAACATATGTCGTATTGTTCCAGCCGATAATGATATTTTAAAATATTTTAGAGTTGCACTTTTGCTTGAAAGAATCAAGTCATGTGCAAGTTGTTATAATCAATGCAGTTGTAATCACTGGGCCTTTACTGTGAAAAGTCAGGTCACACTCATGTTACTTTGTGAGACTGGGTTTTATTTCTCTTGATTAAAAATATAGACATGTCGTTTTACTTTATTTTCAAATCTTAATACCATTCATATATAATAACAGGTTAATAGATGTAACTCCAGGAGTATACAACAAATGCAGAAATTATAGCGAAATGATTAAAAAACACATTTTACACTTTAAACCAATTTTAGTCGACCAAAACTAGACTGAAACTAAAATATTTCAGACTAGACTAAAACTAAAAAAATGCATACAACTAAAATATGACTAAAACTAAAACAATGCATACAACTAAAATACGACTAAAACTAAAACAATTCATACGACTAAAATACGACTAAAACTAAAACAATGCATATGACTAAAATACGACTAAAACAAAAGCATTTCAGACTACTAAAATACGACTAAACCTAAAACAATGCATATGACTAAAATACGACTAAAACTAAAACAAAGCATACGACTAAAACACGACTAAAACATTTCAGACGACTAAAATATGACTAAAACTAAAACAATTCATATGACTAAAATACGACTAAAACTAAAACAAAGCATACGACTAAAACACGACTAAAACATTTCAGACGACTAAAATATGACTAAAACTAAAACAATTCATATGACTAAAATACGACTAAAAATAAAACAATTCATAAGACTGAAACTAAAACAATTCATATGACTAAAAAAGGACTAAAACTAAATCAATTCATAAGACTAAAACAATGCATATGACTAAAATACGACTAAAACTAAAACATTTCAGACGACTAAAATACGACTGAAACTAAAACAATGCATACAACTAAAATACGACTAAAACTAAAACAATGCATATGACTAAAATACGACTAAAACTAAAACATTTCAGACGACTAAAATATGACTAAAACTAAAACAATGCATACGACTAAAATACAACAATTCATACGACTAAAATACAACTAAAACTAAAACAATTCATACAACCAATATACAATTAAAACTAAAACAATTAATATGACTAAAACTAAAACAATTCATACGAATAAAATATGACTAAAACTAAAACAATTCATACGACTAAAATACGACTAAAACTAAAACAATTCATAAGACTAAAACTAAAACAATGCATACAACTAAAATACGACTAAAACTAAAACAATTAATATGACTAAAACTAAAACAATTCATATGACTAAAATACGACTAAAACTAAAACAATTCATATGACTAAAATACGACTAAAGCTAAAACAATTCATAAGACTAAAACTAAAATAATGCATACAACTAAAATACGACTAAAACTAAAACATTTCAGACGACTAAAATATGACTAAAGCTTAAACAATTCATACGACTAAAATACGACTATAACTAAAACAATTCATACGACTAAAATACAACTAAAACTAAAACAATTCATACAACCAAAATACAACTAAAACAATTCATACGACTAAAATATGACTAAAACTAAATGGCATTTTATTTAGAAGACTGTGACTAAAACTAAATTAAAATGTGCTGTCAGTATTAATATTACGCTGAAGCTGCCCACCTAGGGCCATATTACATACTTGGTGCTAACTTAACCAGAGCTGTTGTAAACTTCCCAGAGCCATTATAGCCTATGGAGGTTTTAAGTTTACAACTACTCTGGTTAAGTTAGCACCAACATTGTAATACTGCCCCTAATGTGTATGAGAAGTTTAAATCACACAGTGAATGTGACTTTAACTCTGTCAGTTGATCAGGAATTCAAACTTATATAAAAACAACATGTAACACTGGAATAAACTGAGCTCAGGATGATTTCTATTTACATAGGCAAACATCCTGACTGTGATAACAGTTTTAAAAATGTTTATGATTTTCTTTTGTGTTTACTTTAATTTATTAATGCTATCTGTCATGCAGAGGGGATGCTAGATGTAAATGTGAATTTATAAAGGATATTTCAATATAAAACAGGGGATGGGAGGGTAGAGGGTCTGGAGGGATTAATATTTCATACCATTAAATACGGTTTAGAGAAAGACATGAAAAAGGGCATAAAGCTAGGAAATAAGGTTGTGTGATTACAGAAAACAATGTGAAGGATTCTATGGCAGATCCATGCTCAAACTATACTGCGAATGATTTATCCTGTTTTATATTACCATGAGATTAAAAATATTTTATGTGGCTTAATATGAAGCGATTAGGGTCTGGCTCACTTAGCTGTTCTCTACAATGATCCTCATCCTGAACCACTCAGTGCTTATTTCTGGTAAAAGTCAGATCTTTAGTATTTATTTGAATATTTTTACTTTATAAACAGATGTTTCCAGGACACAATCAGTCGGCTGTTCCAGAACTCTTTCTCCTGGGGTTCCGGGTCCTGCGCGGCTCCAGAATTGTTCTCTTCACCAGCTTTCTCGTGGTTTACATATCGACTATAACTGGAAACTCTCTTATCATTATGCTGGTTTCATCCAGTCATCACCTTCATTCTCCGATGTATTTCTTCCTCAGCCATTTGTCCCTTTGTGATGTCATACTCAGTTCAACTATTGTTCCCAATTTACTACAGGTCACTTTACACAATGGCCGCCACATGACAGTCACTGAGTGTATCATTCAGCTGTATTTCTTTAGCTTTTCATCTGTTGCAGAATGTTTCCTTCTAACCGTGATGTCCTATGACAGATATGCTGCAATCTGTAAGCCCCTCCATTATCAAAGTATAATGAGTTTCCCATTTTCTTATGGTCTTGTGATGTTCTCTTGGATGTTGGGTTTAGTTATTCCATCGATCATCACAGTTTTGTTAAATCAATTAGATTTCTGTTACTCAAATGACATTGACCACTTCTTCTGTGATTATGCTCCCCTCGTTCAGCTTTCCTGTTCAGACACAACAGTCATACAGCTTGTAGTTTATATAATAGCTACTCCAGAAACTGTCACCGAAACGTTATTTATCATTTCTACATATGTTTGTATCTTTTTCGCTATACGTAGAATATCGTCCACCACTGGGAAACAGAAAGCCTTCTCCACATGCAGCTCCCACCTTGCTGTTGTGTGCATGTATTATGGGACACTTATTGGTATCTATATATTTTCATCTGGAGAACATTCATTCAGTATGAATAAGATCCCATCCCTTGTGTACACGGTTGTGACGCCTTTGCTAAATCCTATTATATACACTTTGAGGAACCAGGACATCAAAGCTGCCATAAAAAATATATTGGGCAAAAGAAGACATTGGGAATATAACACAGCTCTTATTACTTAGGTATATATAGCAATCGAGTACCCTCAAAGGGTTAACGTGTGCAAATGCCTAAATAGCTAAATGGCTAAATGGATGTTGTAATAGAAACCACCATCATTTTACCAATTGCAGCTCACCAGTCTAGTGTATCCTTCACTACAACAGTCAAAAACATTTGTACGCCTAAAAGGCGTATGGGAGTGCGTATAAAATCAATAAAGAAATACAGTATAAACTATAAGATATATCAAGGAAAAAAGTGTCATCTGCGCTCGTTTCTATGTATTCCATGTACAACAAAACCCTATGAGGTTTTTGTTTGTTTCAATGGCCATTGCAACGTAAGCTCACTCGCCACTTCAAGGCACCTCTTTATAGAGTGAGTACCTAACCAATGTAACCAAAAGGCCGCTCTACTGAGCAGCTCCAAGCCCCTCCTGCTGCTTTTCAGCTAAGGAGAGGCAGAGATATGGTGGCTTTTATTTATACACGCAACAAACACATCCCAATTTGGATTAAAAACAAAAACATGGAAAGAGGAACAGCTGCAGAACGACGGACTGGTGTTACAAGCATGATATACATAAATACAGAAAAAATGGCGTCGCGCCCATACTCACCGGAGCGGCTGCAACTGGCAGTACTCACTGGAGCTGCTCAGTAGAGCGGCCTTTTGGTTACATTTGGTTACAAGAGACCAAAACATGCACGTGCTGTAGAGCCTCCTGGATGGGTAGCTTGGTAATATCGCTTAGGACCTCTTTAGGTGTGAGGAGGTCCCACCTCGTGACTCCCGAAATGGTAAGTATCTTGTCCCAACTCCGCATACACGGTATAATGCTGATGGTTCCACTGATGAGAATGAATGTAAAGGAGTGTATTCAAAATAAAAACATTTATTGCAAATAAAACCAAAATTTAAACAATTCAGTAACACTGAGATGCGTTTCGCATGCTGACTGCAGGCTTTATCAATCGGAATGTCCATATACCTATCCTCCTGCTATATATAAAGGCTCTCCTCATTATTACCGGGACCACATGTAAACGGAGTGCGTGTGACTTGCGTTCCAAACGTCTCTGACTGTCCCAATATGGCGCCCTTCCATTTCCGCCGTGGAAGCATCTTTCAGAACTCCCAGCATGCCTACACAGTTTTACTTTCACGTTCATTAGCGTATCTCGTACACTTGCCAGCGGTTATTAGATACAATAAAAGGGGATTTGTCTCATTGGAACGCTTGTATATACAATCGTTTGGCACTTCAAATCCTAACTTTTTCTCATAGGTGCAATGTATCAAGCAGAGAATAACTAAAAACAAAATCTGTAATAACCTCTAAGTGATAAGTTACACAAATCCACATTATTGCTATATTTAAAACAGGTAGGTTGGAAACTCTACAAGGCCAACTATCCTTGGACTGTAACCCAGAGGAATACTTCATTATGGTTGCCGTATAGTGGAGGGTGGATCTAAATAATATATGTTATAAAGAGTATATACTGTATTATAAAAAAGATATTATTGAAAATATGTTATAAAAAGTGGCAAACCTCAAAGACTATATTTAATCCCCTCGGGGCCACTGTAGCTAAAATATAAATCCACCTCATCTCTGTTCTAATCATTCTTTCATTCAGGTTATCTCCTCGCCAGTTCCTTTTGACCTTGTCTATTGCACAAAATTTAGTTCCCTTAGGATTACACTGGGGTGCTTCCCTAACGTGTGTAGATACACTGTGGTTGGCATAACCTTTAGTGATATTGCACATGTTTTTGTTGATTCTAACATATAGAGCTCTTGAGGTCTGCCCTATATATTATATACCTATAATATATATATATACATATATGTTAGGCAGGCCTCAAAATTTCCACTCGCCTGCTCGCATTTGGAGAGTGGAAATTACATGAGGGCGAGTGGGAATGCAGAGGCAGGGCAGGATAAGGGGTTAGGTGGGGCAACTATTGGCGAGTAACTCTTAAGGCCTGGCTAGTAGCTTGGGACTTGAAATTTTGAGCCCTGTGTTAGGTATATATAGATCATTACTGAAATACAAAGCAGGAGTAAGCAGACAGACAATCTGGCCTCAATGAAAAACTCTCTTATCGGAGAGCAAACACTGCTGACTATCTGTTGGATTCCTCCTGTTGGTGAAGCAGTGACAGCATTATAACAATTCTACTCATCGGATGGGACTGAAAAATGCAACCATTTATGGTAAAAGTGAGCTTTTCAAAGAAAAATTCTGGAAAGTCTTAGAAGTCAACCGTGTTCATGCTAAGGACATCTCGAGACTGGTAAGACGTTTTCTATTTTTGCCCTTTAAATACAAACAAAGCTTCACTTAAGCTAGCTTGAACCAAGTGCCTGTGTCTGGACTTGTAAAATGTTGTCCACTAACAGTCCGTAACAAACCTTAAAGAGATTGAGCAAGTTTGCAATAAAGAATGGCAAAAAATATTGGATCCAGATGTGGAATACTGATGGTCTGTGAGATTTGTTAGCTTTAGTGACAAGATAATGTATGTGAACCCTTTAGAAATGACTACGTGTGTATAGATATGTCTGAAAGCCTGGGACAAGATTCACTTCAGCTCAATCGCCAAAACCTAGTGTATTATCGGATGAAATTCCACCATTTTTTTATTCAACAGATCTAGTTAAGGACAAAACTCATTTTGCATCCAAAAATTTATTTACGTAAAAAAAAACTGTTTTGGCCATAATAACGATTTTTTTACAAACATCATCATTTTTATATTAAAACAAACATTTTACTTAAAATTCACAATTTTTATATTAAAATATTTTGTATAAAATATATACGTTTTTATATTAAAGATTTATATTGTTAAAACTTTTATTTTGCCTAAAATATTTAATGCGCAAAATCCCTATAACAAAACCTGCAATTTGAAATTATAAACCTGAGCTCACGTTCTGCTTAAAGTGAGATTGCGCTCAGTACAGGCATTGCGCAATGAGGAGTCTGCTTAACGTGAGGTTGTCTGTTTAACATGTAAATCAGCATTGCAGAGGGTAGACTTAAAACTGTAACGGGTTAGTACTTACGTATTGATACGGTTACTAGGGGATTACTGGGAGGTTTAGGACATTGGACAGTCTATCGTAATTGGAGGGTAATGGGTGGGTTACAACCTCAGCTAGGAAAGGGTTAATAGGGGTTATTAGGGAGTTCAGACATTAGTTAAGAGAGGGTTACTGGAGGTTAGGACATTACATAGGATAAGGTTAATAGAGGGGTTTGAACTTTAGTAACAATATGGTTTCTAGGGGGTTAATAGGGAGGAGGTTAGGACCTAAGCTAGAATAGCATTAATAGGGGCTTGATGGGGTGGTTAAGCCCATAGATAGAATACTGTTAAAAATGGGTTAATATGAGGGGGTAAGGGCTTTGGTTAGGATAGGGTTAGTATGGGTTAATAGGGGGGTAAGGGCTTTGGTTAGGATAGGGTTAGTATGGGTTAATAGGGGGTAAGGGCTTTGGTTAGGATAGGGTTAGTATGGGTTAATAGGGGGTAAGGGCTTTGGTTAGGATAGGGTTAGTATGGGTTAATAGGGGGGTTAGGACTTTAGTCAAGATAGAGTTACTAGTGGGTTAGTAAGTGAGTTTAGGATCTTAGCTAGTATAGGGTTAATAAGGTGTTATTACGGGTGTAAGGACTTTATTTATGATAGAGTTAATACAGGGTTTATAAGGGGTGTCTTTATAAGGGGTGTCTTTATAAGGGGTGTCACGGACCTGGAAACCACCAGAAATTTAAAACTTTTGCTCCCCTTGTGGGACGTTTTCCCCCTTTGTGTTTCCCCTGGATTGTAACATTACATTGTTGCACCAGTCCTGTTTTCCCCATTGGGACTCCCCAGGATTTTCCCGCTGTCCCCGGGATTTCCCCTTTCCGGAGTGACCCCAGTGTCGGAGGCACAAACTTCTAAGCCCAATCACTGCACTCCCCTTCATGGGAACAGGGCGCGCTTTGGGAAAAACCTACGGAACTAACCGATCGAAGTTTGAGGGAACCCCGAGTTTGGGACCTCAAAATGGTGCACAGTGGCGATCAGCCCCCTATGGTGCTATCGGGGTGCTTTTTGGACTATTTGTTCTTGAGACTCTGGGCTTCCCAGGAATACTTGAACCATCTTGCTGCGCCCATGAGAAGCCCCTGAATCCCCCCATTTAATGTACCCCTTTTCTGTATTTATGAATACTGGGTTTTTCCCAGTGCGGAATGTCCGGCACCTTCCATTGTTCTTGTTAATCCCATTATGTTTATCTGATCGTTTATGTTTATAAGAGAAGCTGCATCTCTGTCTCTTCCAAAATAGAACCTATTGCGTCACCTGGGAAGAGCCCTGATTATACACACAATATTTTATCTGCTATCTCCCTAGCGACGAGGCAAGGAGGGTAATATTCAACTGGAATATTCCATATCCGTCACAAGGGGGTTTGGACCTTATCTAGTATTGGGTTAATAGGGGGGTTATTTAACCATTTCACTGCTGAGCCATTTCGCCTCTGGGTGCTAAGCAGATTTTTACAGCTTTGTGCTCATCATGTTTAAACACAATTTGAAGTCATGTTTTATTATACGACCCAGACATATTATATATCCTTTTCGTCAAGCGGGTTTTCTGGCTACTTTCGATTATACACAAGTATGCCATTTTTTAGACCAGATACCACAACGTCATCAGCTGACAAGACAACTGACCCCTTCTGAACATATATGCACTCGACCACAGTCTCTTACACATGGTGTATCCCAGATTCACTCCATCCTTCAGACAAACGCGGCAGACACTCCACCACCTTTTGTGGGCAATGGGAGATGATGCTAGAGCTGACAGTCAGTGATAAACAATGGATTTAGATCTGTGATCTGACACACCAGTGTTCTGTAGCTAGTAAGACACAGGAGACTGCCTATAAGGTCCTAACCCTGAGGTAACGCGTACCTTCCAGAATATATACATTCTGTCCGAATGTATCCTCAGACTGTTGCTGGGGCGACCTTGAGTGCGGCACTATGCTTCATATGGGAAGCTGCCACCCTACCTGAATAGACTGCTTCCCCCAGCAGTTCCCTCATCCTATAACCTCCGATCCAGGACCAGCACCTTACTTGCAATACCACAATACAAAAAGACAGTGGCTTGGTCCTCATTTTCCTACAGAGCACCACAGTTATGGAATAACCTCCCAGACACCATCAAATCTTCCCCCAGTCTTAAGTCATTCAAGAGCTCCTTACTAACATACCTCAATACGGAATGCACCTGTAAACATGTAACATAATGACTATATACAGAATGCACCTGTAAACATGTAACCTAGTGACTATATTTCCTACATATTTATTTTCTGTTAATCTGTATATTTGTGTTGTTTTTAATATCTTGCATTGTATTACTTTGTATTTCTGTAACTGTAACACTTCAATGTTCTTGAACCCAGGACATACTTGATAACGAGAGAAATCTCAATGTATCCTTCCTGGTAAAATCCTTTATAAATAAATAAATAAATAAATAAAATTTCGTGGAACTGCTCCTTGATAAAACCGTATTGAGCTAATGTTCATGAGATCATTTCACGCTTTATAGACCATCCACCAGACTTTACACCTGCAACGATGTTGCTACATCATACTACTAGCTCGATAACCTGGTAAAAGCAATCTATCTGCGCCCGTACGGTGAATACCGCTAAAGCTCTTATCCCACTCTTTTGGAAGCAACAGGTAGTCCCCCTCTAACTTTATGGTACAAAAGAATGGAAGAACTACGCTCTATAGAATATCTGTACTTTAGTACTTCAGAGGAACTTCACAAATACGAAGATATATGGTCTAGATGGGTATCGTTAACACCTTCACCAGAGTTTCAAGCCCTAATCTAAACGCCATCCTCAGAAGTATGTAGGTACAGTTAAGTGAAACCAGAACGGTCAGTCCGGTTTAACACACCCAATTATTTTTGCTAAAGCAGATTCAATGTATTTTTTTTGCTATATAGTAATATATTTAGTGATCATTTGCTTGCAAATTATTAATTAATAATGTTATTTATTAAGAATTAATTAATACAATTCTAATTTATTTTGCTAATCAAATTAATTAAATTCAGATACACATTTTTCATTATATTTGATTAATTTGATTAGTGAAATTAAATTAGAGGTGTAATAATTAAATCTTAATAAATAAAATGATTAATGATTAATAATGTTATTTATTAAGAATTAATTAATACAACTCTAATTTATTTCGCTAATCAAATTAATTAAATTTGGATATACATTTTTCATTAAATTTGATTAATTTGATTAGTGAAATTAAATTAGAGGTGTAATAATTAAATCTTAATAAATAAAATGATTAATAATTAATTTGAAAGCATTGTCAGGGTTATTTATTATGACGTGTATTTTCTTTTACTATATATATATATATATATATATATATCATTAATGACAGTGCCTCCAATACCAATGGTATAATTTGGTTATTTACCCTTAAAAATAAGGATTGATAACCAATCAATGAATATACATCTTAACAAATATATAGCGCTTTATCCCAAGTTCCTTTGAGGCTATGTAGATATTTTTAGACACAATAAAATCATTAAAGATGATATGAGACTGCGTAACGGTAAAACAATTCAAATAAAAATGTATTCACACCGTCAAGTTTCATACAATCATATGTTATCAACTGATTCGCAAGTTTTAAAAGTAATTATAGATCGTGATTAGTAGCAATACTGAGACACGCAATAATCTAATGGACAAACATCTTAGGTTTATAGACCGCACCCCACATATGCATGAATTAGTTCTTAACCACTTGGCTACTAAGGACGCACTCAGCGCCTCCAGCCAAGCGTTTCTCCCCCATTTATAATTTTTTTAACAAGCACAACTTATAGTAAAAATATAACCGCAAATGCTCGCATGTTAAAATGTGAAAAAAAAAACACTTTACACTTTTAAAATTATTGGAAATTCTAATTTTATTTCATTTTTTGTTATAATATACAGACAGGACATGACGTATACATTTAATAATGATATATTATGAATCTGCCGAGTCTGCCGGAAAGAACGATATATAATATGTCTGGGTCATTTAAAAGAAATAAGGCTTCAAAACGCGTTTAAACATGATGAGCAAAACCGGTAAAAATTAGCTTAGCACACAGGTGTGAAATAGCTCAGTAGCGAAAGGGTTAAACACCAAGTTATATTCTACCCACTTAAACCTCTCCCATTATAAAACAATCCTCAACCTGGCTAAAAACACTCAGTTACTGGGGCATCACCTGTAGCACAATTTAGTATTGCGGGGCTGATTCACTAAATGCAACTTCCTTCAGGGAGATACATATCACACTCGATAGGTAGACTATCTTTTCCACAGATTAATCACAGCATCAATACTCGGCCTACAATATCATTCACGGCAGTTACTCTGTAACACATATGATGGACCAAGCAAGATAACCTGTATATTTAATCACTTGCAATCTAGACTCAGGAATTTATTCAGCATGAGTTAATCAAACTTCCTATTGACTGAGCATACATTCAATGGCGCGGTTGCAATGGGTGGAATCGGGTTATGTTCGTTATTCTAATGGGGCTGATGGCAACTTGATATATAAAAGCTATTTTTCAGTTCCACCTTATCTAACTACAGGGAAAAGAATTATCTTTAGATGTCCAAATACAGCATTCTTGGAATATAAATCAATTTAATAAATTAGGAGGAGCAACAAGGCTGCCTGTAATAGTTTTTCTTAGTGTTCCTCTGCAGTATGAACAAAAAGGCAAACTATTCTACAGTTTAAGCTTCAACAGCCAAATAATTCATTTATATTCCTTTAATAGGTGATAACATATAAAGCAGTGACAATGCAATTAGAAAATAGATATCAAGTTAAAATTATACAATTATACTTTACCATCTGGGAGTGAAGAGGATTTGAGTGTGGTCTGGTCTTAGTGGAGTCGTGGGTGGCTCTGATGGTATCTGGCCCTTTCTTCCCTTTTCCTTTTGTTCTCCCTTTCCATTTGGAGTATCCCTTTTTATACCTGTCTCCACCTAGTTTAGCATTAGCACATCTAAATTTAGTCATCAATATCTGGCCTCATTTGATTGGCGGATATATATATCTTGATTAACTCCAGGTATCTCTCTAGGTGTTATACTACCTGGCCAGCAGATGGCACTCTCAGATAAAACATCCTAACTGGAGTTTCTCAGACCTTAGCGACAAATCTAAAAAAATGATATATCTGGCAAAGCAATAACCTATCTTCAAAAGTTTGGGGTCATGTTATACTATATAGGGATCCCATTGGGTTATTTACCAATATTAATATTATTACTCTGTATTAAGTGCCAGCATATTTTGCAGCAGTGTGCATGCATAAAACACATTGGGATAAATATCTAGAGATACTGTACTATATGTGTATGAGATAATTCTGCAGACAGGCATACATGTTTCGTGTATATTACTTAAAATTCATTCATGATTAACAGATTTAATGTACTGTTTTATAAATATTAATAAACAAGACACTTGTTATGTAATAATCAATTAAATGTGGCATGGACCCTATCTTTTATAAGATACCATGCTTATCTATTATAACTCACCACATAAATTTCATTTTCAAATACCACTTAGGCACCTTGTATAATATAATATTACCGATCATATTGCCTATAGTCTCATAATATGTCTTTACAAACTTGATTTGTAGGTAATATCACTGCTAAAAAAAAATATCTAACCTTATTTTTTTCTACAGGTAATGCAATACACCATAGTCCAAGGTTTCGTGGCTAGAGAGCATAGATGTGACCAAATTAAAATGCCCTTGAATACACAATGAGTTTAGTTTCTATGTACTATCCATGTACTATCCATGGTAGTCCTTGGCTTCAAGCAATTCGATTTGCAATATAAATTCCTTAACACCTGGGTTTTTACCACCAAAATTGCTTCAGACTGTTATTTTCCCAGTCTCTGGACAATGGATGTTGCTTCCCTTATCAATATAATCTGATTGAGGGGAATCCTTGTTTGCTATATGTCAACGAATTTGGCAGGTCCATTGTCTGAGAGCTCATTCTGTTTACCAGGTGTTAAAAATTAATGAATTTGTCTGCTTGAAAGAAATTCCAGGTATCTCTGTAATCCGTCTTCCTAAAATGTGAAGAATTATAGAGCATTCATATCTGAAATGACTTGACAGCATGTATCGACAAATATAGTGCACTGATGTTATGGAAGGGGCATCGCCAACATCCTATGACATCTCAGTTCATCAATGCTAAGAAAGACGACTTGGGTCATTTCTTCACTGATGCTCTCTTTGGGTATAGGTAAGAGTCAGTGAGAGAACAGGGAGCAAAGTCATTAAAATAGTCAATAATTATAATGGAAACATTAAAGAGCTTTTGTAACTATAATGCAAATAATATATGATTTTAATAAAATGAAGAAACAATTAACTTCCTTATTTTTACATCTCTAATTTTAGAAATGAAATGTGTTCTCAGTGGACGCACGGTGAGCAGGGAATCCTTACAGAAGCCTCTTAATGAATCCTTTGGGGAATGGCACGCCGTGTCCCTAATGCTCTCTGATCCACATTATAAACCATGTCTATAGGAATCATCCCGGCAAAGTGTGAGAAATGGAGCGGAGGTGACCACGTCTGTACATCGAGCGCAAAGAAAATAATATTCTGTTGGTGATTTTTAAAACAAACCTGTTTACTTGGAGAATCAAAGGACAAAAGATTCAACAAAAACATCGAAACACAGAATTCTAAAAGCAAACCTTTCACATTTAAAGCTGATTGAGGTCACGGAACTCTACAGGTAAATTACAGGGTCGGAAACTAAACTCAATGTGACGTTATAAGATCCTCACTGCAAACGGGCATTTAATCGAATAATCCAGACACGCAGAAACAATAAAACACTCAATCTACAACTCCTTTAATAAAATGTTTGAACTGTTACTTTGTGTTATTTATGTGTTTTTCAATATTTTTGAGTTATTGGTTGTTCATTTTGGAAAATAGAGAATAAATTACCAATTTTACAGCCACTGTTATTGTCATTATGTGTTTAATATTTTGCATGTACAGAGGTGGCAGTGCACATTCACTCCATGTTTTTATGTATCATTAGTGGGATCTTTTAAACCCAACACAAATTCATTTTCTTTCTATTTTACGTAATGTTCTAATACGTTTTTTAACTTATTGACCATTACCATCCATAAATTCCATCCATAAATACCATCCATAAATACCATCCATAAATACCACCCATAAATACCATCCATAAATACCATCCATAAATACCACCCATAAATACCATCCATAAATACCATCCATAAATACCACCCATAAATACCACCCATACATACCATCCATAAATACCATCCATAAAAAATTTAAAAGTTATAAAAATCAATAACAAACCTAACCAACCAATAACTAAATCAAATAAACCAAATCATTTAAAAGTAAAATATCATGAATTATTCAGACTTGTATTAACTAGATAAAAATGTAGAAAGAACAATTTGCGCACGATGGGCCCTATTACATTCTTCGCACATATGTTTGCGCCCGTGCATTAATGCGAGGGGCAAAACCCTTTGCGCAGAATGTCATTTTACAATCTCAGCGCAACAAATGCGCGTATACGTCTACCACGGGGGAACATGCGCGAACGTTGCACCAGCTTACTGTACTTCGCGCATCCTATACTTAACATTGTGAGCGCAAATGCGTTTGTGCGCTGGTACGCGGATGGTATTACAATCTATGCGCAGTTTGTAACGCACAGCCTTTGCGCGCATAATTTTAGCAACTCCTGAAAGCTGGTGTTAATGGCAAATCTGAACAAACTGGCCGAACCCAAATACACCAGCCAAAAAAAATACACAGCAAAGTATAGTTACACATTCTACACATACCAAAACAATAAATCTGAGGAGTCGTGCGTGTTTTTTTTATTGATGCAGCATATATGCGCAGATTGACTTTGACAGGCGCAAAAACTTAACGTGAGACAATTGTGGTTCTTAATTCTGATTGGCTGAATCGCGTGAGAAACCAGTCCGCACACTGATTTCTGCGCGCAATGTTGCTGCACGCGCGTTTTCGTGCTTACGTTTTACGCGCATTATTTTTTGACGAATGAAAAAATGCGCGAGGATTGTAATACCAGCATTGATTTATGCGCATTAACGTTTAACGCTTCGCGCAAAAATTCACACGTTCTGAGTGTGTTTTTGTGTGAAGAATGTAATAGGGCCCGATGTATTTAAAAAGAAAACAAAAAAATCAAATTCAAATATTTATATGTTTATCATTATTCAGAATTCTCAAATAAATGGTACATTGATGAAGAATCAATTTATATGAATGTTTTCAATTTGAATAATTCATGGTTAGTGCTCACATAATTAGTCACTATGTAAAAATTTCCAAACCATATTTATTTGAATATATTTGCCGGGATATCGATTACTGATAAAAATTTGGCTCAATTCTCGGCTCTCGCTCCTACATACACTATGGGAAAGTTAAGCTTTAGTGATTGAAATTGAATATATTGGTAAGCCGGTTTTCAAAAAGACATCAAGTGCTGAAAGGAGTTGACGAATTGATTTTCAGGCAGGGAAGTGGGGAAAATCAGACTGAAACCCTCAATTAAACACTGGATTTACAAATAGATATAATTAATATGATGTTGGCCAAAGTAATGCTTTTTAACTCGTTTTATCGGACAGCCTTATTTTTGAAGAGCATCGTTATTCGATTATTGACTTATACTGAATTTTTTTCCATTGAATCATCCATCATTTAAACAGAAATTTACAGTTGAAACTCAACGATACTTTTTCAAAAAACCAACCAGAAAATTTAAATTCCATCGTTGGTCAATCAGAACTAATACCAAGTGATTTTAGAAAAAAAACATTGTCAGGAATCAGTGTTTTTTTCAAAAATCATTTTTAATCGATTGTACTGTAAGAAATATTTGGGAATATTCCCAGTGTGTTCCTTACTGTAATAACCTATTTGTCAGGCAGATGGCGTCATCTACTGGCAAAAGGGAGTTACAGCAGTTAGAGTTGCGGCTCTTGGTTCCCTGCATCAGCTGCTGAATGCCTGATATGCTGATTTTATACAGTTTTAACTTTTTGGGAATTATGACCACAAGGCTACAACTTTGAGGGCACCTTCTACAGGCTGAAAGCAAACACAATACTTGTTATCTGTTTAAATAAATAAATATACATATATATATACTGTATATAAATCACAAGTATAGCAGTATGTAGTGATACCGTTTTTATTGGACTAACGTTACATTTAAAATACAAGCTTTCAAGAGGACTCCTCTCTTCCTCAGGTCTGGATGCTTACCGATCAGTTCCTAGAATTGAACATTAGGACATTAAGGTATAATGTATGTTCAAATTGGGGAATAATGGTATGTTCAAATTGGGGAAATAAACGCATGAGGGATCTTGGGCCCATAATAAAACAACAGAGATAAGATCATAAAACCTAGAATGAAAAAAGGAGAAAAAAAAAAGGAAAAAGAAAAAAACCAAAACGAAAACCACAAAAAAGTGAAGGCTGAAAGAGACATGAAAAAGAAGAAAAAAAAAAAGAAACCAAGAAACAAAACATCAGCCAGAATTTTGAATGTTATGTGACGTTATGATAATGGGTTAAAAACCCAGAATCGACATTGAGTCCAGCATTTATAGTGTTAAAATATGTGATCATTTTCATTTCATATGTTTTTCATTCACGGTGGTCTTTAAAAGGATTTTAATTCTGAGGTTTTGGATGGAGGGGCCTATTAGATTGAAGTGCTGTTCCACTGGGGTACAATATGTATTTTCCTGATGGTTCTTGATGGAGTGTCTGTGCTGGTTCATCCTGAGATTTAGTTTAAGGCTGGTTTCACCAATATAGCAGCCCTTATCACATGCCGTACACTGGATCATGTATACCACATTGGCAGACGTGCAAAGGTACGAGTCCTTGATGTTGTGTTTGGAGTTGTTGTGCCGTGCAGTGCTGCAGTCACATTTGTGTTGGCACAGTTTACAGCGGGATTTGTTGCAGCATTTGGTCCCATTCTGTATGTCGCCCTGTTCCTGAGTGAGTTTGCTGTGGACCAGTTTTTGCCTCAGGTTGGGGGGTTGCTTGAATGCCAGTAAGTGGGGCTGTGGGACTATTTCTTTGAGCGCAGGGTCCTTTGGGACCAGTGGATGCAGATCTTTGATGATTTTGCGAATTTCCTCTAGAATTGGGTTGTAGGAAACAACTTGAGGGATCCGTGTGGTGTTTTTCTTTTCTTTGTAGCGCAACAGCTGTTTGTGCGGTGTTTTGAGGGCAGATTTGATTTTTTCAGAGATTGTCCTTTCCTTATAGCCCTTCCACTGGGCAGATTCAGGTGTTCATCCCCGTCCCCAGTGTCAGAGCAGATTCGGTGGTACCTGATGGTCTGGCTGTAGATGATGCCTTGTTTGGTGTGGTTGGGATAAAAGCTGGCCTTGTGGAGGTAGCTCAGCCTGTCTGTGGGTTTCCTGTACACAGATGAGTGCAGGGTGTCATTGGCAGCTGATATGGTGCAGTCCAGGAAGCCCACACTGTGCTTGGAAAAATCCATCTTGAGTTTGATCGATGGGTGGAACATGTTGAATGCCTTGTGAAAGTCTAGATGGTGTTCCTCTCCTTCTGTCCATATGATGAAAATGTCATCGATGTATCTCAGATATTTGTGTGGTTTGTGAGGGTGGATGTTCAGGAACCTCTGTTCTAGATCTGCCATGAAAATATTGGCATGTTGAGTGATTTGGATGAAAGCCAGATTGTTCTGGGGTTAAATAGTTCCAATACTGATAATAATCACATAATTGCATGTATACGCATTTTTCCAAAATTCTTGACATAACAGGGAGCAATGATATCAGATGGTAGTTGGATACCAAAGTACTGTCACCACTTTTATGGATAGGTACCACTCTCGCAGTCTTCAAGAGTTTGGGTATGTATCCAGTCACCAGTGATTCATTGATTAGGGTTGCGGCAGGATTTGCAATTGCTGGCGTACTGATTTACAGCAGCATTGCTGGGATTTGATCAGGTCCAGACTGGTATTTCATTTTTTGATTACGGAGAAGTTTAGTAACTACACTGACAGGCACTGGTCTAAAGTTCAATTTATCTGTGATGCGGGGTCTCTGCACGATTGGAGGGGCCTGACCTTCATGAGGCCTTTCTCTAGGTGTGTCATTTGTTAGCGTAGCAATCAGGGTGGTGGCACATCCAACAAAATAATTATTAAAGGTATTTGCTACATCTAGGGGGTGTTGCAGGATTTGTTGTTTACTTTGACAGCAGCTGGTTGGGAGTGTACAGGGGGTGCTTGTATGTTACTTATGATTCTCCAAAAATTTCTAGGGTTTGTTATGCTATTGTTTATATCTTCATTGAAGTAGTGGGCATTAGCCATTTTTGTTTGTTTTGTGCATGCATTCCGGCAATTTTGGTATTCGCAGTGATCGTTTATGGAACCAGTACTCTTGAAATTTGACCACAGTGAATCTCTAAGCTGGTACATTTGTGTAAGCTCAGCTGTAACCCAGGGGAGATGAGCCCCTTTTACTCGCACTTTATGCAGCGGGGCATGGGCATTCCAGACTTGCAGGAGCTCAGACTGAAAGTATTAAATTGCACAGTCCAGGTCTGGGATTAGGTTTAGTTTGTACCATGGGAGCTGTTTGAGATCATTTAGGAAGGATTCAAGATTACATTTCTTGAAAGACCTGGTGATTACTACCTTTGGGGGAGATTTTGTGGCCTTTATTTTACACACACAGTACACTAGGCAGTGGTCACTGAAGCTATTAGCGAGAACGCCTGCCTCCTGTATTCTATCAGGACATGAAGAGAGAATCCAGTCCAGCAAGGTATGGTTTTGGCTCTTCGTATTAATGCGAGTGGGGGAGGAGATTAATTGAGTCAGCTGTAAGGCTTTAAACAGTGAGCAGTGTTTATTGGCCTTAGGATTCAGCCAATCTGTATTAACCACTTGGCTGCTAAGGACGCACTCAGCGCATCCTGCCAAGTGCTTCCCCTGTGCTATGGACGCGTTGAGTGCATCCTAGCACAGGAGGCAGCAATTGGCTGTGATTCCGGTCAATTGCTGAGCCCCCCGGTCCAAATGGTGCCTGCCTTTAACTCCTTGGGGGCCGGATCACGATTCGGCGCCGAAAAATGCTGGATCGTGATCCTCTCCGGGAGCTGGCCGATATCTTGGATGTTGGCCAAGCTTCCGGGATCTCCCCCTGATGACTGGCATCATCATGTATAGCGCGATGACGTCAGTTTTAGAGTTAACCCCTAGCTGCCACCAATGGGGGAGATAGAGGGTTCCAATGAACCCCCTATCTCCCGATCTGTGACTGCTAGGGGTTATTGTTTGGTATCGTTGGATCGGCCAGAGCAAGGCCTTTCCAACAATACCAAATATGACCATCTTAAAAGTTATCAATAAAAATAAGAATGTAAATAAAAAAATATAGAAAAAATAAGCTTTTTTTATGTTTTGTTAATGCAGCAATATTGTTCCCATTTCAGTTATAATGTGAACAATGATGCTGCACTAACGATTTTTGTATGGGGTGCGTTTGTTAAATATCACGTGATTTCCCCCCAAAAAAATGTAACGAGTCCCCATTTCTAATTTTTTTAACAAGCGCAACTCATAGAAAATATAACCGCAAACGCTCTCATGTTAAAACGTGAAAAAAACACTTTACACGTAAATTATTGAAAATTAAAATTCTATTGCATTTTTTGTTATAATATACAGAAAGGACATGACATATACATATAATAATGATATATTATGAATCTGCCGAGTCTGCTCGAAAGAACGATATATAATATGTATGGGTCATATAATGAAATAAGGCTTCGAAACGCGTTTAAACATGATGAGCGAAACCGGTAAAAATGAGCTCAGCACACAGGCGTGAAATGCCTCAGCAGCGAAACGGTTAAAATCACAGAGGACCAGCAGTTCACTTTTTTGGTTTTGTGCAACTAAGTTATTAAGGATTTGAGTTATGTCAGAGAGGGAGTGCACTGGAGAGCTTGGTGGGTGATAGAATCCAGCAACAATAAGCGGTTTATTGAACGAGATCTCAATAATACCAGAGAAGAAATCAAAGGTGACAGGGGAGCTAGAGTTCTGTAAAGGGGTGAACTTTATGGACTCAGCAATAAAAATAACAATTCCTCCTCCTCCTCTCTTTGCGCTGTCCTTTCTATAATATGAATACCCCTGTATTGATATGGCAGAGTCTGGTACTTTTGGGGTTAACCATGATTCTGAGAGCACAATGACTTTGGATTTGTAATAGCAACACCAAGCTTGCAGCTCATCCAGTTTAGGGAGTAAGCTACGGATGTTGCAGTGCACAAAGGAGAGGCCTTTTTTTAGTGGGGAGACTAAAGGCTGTGTCAGCTATAGGACCAGGGTTAGATTCCACATCGTTTGCCAGGGCAAGTAGCAGAATAAATAGGGCATACAACAAGAAGATAAAGTTGTGTGATTAGAGAAAAAAATTTGAAGGATTCTATGGCAGATAGGTTAAACTACTTTGTGAATGATTTATCCTGGTTTATATTACCATGAGATGAAAATTATTTAATGTGGCTTAATATGTACCGATTGGGGTCTGGCCCGCTTAGCCGTTCTCTACAACAATCCTCACCCTGAACCACTCAGTGCGTATTTCTGTTAAAAGTCAGATTTTTAGTATATATTTGAATATGTTTACTTTGTTAACAGATGTTTCCAGGACACAATCAGTCAACCATTCCAGAATTCTTTCTCCTGGGGTTCCAGGTCCTGCGTGGCTCCAGAATTATTCTCTTCACCAGCTTCCTTGTGGCCTACATATCGACTATAGCTGGAAACTCTCTGATCATTGTATTGGTTTCATCCAGTCATCGCCTTCATTCTCCGATGTATTTCTTCCTCAGCCATTTGTCCCTTTGTGATGTCATACTCAGTTCAACTATTGCTCCAAATTTATTACAGGTCACTTTACACAATGGTCACCATATGACAGTGAATGGGTGTATCACTCAGTTGTATTTCTTTAGCTTTTCATCTGTTACAGAATGTTTCCTTCTGACCGTGATGTCCTATGACAGATATGCTGCAATCTGTAAGCCCCTGCATTATCAAACTATTATGAGTTTCACATTTTGTCGTGGTCTTGTGATGTTCTCTTGGATGTTGGGATCAGGTCTCACATCGATTATTACAGTTTTGTTAAGTCGGTTAGATTTCTGTTATTCAGGCGACATTGACCACTTCTTCTGTGATTTTGCTCCTCTTGTACAGCTTTCATGTTCAGACACAACAATTGTACAGACTGTAGTTTACATAATAGGTACTCCCGAAACTGTCACTGAAACTTTATTTATCATTTCCACATATGTTTGTATCTTTCGTGCTATACATAGAATATCGTCCACCACTGGGAAACAGAAAGCCTTCTCCACGTGCAGCTCCCACCTTGCTGTTGTGTGCATGTATTATGGGACACTTATTGGTATCTATATATTTTCATCTGGAAATCATTCAATCAGTATGAATAAAAGTCTATCCCTTGTGTACACGGTTGTGACGCCTTTGCTAAATCCAATAATATACAGTCTGAGGAATCAGGAAATCAAAGCTGCCATAAAAAATATATTGGAAAAAAGAAGAACGAAGACATTAGGAATACAATTTATTACTTAGGTATATGTAGATCTTTACTGAAAAGCAAAGCAGGAGTAAGCAGTTGGCCAATCTGGCCTCGATGAAAAACACTCTTATCGGAGAGCAAACACTGCTAACTACCTGTTGGATTCCTCCCATTGGTGAAGCAGTGACAGCATTATAACAATTCTACTCATTGGACGGGACTGAAAAATGCAACCATTTATGTAATACGTAAAAGTGAGATTTTAATAGGAAAATTTTGGGAAATCTTTGAAGTCAACCGTGTTCATGCTTCAGCCCCCCTCCCCTCCCGAGGCTAGGTAGGATGTCTCCCATTTTTGCCCTTATCACACAAACATGGCTTCACTTAAATTGGCTTAATCCAAGTACCTATGTCTGGACTTGAAAAAAAAATCTCCACTAGCATCAAACCTTAGAGAGCTGGAGTTCTCCTGACTTCACCCTTTTGTGAACAGACCTGCAAGTTAAGGATATTTTTTAATCTTGAAAATATTTTTAATTTGCATAAAAATATTTTTTATATAAAAAAAAACTTGGGGAAAAACATTTTGGTCATAATAACTATTTTTAACATACATCATCATTTTTACATTAAAACACTCATTTTGCATTAAATTCATATTTTTATATTAAATATTTTGTATAAAATATACTTATTTTTATATTAAATATTCAGATTGTTCAACCCTTTATTTTGCCTAAAATATTGTATTGCACAAAATCCCTTTAAAAAAAACCTCCTATTTACATTATAAGTCTGAACTCACACTGTGCTTAAGGTGAAATCACGTACAGTACTGGCAAAACGCAATGAGCATGACCTAACAGAATGCTATAACAAAATGTGTAAGAAAATGTGAATTTCCAATCAGATTTCAAACATTGTCAACGTGGAAAATTAGGTTTTTTACATTTTATCATCCACGCCTTTGTGGTTAGATATTCTATGGGGCACACTTGTTAAAAATAAAATAGAAATGGGAACCTGTTACTGTATTATTCTGATAAAATTCACAATTTTAACTAAGGATGAAAAAAACTAAATTTATAAATTTATTTTGCCACATTGTGTTTTCATGAATAATATAATGGAGTGGGAAATGAGAAGGTGAGTAACGGCAGTAGTTTTGCTCATTTTATACTTGACAAGTGGACAATGCCATTGCTTTGGGAATAAAAATTTAAGCAAAAAAAAAATTACTTTATGTTTGTTTGTGTTTTTTTCTTGACAATTTACTTGGTCATATTTTGTATCATTAAAAAAGCTATGAACTCCACATTTGGTCCCAGCGTGGGAAATGAGAAGGTGAGTAACGACAGTAGTTTTGCTCACTTTATACTTGAAAAGTGGACAATGCCAATGCTTTGGAGCAAAATTAAAACAAAAAATAAGACAAAATAAAAAAAATTATGTTCGTGGTTTTTTTATTGACAATTTACTTGATCATATTTTGTATCATTAAAAAGGCCATCACCTCCATATTTGGTCCCAGCTTGGGAAATGAGAAGGTGAGTAGGGATGTGCCGAACACTCCCCGAGTTCGGTTCGGGCCCGAACTTTCCAAATGTTCGGATCCGAACCCGAACCCGAACTCGAACTCAATGCAAGTCAATGGGGCTGAAAATTCGGTTTTTAGAGTGCCCTCCAAGAGGCCACATATGCTAGATATTTGCCATAAAAGGTGTATGGGGGTCCAGGTAGTGCCCTGGGGGACAGGAAACAAGGAAAAAAAGTAAAAAAAAAGTTTTTAAAGGGACAGTTAGTTTTCCATGAAATAAGGGTTAAAAATAAAAACAAAAAATTCCTTCAAATATCGAGCCTAGGAGGTCCCCATAACCTGCCCGTGAAGTGGCGGATTTCTAGGATGTATAGAAATATGTAAAAACCAAAAAATGACATTTCAAATGACGGTAAATGCTTTTCCTTTAATCTATCCATAAACAACTGCTTGGGGCGGCAGTCTGTATGAAAAGAGGAGACATTTTCAGACACGCAGAAAAAGTTTACTGATTTTTTGGCGGTGAAAAGCAGGAGAATGACTGATGAATGGAAAATTCTAGACCAAATAGCCGATTTGGAAAGTGAGATAAATGGGAGAATTTTTCTGGTTCGGCTATTTTGACCTAGAATTTTCTCTTCAGTCATTCTCCTGAGTTTCACCTTTCTCTGAATAACCCTGTCAGGGTTATTCAGAGAGCGGTGAAGAGCAGGAGAGTGACTGGAGAATAGAAAATTCTATGTCAAAATAGCCAAACCAGCAAAAATTCTCCCATTTAGGCTAGGGTCAGACTAGCGAATTTTTAACGTGCATTTAGGCGCACTTAATCACAGCCGCACTAGCACAAAATGACGGGCAATGACGGCCAATATACGAAGTACGGTCGCACAAAAGTCCGGATGCGCAACGCAAGTGGAAAATTAACACATTTTTTCAAGAATGCAGAACCGCTAGTATGGACGTACAGAGTGCGCTGCGTCCACTAGTGGCGTGTGTGCGTGATTTGGACACATCGGACCCTGCTCATGTCCGGCCAACATAACGTCCAGACACCCAAAGTTTCCTGGTTTGGATCCGTAAAAAATCATTAACAAAAAATGCGCATCGTATGACCGTTTTCGCGCATTCCGTGAAAAAATACAGCAATGCGTTCGGATGCACTTTTTGACAGTCGCTGCAAAAAATGTGTTAGTCTGACCCTAGCCTTATCTCACTTTCCAAATCGGCTATTTGGTCCAGATTGTTCTCTTTTCCTGCCATTCTCCTGGTTTTCACCTTTCTCTGAACAACCCTGAGAGAGAGGTGAAAGCCAGGAGAACTGGCAGGAGAAGAGAACAATCTAGACCAAATAGCCAATTTGGAAAGAGAGTTAAATGGGAGAATTTTTCTGGTTTGGCTATTTTGACCTAGAATTTTCACTTCTCCAGTTATTCTCCTGCTTTTCACTGCTCTCTGAATAACCCTGTGAATGTTTAATCCCGAGGTGAAAAATAACATTGCTTTAGATGTTATTTGTATTTTTTTCAAACACCAGTTAAATGCAGCATATTAGGAAGTTTTACGAGGGAAATTAATTCTCAAATCTCAATCAGAAGCAGACACTACCCCACCCCCTCAGTATAGTGTACAATGTATCAAATTGATTACCAGACTAAAAACACCTGGTGTTATGCCCGTCTGTGAACAGAGGTCATTCAGAGTTGAGAATCTTTCCACGTGCACATTAGTTTTTAATTCAATATCTAATAAACCGTTGCTTATAATATTCTGCAGTAAAGAGTCTCTTTATTTCTAGATTTTTTAGTATTTTTTTAAGCATTTTCTATATTTTTTTCAAAATTTCTTTTTTTTTTCGAACTCGAACCGAACACACCCAAAAAGTTCGAAGTTCGTGAACCTTCGAACTGCCAAAGTTCGGGCCGAACTCCGAACAGCTCATCCCTATTGAGTCAGGGCAGTGGCATTGTTTCTTTTTCTTCTATTTTCACAAATTAAGTAGTTTTATTTGGTATCGTTGGAAAGGCCAGACTCTGACCTTTCCAACGACACTTCACTTAACCTTCTGTATTGTATAAATCATAATGGCTCTCTGTGCCCCTCGCAGCAGTCTGCTAGTTTAGGTTTTTGATTATTCAATGCGTAATAATGCATTATTCCATCGCCTTAACACTTGTTGGCATCATAGGAAATAAAAAGGTGAGTTAGTGCAGCATCATTGTTCACGTTACAAATGAAAAGAAAAGAATAGTGTTCATTATAAAAAAATACATTTTATTTTTTAATATTTTTAACATAAAACCTGGACATGCTTGGTATCACTGGAAAGGCAATGTTCGGCCACAAAAAAGTCCCTTTCTGACATCATCACGCCCATACACGATGACATCAGTGGTTGAGAAAGGTCGTGGAGGCAGGACTGACATCCAAGGTGTCATCTCTCATCGGGAGAACACCTCACTCAGAGCTAGGGCTGCGATGACGCGCTTAGTGCATCTTCCGCAACCAAACAGGAATGCAGAGGTTGTGCTCAGCGCGTCATCCACAGGCAAGTGTTTAATCTATATTTAGAGGACTTCTTTTAATTTTGGGATGCCAGTGCAGAGGGAAGTTAAATTACTCTTTGAGGGGTTAATAATCCATAGAGGGCACTTAGTGCCCCCCTATGTTATTAAGCCTTTAAGGTCCATTGGGGATTTAGATGGAGAGCTGGTGGGCTCTGCTGCGGCTTACCCGCTCTCTGTATTAACTCCTTGCATGCTGGCTTCAGGTTGCTAGCAGCCCAGCGAGCCAGCAATTCAGGCAGGATTGCATACCATTGCGGCGGTTGCAATGTTACACGATCCAGGCCCTGTGAGGGGGCAGATTCCAGCCCTGCCAGTCGCAACGACCAGTAACGAGGTTTAGAATAGTGATGCAAAGTAAGGACTTCACAGAGTGATCCAGACCTTAGTAAATTCAGCCGGATGTTTCAGATCGATAGCGGACGCCTCGTGCCATTATCAATGCTTTAGTACATCCCACCCGTAGGTGCTAAATATAGTGTATCAGTGTGTTGAAGTGATGGGTTTATAAACTGAAAACATTGACTCCTAATGAGTTAAATATTGAATCTGATTGGTTGAATTTAATGTGTGAAGTTTATAATGTGATTTAGGAAGAATCTTATGCCTTTTGAACTGTCACTCATCTTTGCTAACTTATGTCTCCTATAAACCATGTGTTTAAATTTTGTTTATATTTGGACAATGGACAGGTGCAGGCGTGCTTTGTGTAACAGTCAAACGAATCTGATTTGTTTCATGAAATCTTTTGCTTTAGTATTTATATGTATAGTAAATTATATTGATTTAATAGTTGATATCAATTGGAATTTCAGATCATTACATAAAACCCCAACTAATCAAATTTTGCTCCGAATCAATGGTTCTCTAGTGAAACAGCATAACAAAGTAATTTCGTTATATACCGTTTCATTTTGTTTTCGTTTCAATTCGGATCAAATCAATTTGTTATTTCGGAACTACTTCCGAAATACGAATTAACGAATTTCGGAATGAATTGCGATTCGTTACGAAACAAATGCACATTATTATTTCCTTTAACCCATTTAACGATGAGTCATTTCACCCCCCCCCCACCTGCTGAGCTCATTTGGACATCTTTGCTGATCACATTTAACAGTAATGCTTTATTGCAGAACCCACATTTACTATATATTAATGAGAATGACAGATTTTGCCACATCGTGGTTACAGTATAAGTTCAAAGTGGGCAGTGGCATTATAAAGCATTATATTTTTAATTATTTTTTACAACTGGTTTTTAACTTGTTACAAGAAGTAATGTCTGGAAAAGGTTAGACGGTAACCTGTGAAATACTTCCTTGATTGACTTTGCAGATCTCATAGAAATGGAGAAACAGCCTAAATATGTGCACAACGAAAAAAATTATTTAGTTTCAGATCGATCGGTTACGTTTTTTTAGTTTGTATCTGTGAGTTCGATAGGTTACCATAATTTGTATTTTGAATCGATCCAAAATACAAAATAAAAATACCATAATTTGTATTTTTGATTGATTCGTTATTTTGGGACATTAGTAATTCGTATTTCGTATCGATTCGTCAATTTGTTTTTATTCATTAATTTGTTTTTTTTTCGCTATTTCGGAATGTGAAACGGATGAATTAATTACTGATTTAAAAAAAGATACTTATTACTTTATCCCCCTGTTCTTGCTGCTGAAATATGTTTTAGCACCGAGGACAGTAGTCCCGTGGGGTTCCAGAGAAAAAGATACCCAAGTCCTTGGTGCTGAAATGTGTTTCAGCACCAAGGACAGCAGCTGCCGAATGCAGCCAGACTGAAGAAAATAAAAATAAAATGCTGCATTTGGCAAAGTAAAAAAGACTTGTAGTTTTAAAATAATTGAAAACCTGAACATTTCACCTAAAAAATACAAAAAAAATCAATAAACACTTTTTTCTGCAAATGAAAAGAATAAATAGTTTAATAAACAATTAAAAATGATATTATTTTACATTGAATCCTATGGGATTCGCCTGTTTAAACAAGTCAAACGGAATCACTGAAAATCTGGTTATTTCACGAACACTTCGGTGTAGTTCGGTGTCTCTGAATAAATTAACCATTACTTCTCTATGGGGAATTTCACTGCTGCCGAACAGCACTGTATGTCGCTGTCCATGACCTGTGGTGAATACAACAGATTCAGTAATCACAGCGGGTGGACAGGGACACGGTGCTGAATCTGTGAAATCAGTGAAACGGTATAACGAATTGATTTGTGAAAACAATATCAATTCGTTATATTCAGTTTCGTTTATTTTGGAAGTGCTTCTGAAATATTGAATCTGTATAATTTCGTCTGAATTGTGATTCGGAACGAAATGAAATACACATATCTAATACAGCCTCTCTTCACTTTTCAATTCTCGGTGTCCTGATGGTTAACGGGTTACCTGCCATCATGACATCATTGCGCTACTGGGAACCCTCTAGCACAGCATGACTGTCAGCAGGTCAATCTGATGGGGGAAAAGAAGCAGACTGGGTATTGATCGGATGATAAGTATGGCTCAAAAAGGTGACCATGGGCGACATGTCCCACTCAACGTACATACTGAAGAAACTGAATATAGGATAATGCTGCACAATTATAAAGAGAGAGAGAGACATTAGTTAACCCCTTAAGTACCACTGATGTACATAGTATGTCCTGGGAAAAAGTCCCGTTAAGGACCAAGGACATGTACGTCATGGTTCTCTAACCCACCTCCCTCCCTATATTCACCTCTCTGGCCAGGGTCCTACGTCGATCTGGCTTCCTTGAAAGTAGTAGAGTATGCCCTTTCCAGCGGTTCATCACTTAGACCTCAGGTGTCGAATCGCGGTTCTCTCCCAGAAGTGGCTGAAATCATGGATGTCAGCCAATCCTATGGGGCCACCCCCCACCCACTGACGTCATTGCCATATGTGCAATGATGTCAGTTGGCCTGCTAACCCCCTAGCAGCCAAGTGGAGATGGGGGAGTCTTTTGGACCCCCGCATATAACCATCTGTGGCAGCTAGAGGGTCATGTTTGGTGTAAAAATAAAAAATAACATAAAAAATTGGGTCTTTTTAAAGAAAAATTGGTTTGGGTCATATTATAAAACATGACTTTAAATCACGTTTAAACATGATGAGCATAAAATGGTCAAAATGAACTCAGCACGCAGAGGTGAAATGGCTCAGCAGTGAAGGGGTTAAAAAGCAAAAACATTTAAACACTGGGCATTTCTAAACTCAGGACAAAATTTTGAAACTATTTAGCCGGGGTCTTTTTTGGCAGTTGTAGATTTTGGGATCAAAGTACAAAAAAGTTTTTTTTTTCCGTTTTTCATAAATATTTTTATAGTAATTTATAAGATATGATGAAAACAATGGTATCTTTAGAAAGTCCATTTAATGGTGAGAAAAACGGTGTATAATATGTGTGGGTTGCATAAACGAGCAAGAGGAAGGTTTAGAGCTAAAAACAAACAGCGCAGACATGTAAAAACAGTAGTGGGCACTTTCAGACAGACAATGGTAAAACTGTCTGGTCACTAAGGGGATAAAAAAAACAATAAAGAGGGCTGCAAAAAAAAGTATTTAAAAAAATTTAAAACAAACTTTTAAAAAATACAAAAAGCTTTTAAAAAAATATTAAAAAAGAATGCTTGTTGTAAAAAATGAAAAGAATAAACGGTCTTTTAGAAACAATTATTACAAAAAAAAGGAAAAAGATATTGATTTTTTTACATTGAATCCAATGGGATTCGCCTGCATAAACCTCTCAAATTGAAAGACTGAAAAGTGGGGCATGTCGTAGCAATTCAGGTTCAATTTCGTGAATTTCGTCTCTTTTATGGGCCAATTTTGGTGCTGCTGAATTGCGGCAAATTGCACCGTATTTCACTGTCAATTTGCCTGTATTTGGCAAATTGACAGCTTTGTGAATGGACAAATTGCCCTGAATGGTGAAATTCACCGTTCGGTGCAACTTCGGGGCCAAATCAGAGGTTAGTGAATAACCTCGTATGTTATAAATAAGTTAAGGAGGGTTATTCAAAGAGAATCGAAAAGTCACTGCACGTTCGGTGACTTTTCATTCTCTTCAATTCGGCGATCCCATTTCGGCGACCCTGCGTTGTATTCAGAAAGCATCACAGGGCCATCGTAGTGCAGGGAAAAGTCGCCCCAAACCCGATGAACACTCACCGCAAAACCCAGGCGAATGCACACCGAAACCGGCAAAAACATCTGGATTAACCCCGCCGAACACGTCGGAGAAACCCAAGCAGGAGCCGATCAGAGTGCAGAGCAGCCGCCAGAAAAACCCGATGCCGCAGACGAATGGAGTGGAAAAAAGAAACCAGTTTGCTTGAATGTTTGAAAAGTGAAACGCTGTTTGCAAAGAAACTACTGAGCGAAAATGTCTGGAATTTACATATGATCCAATGAATGATAATAAAAAGGGCTGTTACAGAAAAAAGAAAAAAGGATTTAAAAGAGAAAATGGCAAATGTTTTTTTTCAAAAAAATCCTGAAAATTGCTTAAAATATCCTAAAAGATCTATAAATAAAGAGACTCTTTGCTGCAGAATATAATAATAAACGGTTTATTAGATATTGAATTAAAACGGGAATATTTTTAACATTGAAGCCTATGGGATTCTCCTGAATAAATCTGCCGCATGAAGCCACCGAATGGCAGGACAATTCGGCAACTTTTCACTGCTGGTTTTTGTTCTCTGAATAGACGAAGCATTGCTTCTCTATGGGAATTCACTGCCCTCGAACAGGCACTGAATGTGCAGGCAATTCGCCAACATTTGGCGAACTGCCTGCTCTCTGAATAGCCGAATGGCCAGGAAAGGTAACCGTATGCTGAATTTCACTGTTCCGTTACCTTTTGCCAGCCATTCGGATCTCTTTGAATAACCCTGATAGTCTCTGTAGGTGCAACGCATCATAATAACTCATTTTATTACTGTTTTATCATTCTAAATTAAAAACTGCTAAATCCTTTAAAAGGAAAGGGTTAAACGATATTGGCTTATATTTTAGCACCCTGAATTTATTATATGTCCCTCCATGATTAATTACTCAGAATCTCGACTCAATGTTTATATTTTCAGAACGTCTCGGCTCCTCCAAGGAATTGTACGGTTAAATCAGGTAAAGTCTAATTGCGCAAATCCGGGGACTTCTTGTCACTTAATCCCCTTTGTGAATTGATGTTGCGTCCCCGAACATGTGTGCCACCGCTTTATAAGACCAGCTGGAGGACGAGCCGGGCTTATCTCATGAAAAACAGAAAACGAGCTACGATACCGTGTGTTAAAAACTGGAGAAAAAGAAAGAAATTGCTGAATATAATTAGCTGCCGGCGACTCAATGTTGGAATTTTATTCTGGATGGAATTAAGCCGATAATGCAGCCACCTGTTTAGTGCACGGAGCCCCAGGCGTCTCAGATTCATGTTACACCAGGAGGAATTGGAATCTTTAGGAGGTAAGAGATGCACCTGTTTAAATATATGCCTGAATATGAATTAATTATACATAAATATTTATTAAATAAATAAATATACAGTTTATTATTTTTTTCACTCTATGGGGTGTTCAGAATTTCAGAATTAATATAATCATTAAAGATCACCTGTTTTTTACTTCTTTTTTTTTACTTGATATTTAGTGGAAAGAACGACTTCCCATCGTGTCTGCACATCTCCAGGAGCTTCAGAAATATAAATAAAACCATCAAACTTGATGTTTGTTTTTGCTTTTCTATTAATTAAATAATTTAGTTTATTTTTGGAGATTTTTGAGTATTTTTTTGTAATAGCCTGAAACAATTTAACACTAGTGTGAGTTTTTTTATCTCTATGAGCTTCCTGTTCTCTACAGCGATTTAACAGATAAAAGTCAGATATTATTTTAGGGATGAAATATCAAATCAGAGGAATTTCTCCAGCGTTCTATGATTTTTTTTCAGCAAGTATTAGAACTGCCAACTGAAATGTAGAATTTGTTGGTATTTAATTTTTTTAAAAAAATAATAATAAAAAAAAAAAATATATATATATATATATAAAATCCAACAGATGGCCGCACTCAATCAAAAAATAAAATAACAAAATGTATTAAAGCATATTTAAAAAGTAAGTCCGGATGTTTTGGCTCTTAGGGGCCATTATTATTACCTAAGAGAGCCGAAACATCCGGACTTTCTTTTTTAAATATTCTTTAATAAATGTTGTTATTTTATTTTTTTGATTGAGTACGGTCATCTGTTGGATTTTCTATATTGCATACAGGCCTAGTGACTCTCCTTTTGCTGCTTTATTTTGGAAGGTGTTGCTGGACTTTTGAATAATATATATATTTATTTATGAAGTATTTTACCAGGAAGGATACATTTGAGATTTCTCTCATTTTCAAATATGTCCTGGGTTCAGGAACATTGAATTTGTACAGTAGCGTACAGTTACAGGCATTTATACAGTGCTATCATATTCCATAGTGCTTTACGATGGGGGAGCACAAACATGAGATGTACATGAAAAATAGGAAAAGACAACCCTGGTTGTAGGATACTGTCCAGGTAATACAGCGCTTTAACCAAGTGCTCATCCAGATATCCCGTGAGCTAACAATCTAAGGGACGGGGGTAAGGGAAACAAATGGGAGCAGAGGGAAGGTGAAGCTAGTGACCAGAAAGAATATAGCAGGACTTTTATGGGAAGGACCAGAAGCGTTACTAAGAGTAATTAGAGAGAGAAGTGGAAACAGCTGGAAAGGAGACCTGAAATTATGGCCTGGGCCATAATCAATCCTTTAGGGAGTTAGATACAAAGATTTTGTAGCTGATGGAATAATTGGCAAATGCATTTGTAATTTTCCAGAAACATTGTGTGTTGCCTTATGGGTCTCATCCATGTGGGTAGCCTCAATTATTAAAATAAGAAGAATAACACACTCACTCAGTGGGCTCTATTACATTCTTTGCACAAACATTAACGCGTGCGCAAAAACGCATTAACGCGAGGGGAAAAACGCTTTGCGCAGAATGTCGTACTGCAATGTCCGCGCATTGTAATTAATGCGCATTAATGTCTACCGCTGGTGAACCTGCGCGAACCCATTGCGAGCATAATGTACGTTGTGCGTCCTATACTTAATTGTGAGTGCAAATGCGTTTGTGCGCTGGTACGCGGATGGTATTACAATCTATGCGCAGATTTTAACGGACAGCATTTGCACGCATAATTTTAACGTCTTTGAAAAGCTGGTGGTAACTGCAAATCTGAACGTCCTGGCCGAAACCAAATACACCAGCCCGAAAAAAAAATACAGCAAAGTATAGTTACACTTTCTACACATACCCAAACAATAAAATTGTGAAGTTGTGCCTGTTTTTATTATTGCTGCAACATATATACTCAGATTGACTTTGACAGGTGCAAAAACTTAACGGGAGACAATTGTGGTTCTTAATTCAGATTGTCTGAATCGCGTGAAAAAACAGTCCGCCCACCGATTTCTGCACGCAATTTTGCGTGTCTTTTTTATGCGCGTTATTTTTTGACAGATGAAAAAATGCGCTCGGATTGTAATACCAGCGTTAATTTACGCACGTTAGCACTTAACGCTGCGCGTGCGCTTTTGCGCAAAGCAGTTAATAGAGCCCAGTATGTGTAAATCCAAATTATGAAAAAATGACTCCCAGTACTCCAGTAATACGCAGTGCAGATTTATTGGCTTAACACTGAAAACAATGTGGATGAAGACTCAAAACAGCAAAGCCTACTTGCAATGTCCCTACTGTGAAATCTGCAAATTTACATTAAAACAGTTGTTTTTTGCATTATAGACTCAATTGTTATTGAAAAATAAATAATTTTTATCTGAAAAAGAATTTTTGAAAACACAATTCTTTTAACCCCTTCCACGCGAAGGACGCGCTACGGGCACAGCCTACCCTTCCAAGCGGTGGCAGCCTTTAACACCTTGGGGGCTGGATCGCGATTCGGCACGAACAGGACATGTTGGATGTCGGCCAAGCTTCCGCGATCTCCCCCCCACCTACTGGCATCATCGCGCATAGCACAATGAGGTCAGTTCAGGAGTTAACCCCTAGCTGCCACCTATGATAGAGATAGTGGGTTCCAATGAACCACCTATCTCTGGATCCGTGGCAGCTAGGGGTTAATGGCCTTTCCAATGATGACCATGTTAAATGTAAAAAAAAATATTAATTTAAAAAAAAAAAATAATAACAAGGCTCCATTCTCCATGCAAAAGCGCACGTACAGCGCAATTTTTATGCGCGCAGCGTTAAACATTAACACGCATAAATTAACGCTGGTATTACGATCCGAGCGCATCTATTCATCCATTTGAAAATGTCACGCGTAAAAAATACGTGCGAAAACATGTATATATAAAACATACGCGTGCGCATTAACGTTGTGCGCAGAAATCAATGTTCGGACTGTTTTTTCACACGATTCAGCCAATCAGAATTAAGAACCACAATTGTTTCCGGTTCAGTTTTTGCACCTGTCAGTAAATCTGAGTATACATGCTGCAGCAAAACATATGCACGAATTCACAATTTTATTGTTTGGGTATGCGTAGAATTTGTAACTATACTTGTAACTATACTTGCTGTATTTTTTTTTTTCGTGCTGGTGTTTTTCTTTTCGGCCAGAACGTTCCGATTTGCAGTTACCACCAGCTTTTAAAAGACGTTAAAATTATGCGCGCAAACGTCGTTCCTACAAATTTGCGCATCGATTGTAATACCATCCGCATAACAGCGCACAAACGCATTTCTGCTCACAATTGTAAGTATGAGATGTGCGCGCACGAACGTTCGCTCGTGCAGGGTTCGCGCAGGGTTCGCGCAGGTTAACTCGCGTTAGACATTAACGCGCATTTTGTGCACAAACATCGTAATACGAGGCTCAGCGCGAAGGGTTTTTAATATTCAGGCAGGACATGACGTATACATATAATATATAACATATAACATATAATTCAAAATATTATAATCTGCCGAGTCTGACGGAAAGAACGATATATAATATGTCTGGGTTGTATAATAAAATGTGACTTCAAATCGCATTTAAACATGATGAGCGAAACCGGTAAAAATGTGCTCCGCAGCGAAAGGGTTAAAAGATTAAAAAAAATTTTACATTAATTTTATTTTACATTTTTTTATAGAATTTTTTTAAATATAGAACACTTCTTTTTGCATAACGATATGTAACTCACAATATCTGTAAGGTAAAAGGTGCACTTTTACATTATAAGCTCAAACTTGCAATTCCACTACTGTAAAATACACTATTTAAATATAACCCGTAACTCACAATGTGTTTACTGTAAAATACACTATTTAAATATAACCCGTAACTCACAATGTGTTACTGTAAAATACACTATTTAAATATAACCCGTAACTCACAATGTGTTTACTGTAAAATACACTATTTAAATATAACCCGTAACTCACAATGTGTTTACTGTAAAATACACTATTTAAATATAACCTGTAACTCACAATGTGTTTACTGTAAAATACACTATTTAAATATAACCCGTAACTCACAATGTGTTTACTGTAAAATACACTATTTAAATATAACCCGTAACTCACAATGTGTTACTGTAAAATACACTATTAAAATATAACCCGTAACTCACAATGTGTTTACTGTAAAATACACTATTTAAATATAACCCGTAACTCACAATGTGTTACTGTAAAATACACTATTAAAATATAACCCGTAACTCACAATGTGTTTACTGTAAAATACACTATTTAAAAATAACCCGTAACTCACAATGTGCCTACTGTAAAATACACTATTTAAATATAACCCGTAACTCACAATGTGTTTACTGTAAAATACACTATTTAAATATAACCTGTAACCCACAACGTGTTTACTGTAAAATACACTATTTAAATATAACCCGTAACTCACAATGTGCCTAATGTAAAATACACTATATAAATATAACCTGTAACTCACAATGCGCCTACTGTAAAATACACTATTTAAATATAACCTGTAACTCACAATGTGATTACTGTAAAATACACTATTTAAATATAACCTGTAACTCACAATGTGCCTACTGTAAAATACACTATTTAAATATAACCTGTAACACACAATGCGCCTACTGTAAAATACACTATTTAAATATAACCTGTAACTCACAATGTGCCTACTGTAAAATACACTATTTAAATATAACCCGTAACTCACAATGTGATTACTGTAAAATACACTATTTAAATATAACCTGTAACTCACAATGTGTTTACTGTAAAATACACTATTTAAATATAACCTGTAACACACAATGTGCCTACTGTAAAATACACTATTTAAATATAAACTGTAACTCACAATGTGCCTACTGTAAAATACACTATTTAAATATAACCCGTAACTCACAATGTGTTTACTGTAAAATACACTATTTAAATATAAACTGTAACTCACAATGTGCCTAATGTAAAATACACTATTTAAATATAACCTGTAACTCACAATGTGCCTAATGTAAAATACACTATTTAAATATAACCCGTAACTCACAATACGCCTACTGAAAAATACACTATTTAAATATAACCTGTAAATCACAATGCGCCTACTGTAAAATACACTATTTAAATATAACCTGTAACTCACAATGTGATTACTGTAAAATACACTATTTAAATATAACCTGTAACTCACAATGTGATTACTGTAAAATACACTATTTAAATATAACCCGTAACTCACAATGTGATTACTGTAAAATACACTATTTAAATATAACCCGTAACTCACAATGTGCCTACTGTAAAATACACTATTTAAATATAACCTGTAACTCACAATGTGTTTACTGTAAAATACACTATTTAAATATAACCTGTAACTCACAATGTGATTACTGTAAAATACACTATTTAAATATAACCCGTAACTCACAATGTGCCTAATGTAAAATACACTATTTAAATATAACCTGTAACTCACAATGTGATTACTGTAAAATACACTATTTAAATATAACCTGTAACTCACAATGTGTTTACTGTAAAATACACTATTTAAATATAACCTGTAACTCACAATGTGCCTACTGTAAAATACACTATTTAAATATAACCTGTAACTCACAATGTGCCTAATGTAAAATACACTATTTAAATATAACCTGTAACTCACAATGTGATTACTGTAAAATACACTATTTAAATATAACCCGTAACTCACAATGTGCCTACTGTAAAATACACTATTTAAATTTAACCCGTAACTCACAATGTGTTACTGTAAAATACACTATTTAAATATAACCAGTAACTCACCATGTGTTACTGTAAAATACACTATTTAAATATAACCTGTAACTCACAATTTGATTACTGTAAAATACACTATTAAAATATAACCTGTAACTCACAATGTGTTACTGTAAAATACACTATTTAAATATAACCTGTAACTCACAATGCGTTACTGTAAAATATACTATTTAAATATAACCTGTAACTCACAATGTGCCTACTGTAAAATACACTATTTAAATATAAAACGTAACTCACAATGCGCCTACTGTAAAATACACTATTTAAATATAACCCGTAACTCACAATGCGTTTACTGTAAAATACACTATTTAAATATAACCTGTAACTCACAATGCGCCTACTGTAAAATACACTGTTTTAATATAACTTGTAGCTCACAATGTGTTACTGTAAAATACACTATTTAAATATAACCCGTAACTCACAATGTGTTTACTGTAAAATACACTATTTAAAAATAACCGTAACTCACAATGTGATTACTGTAAAATACACTATTTAAATATAACCCGTAACTCACAATGTGTTTATTGTAAAATACACTATTTAAATATAACCTGTAACTCACAATGTGATTACTGTAAAATACACTATTTAAATATAACCCGTAACTCACAATGTGATTACTGTAAAATACACTATTTAAATATAACCTGTAACTCACAATGTGATTACTGTAAAATACACTATTTAAATATAACCCGTAACTCACAATGTGTTTACTGTAAAATACACTATTTAAATATAACCTGTAACTCACAATGTGATTACTGTAAAATACACTATTTAAATATAACCTGTAACTCACAATGTGTTTACTGTAAAATACACTATTTAAATATAACCTGTAAATCACAATGTGCCTAATGTAAAATACACTATTTAAATATAACCTGTAACTCACAATGTGATTACTGTAAAATACACTATCTATACTATAAAAGAGTAAGCCTTCAAGTGTCCGTCGCCAAAAGCGGTCTGCGCATGCGCGACGGACATTTGAAAGTGGCCGTTAAAACAAACAGGTAGCTGCGCATGCCGGCCGCCAGCACAAAAAAAAAAAAAAAAAAAAATCGGCACGAGCCGCGCGCAGCTACCCGTGTGTTTTGACGCCGCAAGCCCCGATCCTCCAGCGGTGACCGTCCTCCGGCTGTTGCGGCCTGCTCGGTGGCATCCAGGCTCAGGCGAGCCCCCGGCTCGGCTTGGGCCTACAGGCCCAGCCGAGCCGGGGACTCGCCTAAACCTAGAGGCCGGCCGAGCAGCCAGCGACAGCCGGAGGACGGTCACCGCTGGAGCTCCGGGCCGAAGTTCCCAAAACATACTCCCCTAAATCGGCCCTGAGCTCCAGCGGTGACCTCCTCCGGCCGAGCAGGCTGCTAGGCCGGCCTCCAGGCTCAGGCGAGCCCCCGGCTTGGCTTGGGCCTACAGGCCCAGCCGAGCCGGGGACTCGCCTAAGCCTAGAGGCCGGCCGAGCAGCCAGCGACAGCCGGAGGACGGTCACCGCTGGAGCTCAGGACCGAAGTTCCCAAAACATACTCCCCTAAATCGGCCCTGAGCTCCAGCGGTGACCTCCTCCGGCCGAGCAGGCTGCTAGGCCGGCCTCCAGGCTCAGGCGAGCCCCCGGCTTGGCTTGGGCCTACAGGCCCAGCCGAGCCGGGGACTCGCCTAAGCCTAGAGGCCGGCCGAGCAGCCAGCGACAGCCGGAGGACGGTCACCGCTGGAGCTCAGGACCGAAGTTCCCAAAACATACTCCCCTAAATCGGCCCTGAGCTCCAGCGATGACCTCCTCCGGCCGAGCAGGCTGCTAGGCCGGCCTCCAGGCTCAGGCGAGCCCCCGGCTTGGCTTGGGCCTACAGGCCCAGCCGAGCCGGGGACTCGCCTAAGCCTAGAGGCCGGCCGAGCAGCCAGCGACAGCCGGAGGACGGTCACCGCTGGAGCTCAGGACCGAAGTTCCCAAAACATACTCCCCTAAATCGGCCTGAGCTCCAGCGGTGACCTCCTCCGGCCGAGCAGGCTGCTAGGCCGGCCTCCAGGCTCAGGCGAGCCCCCGGCTTGGCTTGGGCCTACAGGCCCAGCCGAGCCGGGGACTCGCCTAAGCCTAGAGGCCGGCCGAGCAGCCAGCGACAGCCGGAGGACGGTCACCGCTGGAGCTCAGGACCGAAGTTCCCAAAACATACTCCCCTAAATCGGCCCTGAGCTCCAGCGGTGACCTCCTCCGGCCGAGCAGGCTGCTAGGCGGCCTCCAGGCTCAGGCGAGCCCCCGGCTTGGCTTGGGCCTACAGGCCCAGCCGAGCCGGGGACTCGCCTAAGCCTAGAGGCCGGCCGAGCAGCCAGCGACAGCCGGAGGACGGTCACCGCTGGAGCTCAGGACCGAAGTTCCCAAAACATACTCCCCTAAATCGGCCCTGAGCTCCAGCGGTGACCTCCTCCGGCCGAGCAGGCTGCTAGGCCGGCCTCCAGGCTCAGGCGAGCCCCCGGCTTGGCTTGGGCCTACAGGCCCAGCCGAGCCGGGGACTCGCCTAAGCCTAGAGGCCGGCCGAGCAGCCAGCGACAGCCGGAGGACGGTCACCGCTGGAGCTCAGGACCGAAGTTACCAAAACATACTCCCCTAAATCGGTCCTGAGCTCCAGCGGTGACCTCCTCCGGCCGAGCAGGCTGCTAGGCCGGCCTCCAGGCTCAGGCGAGCCCCCGGCTTGGCTTGGGCCTACAGGCCCAGCCGAGCCGGGGACTCGCCTAAGCCTAGAGGCCGGCCGAGCAGCCAGCGACAGCCGGATGATGGTCACCGCTGGAGCTCAGGACCGAAGTTCCCAAAACATACTCCCCTAAATCGGCCCTGAGCTCCAGCGGTGACCTCCTCCGGCCGAGCAGGCTGCTAGGCGGCCTCCAGGCTCAGGCGAGACCGGCTTGGCTTGGGCCTACAGGCCCAGCCGAGCCGGGGACTCGCCTAAGCCTGGAGGCCGGCCGAGCAGCCAGCGACAGCCAGAGGACAGCCACCGGTGGAGCTCCGGGCCAATGTAAGAGGATGTTGCCTACACATACTCACCGACATCGGCCCTTAGCTCCTCCAGCGATGGCGGTCCCGCTTCCAGCGTCCTCTCTGTCTCCGTTGGTCGCCGGTATGACGTCACGAAAGCCTTTGACCCCGGGTCAAAATGCCAGGGTCAAAGGCTTTCGTTACATCATGCGGCGACCAACGAAGAGAGAGAGGACGCTGGAAGCGGGACCGCCATCGCTGGAGGAGCTAAGGGCCGATGTCGGTGAGTATGTGTAGGCAACATCCCCCTACATTGGCCCGGAGCTCCAGCGGTGGCTGTCACAGGCAACTCGGCCGGCCTCCAGGCTTAGGCGAGCCCCCGGCTCGGCGGGCCTGTAGGCCCAAGCCAAGCCGGGGGCTCGCCTGAGCCTGGAGGCCGGCCGAGCAGCCTGCGACAGCTGGAGGACAGTCACCGCTGGAGCTCAGGGCTAATGTAGGTGAGTATGTGCTCTCCACACCCACCCTGCTTGCTCGGCCGGTATCCAAGGTTAGGCGAGCCCCCGGCTTGGCGTTGGCATAGAGGCCCAGCCGAGCCGGGGACTCGCTTGAGCCTGGAGGACGCCCGAGCATGCAACTCGACCGGCCTCCATGCTCAGTCAAGTCCCCGGCTCGACAGGTCCTCTAGGCCCAAGCCAAGCCGGGGGCTCACCTAAGCTTGGTAACCGGCCGAGCAAGCAGGGTGGGTGTGGAGAGCATATACTCACCTACATCGGCCTCGAGTCCTCCACCGGTCCACACATACTCACCGACATCGGCCCTTAGCTCCTCCAGCGATGGCGGTCCCGCTTCCAGCGTCCTCTCCTTCTCCGTTGGTCGCCGGTATGACGTCACGAAAGCCTTTGACCCCGGGTCAAAATGCCGGGGTCAAAGGTTTTCGTTACATCATGCCGGCGACCAACGAAGAGAGAGAGGAGGCTGGAAGTGGGACCGCCATCGCTGGAGGAGCTAAGGGCCGATGTCGGTGAGTATGTGTAGGCAACATCCCCCTACATTGGCCCGGAGCTCCAGCGGTGGCTGTCGCAGGCAGCTCGGCCGGCCTCCAGGCTTAGGCGAGCCCCCGGCTCGGCTGGGCCTGTAGGCCCAAGCCAAGCCGGGGGCTCGCCTGAGCCTGGAGGCCGGCCGAGCAGCCTGCGACAGCCGGAGGACGGTCACCGCTGGAGCTCAGGGCCAATGTAGGAGGATGTTGCCTACACATACTCACCTACATCGGCCCTTAGCTCCTCCAGCGATGGCGGTCCGCTTCCAGCGTCCTCTGTGTCTCCATTGGTCGTCGGTATGACGTCACGAAAGCCTTTGACCCTGGGTCAAAGGCTTTTGTGATGTCATACCGGTGACCAACAGAGAGAGGACACTGGAAGCGGGACTGCCATCGCTGGAGGGCCGATGTAGGTGAGTATGTGCTCTCCACACCCACCCTGCTTGCTTGGCCGGCATCCAGGCTAAGGCGAGCCCCCGGCTTGGCCTGGGCCTAGAGGCCCAGCCGAGCCGGGGGCTCGCCTGAGCCTGGATGCCAGCCATACACACACACACACACTGTAACAACCATATATGTGTGTGTATATATATCCACATGGGGTTACAGTGTGTGTGTGTGTATATATATATATATATATATATATATATATATGGACTGCGCATGCGCGCAGCCCACGGGGTGCTGTGGCGGTTGGATGCGCGCGCAGCCGGGTGCGCGCGCCACCCGTCGCAGCACGCCCAAAGCGTCCTACGGAGGTTTGCTGCGCGCGCATCCAACCTCCGTTGGACGCTTTGGGCGTGCTGCGGCAGGTGGCGCGCGCGCATCCAACCGCAACAGCCTGTTACGGAGGTTGCCCAGCGCCGGAGCCCAGCGCCTGAGCGCAGAGCCCAGCGCCGGAGCCCAGCGCATGAGCGCAGAGCCCGGCGCCGGAGCCCAGCGCCTGAGCGCAGAGCCCAGCGCCCGAGCCCAGCGCCTGAGCGCAGAGCCCAGCGCCCGAGCCCAGCGCCTGAGCGCAGAGCCCAGCGCCCGAGCACAGCACCTGAGCGCAGAGCCCAGCGCCTGAGCCCAGCGCCTGAGCCCAGCGCCTGAGCGCAGAGCCCAGCGCCTGAGCCCAGCGCCTGAGCGCAGAGCCCAGCGCCTGAGCCCAGCGCCTGAGCTGAGCGCAGAGCCCAGCGCCTGAGCGCAGAGCCCAGTGCCTGGGCGCAGAGCCCAGCGCCTGGGCGCAGAGCCCAGCGCCTGAGCCCAGCGCCTGGGTGCAGAGCCCAGCGCCTGAGCCCAGCGCCTGGGCGCAGAGCCCAGCGCCTGAGCCCAGCGCCTGAGCGCAGAGCCCAGCGCCTGAGCCCAGCGCCTGAGTGCAGAGCCCAGCGCCTGAGCCCAGCGCCTGAGCCCAGCGCCTGAGCGCAGAGCCCAGCGCCTGAGCGCAGAGCCCAGCGCCCAGCGCCTGAGCCCAGTACCTGAACACAGCCCAGCGCCGAGTGCAGAGCACAGAGCAGAGCGCCAAGCAGAGCACAATAGATGGCACAGAGCAGAGCACAACCCATTAAAGGCACAGAGCAGAGCACAACCCATTAAAGGCACAGAGCCGAGCACAGTAAACGCCACAGAGCCGAGCACAGTAAACGCCACAGAGCCGAGCACAGTAAACGCCACAGAGCCGAGCACAGTAAACGCCACAGAGCCGAGCACAATAAACGCCACAGAGCCGAGCACAATAAACGCCACAGAGCCGAGCACAATAAACGCCACAGAGCCGAGCACAATAAACGCCACAGAGCCGAGCACAAAAAAACGCCACAGAGCCAAGCACAATAAACGCCACAGAGCCGAGCACAATAAACGCCACAGAGCCGAGCACAGCACAATAAACGCCACAGAGCCAAGTACAGCACAATAAACGCCACAGAGCCAAGCAAAGCACAATAAACGGCACAAAGCACAGCACAATAAACGGCGCCGAGCACAGAACCAAGCACAACACAATAAACGGCGCAGAGCACAATAAAAAGCAGAGCACAATATACGGCACGGAGCAGAGCACAGAGCCGATGTGCAGAGCCCAGCACAGAGCCAAGCAAAACAGAATAAACGCCACAGAGCCAAGCACAATAAACTCCAAAGAGCCGAGCACAGTACAATAGACGGCACAGAGAAGAGCACAACAGAATAAATGCCACAGAGCCGAGCACAACAGAATAAACGCCACAGAGCCAAGCACAATAAACGCCACAGAGCCAAGCACAATAAACGCCACAGAGCCGAGCACAATAAACGCCACAGAGCCAAGCACAATAAACGCCACAGAGCCGAGCACAATAAACGCCACAGAGCCGAGCACAATAAACGCCACAGAGCACAGCACAATAAACGCCACAGAGCACAGCACAATAAACGCCACAGAGCCAAGCACAGCACAATAGACGCCACAGAGCCGAGCACAATAAACGGCACAGCGCCGAGCACAGCACAATATACGGCACAGAGAACAGCACAATAAACGGCACAGCCAATCACAGCACAATAAACGGCGCCAAGCACAGAACCAAGCACAACACCATAAACGGCGCAGAGCACAATAAAAAGCAGAGCACAATATACGGCACGGAGCAGAGCACAGAGCCGATGTGCAGAGCCCAGCACAGAGCCGAGCAAAACAGAATAAACGCCACAGAGCCAAGCACTTTAAACTCCACAGAGCCGAGCACAGTACAATAGACGGCACAGAGCCGAGCACAACAGAATAAACGCCACAGAGCCGAGCACAATAAACGCCACAGAGCCGAGCACAATAAACGCCACAGAGCCGAGCACAAAAAACGCCACAGAGCCGAGCACAATAAACGCCACAGAGCACAGCACAATAAACGCCACAGAGCCAAGCACAGCACAATAGACGCCACAGAGCCAAGCACAATAAACGGCACAGCGCCGAGCACAGCACAATATACGGCACAGAGCACAGCACAATAAACGGCACAGCCAATCACAGCACAATAAACGGCGCCAAGCACAGAACCAAGCACAACACAATAAACGGCGCAGAGCACAATAAAAAGCAGAGCACAATATACGGCACGGAGCAGAGCACAGAGCCGATGTGCAGAGCCCAGCACAGAGCCGAGCAAAACAGAATAAACGCCACAGAGCCAAGCACAATAAACTCCACAGAGCCGAGCACAATAAACGCCACAGAGCCAAGCACAGAGCCAAACACAGCACAATTAATGGCACCGAACCAAGCACAACGCACCACACTTATCAATAGACTGCCCTCTGGGCAGGCTTTACACCTAGTTTAAATATAACCCGTAACTCACAATGTGCCTACTGTAAAATACACTATTTAAATATAACCCGTAACTCACAATGTGTTACTGTAAAAAACACTATTTAAATATAACCTGTAACTCACAATGCGCCTACTGTAAAATACACTATTTAAATATAACCTGTAACTCACAATGTGTTACTGTAAAATACACTATTTAAATATAACCTGTACCTCACAATTTGATTACTGTAAAATACACTATTAAAATATAACCTGTAACTCACAATGTGTTACTGTAAAATACACTATTTAAATATAACCTGTAACTCACAATGCGTTACTGTAAAATACACTATTTAAATATAACCTGTAACTCACAATGTGCCTACTGTAAAATACACTATTTAAATATAACCCGTAACTCACAATGCGCCTACTGTAAAATACACTATTTAAATATAACCCGTAACTCACAATGCGTTTACTGTAAAATACACTATTTAAATATAACCTGTAACTCACAATGCGCCTACTGTAAAATACACTGTTTAAATATAACCTGTAACTCACAATGTGTTTACTGTAAAATACACTATTTAAATATAACCTGTAACTCACAATGTGTTACTGTAAAATACACTATTTAAATATAACCTGTAACTCACAATGTGCCTACTGTAAAATACACTATTTAAATATAACCTGTAACTCACAATGTGCCTAATGTAAAAAACACTATTTAAATATAACCTGTAACTCACAATGTGCCTAATGTAAAATACACTATTTAAATATAACCTGTAACTCACAATGTGTTACTGTAAAATACACTATTTAAATATAACCTGTAACTCACAATGTGTTACTGTAAAATACACTATTTAAATATAACCTGTAACTCACAATGCGCCTACTGTAAAATACACTATTTAAATATAACCTGTAAATCACAATGTGCCTACTGTAAAATACACTATTTAAATATAACCTGTAACTCACAATGCGTTTACTGTAAAATACACTATTTAAATATAACCCGTAACTCACAATGCGTTTACTGTAAAATACACTATTTAAATATAACCTGTAAATCACAATGTGCCTACTGTAAAATACACTATTTAAATATAACCTGTAACTCACAATGCGTTTACTGTAAAATACACTATTTAAATATAACCCGTAACTCACAATGCGTTTACTGTAAAATACACTATTTAAATATAACCTGTAACTCACAATGCGCCTACTGTAAAATACACTATTTAAATATAACCTGTAACTCACAATGTGCCTACTGTAAAATACACTATTTAAACATAACCCATAACTCACAATGTGCCTACTGTAAAATACACTATTTAAATATAACCTGTAACTCACAATGCGTTTACTGTAAAATACACTATTTAAATATAACCTGTAACTCACAATGTGCCTACTGTAAAATACACTATTTAAATATAATCTGTAACTCACAATGTGCCTACTGTAAAATACACTATTTAAATATAACCTGTAACTCACAATGTGTTACTGTAAAATACACTATTTAAATATAACATGTAACTCACAATGTGCCTACTGTAAAATACACTATTTAACCCCTTAGTGACCGGGCGGTTTTACACGAATCCGTCCGTTCGTGACCGCTGCTGTTTTTACGTTTCTGCGCTCTTAGTGTTTACGTCAAATTTTCCTCTTACTCGTTTATGTAACCCACACATATTTTACACTGTTTTTCTCGTCACTAAATGGACTTTATAAAGATACCATTTTTTCATCATTTCATATAATTTACTATAAAAAATATTGTGAAATATGACACAAAAATTGAAAAAAACACCACTTTTTCGAACTTTGACCCCAAAATTTCTTATGTATCAACAACCGTCAAACATTTTATTCTTTAGTAGTTTCTAAATTTAGTACTGAGTTTAGCAATACCCAATGTTTACATATTCCTCGCTTTTTTCCTTATTTATGCAACAATAAGTGCAAGTAGCACTTTGCCATTTCCAAAGAGTTTATTTTCAAAACTAGTGATAGTGACATTGTAACACTGATATCTGTCACTAATTCCTGAATAACCCTCCACATATACATATTTTTTAAAGTACACAAATCAAGGTATTAAACTTGGGGTATTTTGACTCTTTACATGCAAACCATTTTACCACAAATCTATGCCAAAGTTTGAGAAAAAAAAAAAAATTGGTGATTTTATTTTTTGAAACGCAATTTAAGAATACATGTACTGTGAACTTTAAGGTTTACTGCCAAAAAGCACCCCAAAATATGTTCAGCAACATCTTCTGAGTAAATTGATACCACCCAAGTATAGGTATGTCGGGTCATTTGGGGGCTAAAAGGCCTTATTTGGGGGTGCGCATTTCAGTTTTCCAACTTGGAATTTTCACATTTCGTCATCATGCACCCATGTCCTATTTGGGACATTTTTGAAGCCGGCCAAAGTAATTTACCCCCATCAAACCATATATTTTTAGAAAGGGCACACCCTGGGTGCTTCAAAGAGTTGTATTTTAACACTTTCCATGCACTAGCTCTATGTCAAACTTTCAGGTAGTCACTTTTTGTGTTATTTTTTACACACATTGTACTTTAGGCATGAATTGTCAAATCCAGTTATGGGTTACTGCCAAAAAACACCCCAAAATATGTTCAGCAACATCTTCTGAGTAAATTGATACCACCCAAGTATAGGTATGTCGGGTCATTTGGGGGCTAATAGGCCTTATTTGGGGGTGCGCATTTCAGTTTTCCAACTTGGAATTTTCACATTTCGTCATCATGCACCCATGTCCTATTTGGGACATTTTTGAAGCCGGCCAAAGTAATTTACCCCCATCAAACCATATATTTTTAGAAAGGGCACACCCTAGGGTGCTTCAAAGAGTTGTATTTTAACACTTTCCATGCACTAGCTCTATGTCAAACTTTCAGGTAGTCACTTTTTGTGTTATTTTTTCACACACATTGTACTTTAGGCATGAATTGTCAAATCCAGTTATGGGTTACTGCCAAAAAACACCCCAAAATATGTTCAGCAACATCTTCTGAGTAAATTGATACCACCCATGTATAGGTATGTCGGGTCATTTGGGGGCTAATAGGCCTTATTTGGGGGGTGCGCATTTCAGTTTTCCAACTTGGAATTTTCACATTTCGTCATCATGCACCCATGTCCTATTTGGGACATTTTTGAAGCCGGCCAAAGTAATTTACCCCCATCAAACCATATATTTTTAGAAAGGGCACACCCTAGGGTGCTTCAAAGAGTTGTATTTTAACACTTTCCATGCACTAGCTCTATGTCAAACTTTCAGGTAGTCACTTTTTGTGTTATTTTTTCACACACATTGTACTTTAGGCATGAATTGTCAAATCCAGTTATGGGTTACTGCCAAAAAACACCCCAAAATATGTTCAGCAACATCTTCTGAGTAAATTGATACCACCCATGTATAGGTATGTCGGGTCATTTGGGGGCTAATAGGCCTTATTGGGGGGTGCGCATTTCAGTTTTCCAACTTGGAATTTTCACATTTCGTCATCATGCACCCATGTCCTATTTGGGACATTTTTGAAGCCGGCCAAAGTAATTTACCCCCATCAAACCATATATTTTTAGAAAGGGCACACCCTAGGGTGCTTCAAAGAGTTGTATTTTAACACTTTCATGCACTAGCTCTATGTCAAACTTTCAGGTAGTCACTTTTTGTGTTATTTTTTCACACACATTGTACTTTAGGCATGAATTGTCAAATCCAGTTATGGGTTACTGCCAAAAAACACCCCAAAATATGTTCAGCAACATCTTCTGAGTAAATTGATACCACCCATATATAGATTTGTTCTGTTGTTTTGGGGTGCTACGCCAATCTTTGACATGTGCTTGTCAATTTTCTAATTTGACATACAGTATCTTCTTTGCTTATCTTCTTTTTAGGGGCCTTTTACATACCCCAGTTTTATGAACGTGCATATATTTGGTAAGCTAACACCCCAAAGTATTGTAAATGGAGTGTTTTTATGCTATGGATGCATCCGTTTGCTCCAAACAAATTGGATACAGTTGGTGGTCATTTTTCATTTTCACACCCACATCAGTTTTGGACTGTGATTTAGGAGACACTGTTGTTTGTTACTGCATGAAAACTCTCCAGGTTGTTTTCTGCAAGATCTCCTGAGTACACCCATGCCCCCCATGCATAGGTTTGCCAGGATTTTGGAAGGTTCAAATACAATTTTTATGACTTTGTCATTGGAGTTGAAATTGAGATTATTTCTTCAGCTAGGCCTATCTTTGGTTTTGGGTCTACCGCATACCCCAGTTTGAATTATTGCCAGAAAATTGTTTATATTTGTTATGTTGACACCCCAAGGTATTGCATATGGAGTGCTTTGATGCCATGGATGCAACGGTTTTAGCCCAAAACATTTGAGAAGGTGTGTGGTGTAATTTTTCAATTTTCAGATTTTTACGCCCACAGTAGTTTTGGACTGTGATTTAGGAGACACTGTTGTTTGTTACTGCATGAAAACTCTCCAGGTTGTTTTCTGCAAGATCTCCTGAGTACACCCATGCCCCCCATGCATAGGTGTGCAAAGATTTTGGCAAAATACAGCACCAATTGTAGAACATAAAAATGTACGAATAAAATGTAAAAGTCTGGTGCCTGTCAAACTGGGGATGCTCTCTAGGGGGGCACAGGCTGTTGTCACTGAAGTGCATGAAACGCAAAATGTTATCATACCTTCTACGTGACATTGATTGGGGGTAAATGGGGGTAGAGCAGATGGGGCTACTGCTCCAGTAGGAGCGAATTGAGGGCTTCTTTATGATGCCCTCAGCATAGTAAGTGCCCAGAATTTCAGAAATTCTGGCACATCTAGCGGGGTCCATTGCTGCCTTGCCAAGTAGGAGTCTGGCTTCGCAGCACAATGCTGATGGGCATACAGATTTGATTGGGCCACGATGTGGCCCAACAAATCATCCCCCATAAACACCTGCAAAAACTGTGTGGCGGTAAATCCTGCAACATCAATATTGATGCCAGGATTTGCCGTGAAAGGAGGGATATCTGGCCTCTGGCGATGAGGCACTACCCACTCCTCAGCTGGAGCTGTGCGTCTCCTGCTGGCAGGTGGTGACCCAGGATCTGCATCAGAAACATCACTAGATACATCAGCCAGCGTAGATAATGTATCTAGCGACGTCTCTGAGCAGTTAGCGGGGTCGAAATGAGGGTCTGAGTCTGACGCAGATGCCTCAGATTCTGACGCCAGGATGGCATATGCCTCCTCGGCGCTGTACACCCTCTCAGATTTATATATAATAGATTATAAAATTTATAATTATATATATATATAAGCGGATTGTTGGTTCTTAGAAGAACCGTTGGGTTTCACAAGAAAATACAAATAAACACCTAAATCTCTCTAAATCCCTCTAAACCTGCCTCAATTCTTCTAAATCTCCCTAAAATCTCTCTAAATCTGCCTCAATTTTTCTAATCTCACTAAATCTCACTAAAATCTCTAACCTGTCAAATCTGATCTCTCTCTCTCGCTCACCAAAACACAAGTGAGGAGAGGGAGGGAGAATCACAGAGGTCAGAGCCAATATTTACAAAATATTGACCTGACCTGACAAATTAGAAATTTTATTTTGATTTTTTCTAACTTCTGATTGGATGTTGCTAGCCTGCCTCTCTGAGGCAGGCTAGGAACATCCCACTCACCCAAGATGACCCTGCCCTTAGAACCCTAACCCTAACCCTACCCCTAACCCTACCCCTACCCCTAACCCTAACCCTACCTAACCCTACCCCTACCCCTAACCCTAACCCTACCCCTAACCCTAACCCTAACCCTAACCCTAACCCTACCCCTAACCCTAACCCTAACCCTACCTAACCCTAACCCTACCCCTAACCCTAACCCTAACCCTAAACCTAACCCTTCCCCTAACCCTACCCCTAACCCTAACCCTAACCCTACCCCTAACCCTAACCCTAACCCTACCCCTAACCGTCAGTTTATTTTATTTATTTTTATTTTACTTTTTATTTTACTTTTTTTTCACTTTTTTTTACACTTTTTTTTACTCTGCTGGGTGCCTTGATCCCTCGAGGCACCCAGCAGAGCACCTGATCACTGATGTGATCTTTTTGTACTGAGTGCCACGATACCTCGTGGCACTCAGTACTTCCTGCCGCTACCGGAAGTGATCGCTCGGGGGAGCGATCATGGACGGACCGGCGGCAGGTAAGCATATTGCAAGGATGCCTCGATGTCGAGGCATCCTTGTAATATACTCAGAGCAGCTGGAAGCGATCTGATCGCTTCCAGCGCTCTCTAGAAGTGCCGGGCACCTCTCCGGTGAAACGGATGTTGATCGCTCCCGGGAGCGATCACATGGTGCCCGGCACTTCTAAACGCCATTGCACGGCTGCCTGGACTCCCAGGCAGCCTGCAATGGCGTTTTGAGCTGCTGGAAGCGATCCGATCGCTTCCAGCGCTCAAAAAACGGCAGGACATACCATGTACGTCAGCGGGTCTAAGAGAGACCCGCTGCAATGACGTACATGGTACGTCCTCGGTCCTTAAGGGGTTAAATATAACCTGTAACTCACAATGTGTTTACTGTAAAATACACTATTTAAATATAACCCGTAACTCACAATGTGTTACTGTAAAATACACTATTTAAATATAACCTGTAAATCACAATGTGCCTACTGTAAAATACACTATTTAAATATTACCTGTAACTCACAATGTGTTTACTGTAAAATACACTATTTAAATATAACCTGTAACTCACAATGTGCCTACTGTAAAATACACTATTTAAATATAACCTGTAACTCACAATGTGTTACTGTAAAATACACTATTTAAATATAACCTGTAACTCAAAATTTGATTACTGTGAAATACACTATTTAAATATAACCTGTAAATCACAATGTGCCTAAAGTAAAATACACTATTTAAATATAACCCGTAACTCACAATGTGCCTAATGTAAAATACACTATTTAAATATAACCTGTAACTCACAATGCGCCTACTGTAAAATACACTATTTAAATATAACCTGTAACTCACAATGTGATTACTGTAAAATACACTATTTAAATATAACCTGTAACTCACAATGTGCCTACTGTAAAATACACTATTTAAATATAACCTGTAACTCACAATGTGCCTACTGTAAAATACACTATTTAAATATAACCTGTAACTCACAATGTGTTACTGTAAAATACACTATTTAAATATAACCTGTAACTCACAATGTGCCTACTGTAAAATACACTATTTAAATATAACCTGTAACTCACAATGTGTTACTGTACAACACACTATTTAAATATAACCTGTAACTCACAATTTGATTACTGTAAAATACACTATTTAAATATAACCTGTAACTCACAATATGCCTACTGTAAAATACACTATTTAAATATAACCCGTAACTCACAATGTGCCTACTGTAAAATACACTATTTAAATATAACCTGTAACTCACAATGTGTTACTGTAAAATACACTATTTAAATATAACCTGTAACTCACAATGTGATTACTGTAAAATACACTATTTAAATATAACCTGTAACTCACAATGTGCCTACTGTAAAATACACTATTTAAATATAACCTGTAACTCACAATGTGCCTACTGTAAAATACACTATTTAAATATAACCCGTAACTCACAATGTGCCTAATGTAAAATACACTATTTAAATATAACCTGTAACTCACAATGTGATTACTGTAAAATACACTATTTAAATATAACCTGTAACTCACAATGTGATTACTGTAAAATACACTATTTAAATATAACCCGTAACTCACAATGTGATTACTGTAAAATGCACTATTTAAATATAACCCGTAACTCACAATGCGTTACTGTAAAATACACTATTTAAATATAACCTGTAACTCACAATGTGCTTACTGTAAAATACACTATTTAAATATAACCTGTAACTCACAATGTGATTACTGTAAAATACACTATTTTAATATAACCTGTAACTCACAATGTGTTACTGTAAAATACACTATTTAAATATAACCTGTAACTCACAATGCCTACTGTAAAATACACTATTTAAATATAACCCGTAACTCACAATGCGTTTACTGTAAAATACACTATTTAAAATATAACCCGTAACTCACAATGTGTTACTGTAAAAATACACTATTTAAATATAACCTGTAACTCACAATGCGCCTACTGTAAAACACACTATTTAAATATAACCTGTAACTCACAATGTGCCTAATGTAAACTACACTATTTAAATATAACCTGTAACTCACAATGCGTTTACTGTAAAATACACTATTTAAATATAACCTGTAACTCACAATGCGCCTACTGTAAAATACACTATTTAAATATAACCTGTAACTCACAATGTGCCTACTGTAAAATACACTATTTAATATAACCTGTAACTCACAATGCTTACTGTAAAATACACTATTTAAATATAACCTGTAACTCACAATGCGCCTACTGTAAAATACACTATTTAAATATAACCTGTAACTCACAATGTGCCTACTGTAAAATACACTATTTAAATATAACCTGTAACTCACAATGTGTTACTGTAAAATACACTATTTAAATATAACCTGTAACTCACAATGTGCCTACTGTAAAATACACTATTTAAATATAACCTGTAACTCACAATGTGTTACTGTAACACACTATTTAAATATACCTGTAACTCACAATTTGATTACTGTAAAATACACTATTTAAATATAACCTGTAACTCACAATATGCCTACTGTAAAATACACTATTTAAATATAACCGTAACTCACAATGTGCCTACTGTAAAATACACTATTTAAATATAACCTGTAACTCACAATGTGTTACTGTAAAATACACTATTTAAATATAACCTGTAACTCACAATGTGCCTACTGTAAAATACACTATTTAAATATAACCTGTAACTCACAATGTGCCTACTGTAAAATACACTATTTAAATATAACCCGTAACTCACAATGTGCCTAATGTAAAATACACTATTTAAATATAACCTGTAACTCACAATGTGATTACTGTAAAATACACTATTTAAATATAACCTGTAACTCACAATGTGATTACTGTAAAATACACTATTTAAATATAACCCGTAACTCACAATGTGATTACTGTAAAATGCACTATTTAAATATAACCCGTAACTCACAATGCGTTACTGTAAAATACACTATTTAAATATAACCTGTAACTCACAATGTGCTTACTGTAAAATACACTATTTAAATATAACCTGTAACTCACAATGTGATTACTGTAAAATACACTATTTTAATATAACCTGTAACTCACAATGTGTTACTGTAAAATACACTATTTAAATATAACCTGTAACTCACAATGTGCCTACTGTAAAATACACTATTTAAATATAACCTGTAACTCACAATGTGTTACTGTAAAATACACTATTTAAATATAACCTGTAACTCAAAATTTGATTACTGTAAATACACTATTTAAATATAACCTGTAAATCACAATGTGCCTAAAGTAAAATACACTATTTAAATATAACCCGTAACTCACAATGTGCCTAATGTAAAATACACTATTTAAATATAACCTGTAACTCACAATGCGCCTACTGTAAAATACACTATTTAAATATAACCTGTAACTCACAATGTGATTACTGTAAAATACACTATTTAAATATAACCTGTAACTCACAATGTGCCTACTGTAAAATACACTATTTAAATATAACCTGTAACTCACAATGTGCCTACTGTAAAATACACTATTTAAATATAACCTGTAACTCACAATGTGTTACTGTAAAATACACTATTTAAATATAACCTGTAACTCACAATGTGCCTACTGTAAAATACACTATTTAAATATAACCTGTAACTCACAATGTGTTACTGTAAAACACACTATTTAAATATAACCTGTAACTCACAATTTGATTACTGTAAAATACACTATTTAAATATAACCTGTAACTCACAATGTGCCTACTGTAAAATACACTATTTAAATATAACCCGTAACTCACAATGTGCCTACTGTAAAATACACTATTTAAATATAACCTGTAACTCACAATGTGTTACTGTAAAATACACTATTTAAATATAACCTGTAACTCACAATGTGCCTACTGTAAAATACACTATTTAAATATAACCTGTAACTCACAATGTGCCTACTGTAAAATACACTATTTAAATATAACCCGTAACTCACAATGTGCCTACTGTAAAATACACTATTTAAATATAACCTGTAACTCACAATGTGATTACTGTAAAATACACTATTTAATATAACCTGTAACTCACAATGTGATTACTGTAAAATACACTATTTAAATATAACCCGTAACTCACAATGTGATTACTGTAAAATGCACTATTTAAATATAACCCGTAACTCACAATGCGTTACTGTAAAATACACTATTTAAATATAACCTGTAACTCACAATGTGCTTACTGTAAAATACACTATTTAAATATAACCTGTAACTCACAATGTGATTACTGTAAAATACACTATTTTAATATAACCTGTAACTCACAATGTGTTACTGTAAAATACACTATTTAAATATAACCTGTAACTCACAATGTGCCTACTGTAAAATACACTATTTAAATATAACCCGTAACTCACAATGCGTTTACTGTAAAATACACTATTTAAATATAACCCGTAACTCACAATGTGTTACTGTAAAATACACTATTTAAATATAACCTGTAACTCACAATGCGCCTACTGTAAAATACACTATTTAAATATAACCTGTAACTCACAATGTGCCTAATGTAAAATACACTATTTAAATATAACCTGTAACTCACAATGCGTTTACTGTAAAATACACTATTTAAATATAACCTGTAACTCACAATGCGCCTTATTGTAAAATACACTATTTAAATATAACCTGTAACTCACAATGTGTTTACTGTAAAATACACTATTTAAATATAACCCATAACTCACAATGTGATTACTGTAAAATACACTATTTAAATATAACCTGTAACTCACAATGTGTTACTGTAAAATACACTATTTAAATATAACCTGTAACTCACAATGTGCCTAATGTAAAATACACTATTTAAATATAACCTGTAACTCACAATGTGCCTACTGTAAAATACACTATTTAAATATAACCTGTAACTCACAATGTGATTACTGTAAAATACACTATTTAAATATAACCTGTAACTCACAATGTGTTACTGTAAAATACACTATATAAATATAACCTGTAACTCACAATGTGCCTACTGTAAAATACACTATTTAAATATAACCTGTAACTCACAATGTGTTACTGTAAAATACACTATTTAAATATAACCTGTAACACACAATGTGCCTACTGTAAAATACACTATTTAAATATAACCTGTAACTCACAATTTGATTACTGTAAAATACACTATTTAAATATAACCTGTAACTCACAATGTGTTACTGTAAAATACACTATTTAAATATAACCTGTAACTCACAATGCGTTTACTGTAAAATACACTATTTAAATATAACCTGTAACTCACAATGCGCCTACTGTAAAATACACTATTTAAATAAAACCTGTAACTCACAATGTGCCTACTGTAAAATACACTATTTAAATATAACCTGTAACTCACAATGCGCCTACTGTAAAATACACTATTTAAATATAACCTGTAACTCACAATGTGCCTACTGTAAAATACACTATTTAAATATAACCTGTAACTCACAATGTGTTACTGTAAAATACACTATTTAAATATAACCTGTAACTCACAATTTGATTACTGTAAAATACACTATTTAAATATAACCTGTAACTCACAATGTGCCTACTGTAAAATACACTATTTAAATATAACCCGTAACTCAAAATGCGTTTACTGTAATATACACTATTTAAATATAACCTGAAACTCACAATGTGTTACTGTAAAATACACTATTTAAATATAACCTGTAACTCACAATTTGATTACTGTAAAATACACTATTAAAATATAACCCGTAACTCACAATGTGTTACTGTAAAATACACTATTTAAATATAACCTGTAACTCACAATGTGCCTACTGTAAAATACACTATTTAAATATAACCCGTAACTCAAAATGCGTTTACTGTAATATACACTATTTAAATATAACCTGAAACTCACAATGTGTTACTGTAAAATACACTATTTAAATATAACCTGAAACTCACAATGTGATTACTGTAAAATACACTATTAAAATATAACCCGTAACTCACAATGTGTTACTGTAAAATACACTATTTAAATATAACCTGTAACTCACAATGCGTTACTGTAAAATACACTATTTAAACATAACCTGTAACTCACAATGTGCCTACTGTAAAATACACTATTTAAATATAACCTGTAACTCACAATGTGCCTACTGTAAAATACACTATTTAAATATAACCCGTAACTCACAATGCGCCTACTGTAAAATACACTATTTAAATATAACCCGTAACTCACAATGCGTTACTGTAAAATACACTATTTAAATATAACCTGTAACTCACAATGCGCCTACTGTAAAATACACTATTTAAATATAACCCGTAACTCACAATGTGTTACTGTAAAATACACTATTTAAATATAACCTGTAACTCACAATGTGATTACTGTAAAATACACTATTTAAATATAACCCGTAACTCACAATGTGCCTACTGTAAAATACACTATTTAAATATAACCCGTAACTCACAATGCGCCTACTGTAAAATACACTATTTAAATATAACCTGTAACTCACAATGTGCCTACTGTAAAATACACTATTTAAATATAACCTGTAACTCACAATGTGATTACTGTAAAATACACTATTTAAATATAACCCGTAACTCACAATGTGTTTACTGTAAAATACACTATTTAAATATAACCTGTAACTCACAATGTGTTACTGTAAAATACACTATTTAAATATAACCTGTAACTCACAATGCGTTACTGTAAAATACACTATTTAAATATAACCTGTAACTCACAATGCGTTACTGTAAAATACACTATTTAAATATAACCTGTAACTCACAATGTGCCTACTGTAAAATACACTATTTAAATATAACCCGTAACTCACAATGTGATTACTGTAAAATACACTATTTAAATATAACCTGTAACTCACAATGTGCCTAATGTAAAATACACTATTTAAATATAACCTGTAACTCACAATGTGTTTACTGTAAAATACACTATTTAAATATAACCTGTAACTCACAATGCGCCTACTGTAAAATACACTATTTAAATATAACCCGTAACTCACAATGCGCCTACTGTAAAATACACTATTTAAATATAACCCGTAACTCACAATGCGTTTACTGTAAAATACACTATTTAAATATAACCTGTAACTCACAATGCGCCTACTGTAAAATACACTGTTTAAATATAACCCGTAACTCACAATGTGTTTACTGTAAAATACACTATTTAAATATAACCTGTTACTCACAATGCGTTACTGTAAAATACACTATTTAAATATAACCTGTAACTCACAATGTGCCTACTGTAAAATACACTATTTAAATATAACCTGTAACTCACAATGTGATTACTGTAAAATACACTATTTAAATATAACCTGTAACTCACAATGTGCCTAATGTAAAATACACTATTTAAATATAACCCGTAACTCACAATATGTTTACTGTAAAATACACTATTTAAATATAACCTGTAACTCACAATGTGTTTACTGTAAAATACACTATTTAAATATAACCCGTAACTCACAATGTGTTTACTGTAAAATACACTATTTAAATATAACCTGTAACTCACAATGTGTTACTGTAAAATACACTATTTAAATATAACCCGTAACTCACAATGCGCCTACTGTAAAATACACTATTTAAATATAACCTGTAACTCACAATGTGCCTAATGTAAAATACACTATTTAAATATAACCCGTAACTCACAATGTGTTTACTGTAAAATACACTATTTAAATATAACCTGTAACTCACAATGTGTTACTGTAAAATACACTATTTAAATATAACCCGTAACTCACAATGCGCCTACTGTAAAATACACTATTTAAATATAACCCGTAACTTACAATGTGCCTACTGTAAAATACACTATCTATATAATAAAACCGTTTTAAAGTCTGTTGCCGTCAACTTACTTGCACATTGCGCATGTCTGAAGAGGAATCTGCCGGCCGGCCTGCGCGAGGCTGGAAAAACCTGTCCGTTGGTGGGAAGGCTGTGTGAGGAGGAAGCTCAGAGCGAAAGGGCCGGCCCACAGCCAATAGATGCAGTGTGTGCAACCAACTCCCCCCCCTGACTCGGCACTTCCTCCTCTCTGTGTTCCTCTCCATGTAAGTCTCTCTCCTCACTGCGCGCAGCTCCCACCCCCTGCAAAACACACACACACACACACACACACACACACACTCCACCTCCTGGAAACCCTCCACACACCACCTCCTGCAAACCCCCCACGCACCATCTCCTGCAAACCTCACACCACCACCTCCTGCAAACCTCACACCACCACCTCCTGCAAACCTCCCCACACCACCTCCTGCAAACCCCCCACACACCATCTCCTGCAAACCTCACACCACCACCTCCTGCAAACCTCACACCACCACCTCCTGCAAACCTCCCCACACCACCTCCTGCAAACCTCCCCACACCACCTCCTGCAAACCACTACACACAGAACCTCCTGCAAACCCGCCACACCACCTGCTGCAAACCTCCCCATACCACCTCATGCAAACCTCCCCACAAACCACCTCCTGCAACCACCACCACGCTATATCCTGCAAACCTCCCCACGCCATATCCTGCAAACCCACACCATCTCCTGCAAACCCCCACGCACAACCTCCTGCAAACCTCCGCACCACCTCCTGCAAACCTCCCCACCACCTCCAGCAAACCCCACACCACCTCCTGAAAACCTCCCCACCACCTCCTCACACACCTCCTGCAAACCCACCACCTCCTGCAAACCTCCCCACACCACCTCCTGCAAACCCCTACACACAGCACCTCCTGAAAATCTCCCCGCACCAACTCCTGCAAACCCGCCACACCACCTGCTGCAAACCCGCCACACCACCTGCTGCAAACCTCCCCACACCACCTCATGCAAACCTCCCCACAAACCACCTCCTGCAACCACCACCACGCCATATCCTGCAAACCTCCCCATGCCATATCCTGCAAACCCACACATCTCCTGCAAACCCCCACGCACAACCTCCTGCAAACCCACACCACCTCCTGCAAACCTCCCCACCACCTCCTGCAAACCTCCTCACCACCTCCTGCAAACCCCACACCACCTCCTGAAAACCTACCCACACCACCACCTGCAAACCTCCCCACCACCTCCTCACACACCTCCTGCAAACCCACCACCTCCTGCAAACCTCCTCACACCACCTCCTGCAATCCCCACACCTCCTGAAAACCTCCCCGCACCACCTCCTGCAAACCCCACACATACACACACGCACCTCCTGCAACCCTCCACACACGCACCTCCTGCAACCCTCCACACACGCACCTCCTGCAACCCCCCCACCACACGCACCTCCTGCAACCCCCCACACACACGCACCTCCTGTAACCTCCCCCACACACGCACCTCCTGTAACCTCCCCCACACACCTCCTGCAACCTCCCCCACGCACCTCCTGCAACCCCCCACGCACCTCCTGCAACCCCTTCACACACCTCCTGCAACCCCCATACGCACCTCCTGCCCCCACACATGCACATGCAACCCACACACACACACGCACCTCCTGTAACCCCCCACACACGCACCTCCTGCAACCCCCCCACACACATGCACCTCCTGCAACCCCCCACACACGCACCTCCTGCAACCTCCCCCACACACCTCCTGCAACCCCCCACGCACCTCCTGCAACCCCCCCCCACGCACCTCCTGCCCCCACACATGCACATGCAACCCCCCACACACACACACACGCACCTCTGTAACCCCCACATACACGCACCTCCTGCAACCCCCCACACGCACTTCCTGCAACCCCATCCACACTTCCTGCAACCCCCACCCACACGCACTTCCTGCAACCCCCCCACACACACTCCTGCAAACCCCCCACACACACCTCCTGGAACCCCCACACACACCTCCTGGAACCCCCCAAACACGCACCTTCTGCAACCTCCCCACCACCTGCTGCAAACCCCACACCACCTCCTGAAAACCTACCCACACCACCACCTGCAAACCACCCACACCTCCTGAAAACCTCCCCACACCACCTCTTGAAAACCCCACACATACACGCATGCACCTCCTGCAACCCTCCACACACGCACCTCCTGCAACCCTCCACACACACACCTCCTGCAACCCCCCCACACACGCACCTCTTGCAACCCCCACACACGCACCTCCTGCAAACCCCCCACACACGCACCTCCTGCAACCCCCCACACACGCACCTCCTGCAACCTCCCCCATGCACCTCCTGCAACCCCCCACACGCACCTCCTGCCCCACACATGCACATGCAACCCCCCCACACACGCACCTCCTGTAACCCCCCACACGCACTTCCTGCAACCCCCATCCACACTTCCTGCAACCCCCATCCACACTTCCTGCAACCCCCACCCACATGCACTTCCTGCAACCCCCCCACACACACCTCCTGCAAACCCCCCACACACACCTCCTGGAACCCCCCACACACGCACCTTTTGAAACCACCCCACACACGCACCTTTTGCAACCCCCCACACACGCACCTCCTGCAACCCCCCCACACGCACCTCCTACAACCCTCCCACGCACACGCACCTCCTGGAACCCTCCCACACAAGCACCTCCTGGAACCCCCACACACAAGCACCTCCTGGAACCCCCACACACAAGCACCTCCTGCAACCCCACATGCACCTCCTGCAACCCCCCACACATGCACCTCCTACAACCCCCCCACACACCATCACCTCCTGCAATCCCACGCACACCCTGCAACCCCCACGCACATGCACCTCCTGCAACCCCACCGCACACTCAACACCTCCTCACACACACCACCTGCAAACCCCCATACACACCTCCTGCAACACCTCCTCACACACATCACCTTCTGCACCCCCACTGCCTCGTTAGCACCTTCTGCACCCCCACTGTCCCTGCAACACCCGATACCACCTTCTGTGCCCCTACTGCCTCCGATACCACCTTCTGCACCGCCACAGCCCCTGCAGCCCCCCAATACCACCTTCCATGCCTCCACTGCCCTCGAAACCCCCAATACCACCTTCTGCATCCCCATTGCCCCGCAACCTCCCAATACCACTTTCTGAACTCCCGCAACCTCCAATACTACACTCTGTGCCCCCACTGCCCCCAACCTCCCAATACCAGTTTCTGAACCCCTGCAACCTCCAATACTACACTGTGCCCCCACTGCCCTTGCAACCCCCCAATACCACCTTTTGCACGCCCACAACCCCCCCATTGCTACCTTCTGCATCCCAACTGACCCCGCAACCCCCAATACCAACTTCTGCACCATCAATGCCCTTGCAACCCCCCCAATGGAGTGCAGAGCAGCCAGATCCCAGGGCACGCCGAGAGCAGCCAGATCCTCAACTATAGGCTGCCCTCCGGGCAGGCTTAACACCTAGTTTAAATATAACCTGTAACTCACAATGCGCCTACTGTAAAATACACTATTTAAATATAACCCGTAACTCACAATGTGTTTACTGTAAAATACACTATTTAAATATAACCTGCAACTCACAATGTGCCTACTGTAAAATACACTATTTAACCCCTTAGGCTGGGGTCAGACGAGCGTAGTGTTCACATCCGTGGTTGCGCCTAAAAGTACGTCCGTGATAGCATGAAAGAAAGCCCATTGGAGCCTGACACATGAAGTACGTCCGCACTGAACTGCGGACGCACAACGGCCGCGGCCCACGGACGCAAGGCAGGCAAGAACGTACATCCCCTAGAACGGCCACACAAAGTGCGCTGCGTCCGCAACGTCCGCATAGCTTTGTGTGTGAGTGATGGAACGTGGTCAGACGGACGCATTTATGCGTCCAGCATTTTTCACGGACAAAATGGTTTTGCTTTTTAATTTATTTTCCCTCCTACATCCGTCAAAATATACGTCAGTGAATAAACGGACTGTGTGGCCACTACTGTGTCTTCCGTACTGACGTACGTCCGTGTGCACAGACGTACAGTCCGTAGAAATCACGTTCGTCTGACCCTAGCCTAAGTGACCGGGCGGTTGTACACAAATCCGTCCTTTAGTGACCGCTGCTGTTTTTACGTTTCTGCGCTGTTAGTGTTTAGGTGAAATTTTCCTTTTACTCGTTTATTCAACCCACACATATTATACACCCTTTTTCCCGCCATTAAATGGACTTTCTAACAATACCATTATTTCCATCATATTGAATAATTTACTATAAAAAAATATGAAATATGATGAAAAAAATGATAAAAACACACTTTTTCGTAATTTAATCCTCAAAAGCTACAACCACCAATAAAGACCCCAGCTAAATAGTTTCAAAATTTTATCCCGAGAATAGAAATACCCAATTTTTACATGTTTTTGCCTTTTAACCCTTTCACTGCTGAGCCAGTTCACCTATGTGCGCTGCGCTCATTCTGACCATTTTGTGCTAATTATTTTGAGATGACAGCCTAGGTCCTATTTAATTAAACCCCCCCCAGACAAAAAAAAATGTAAAAAAAACTTTTTAATTATTTTTTTATTTTATTTTGTTTTTTTTTTAAAAAAATTTTTTAAACCAAACCTGCTCAAGTTTGGTATCATTGGAAAGGCCATGATCAGGGGATAAAGGGATCCTTAGGATCCCCTTATCTCTAGATGGCAGCTAGATGGTTAACTGGCCCACTGACATCCTCACACATATGGTGAGGTTGTCAGTGGGTGGGGGGGGACCTGGAGGCTAGGCTGACATCCAAGATGTCAGCCCCCCTCCTGGTTCGAATCGCGTTTTGGTGCCAATTCGCGCTAAAATGCGATCCGGCGGCGAAACGGTTAATGAGACTCTCCCCTTTTCAGCGGTGCAAAAAGCATCTACCCAGCTTCAATGGTTGGGGAGATAGAGGGCTCCGAAGGGGTGCCTCCCTCCATTGATTTGAATGGGGGCACCTGCTGATGACATCACCACGCAGCGTGGCGACGTCATCAGCCTCGCCTGCCCATGTAAATCACATGGGCAGGCTTCCTCCCTGCCAGATCACCGAGGGATCCAGCGAGGGAGGTGAGTATCGGGCGGGAGGGGGATTTGGCGCCGCTGACGTACCCTGTACGTCCGCGGGTCTAAGGGAGACCTGTGGACAGGACGTACAGGGTACGTCAGGGGTCCTTAAGGGGTTAAATATAACCCGTAACTCACAATGCGTTACTGTAAAATGCACTATTTAAATATAACCTGTAACTCACAATGTGCCTACTGTAAAATGAATTATTTATTATCCTTTAACTCACAATGCGTTTCTGTAAAATACACTATTTAACATGCATTGTTCATACTTTAAAATACTATATAGTACAGTGAACCTGGTACTTGCAATTCCCCTAATGTCCCCTAAATACACTGTTTAACATAACATAAATTCAATAAAGTTGTCAGGATGAGTAAAGTTTCTCTTTAGCACTACAATAATCTGTAAACCAAAATTTACAGGGTAATCCAGATGTGGATCCCTTGCGCGAGGTGCCTAGAGGGGTGTCAGCTATACCCTTCTAAAACTGCCGAAACGATCGTTGGGGGTTGATGCATCTCTCGTGCAGGGATGACATCCTTGGCATTCAGTACTGGCCACCCTTTCTGGATTATTGCAGTCACCGTAGAGCAGGCTACTAGTGCCGTTGTTCATTGTCAGGACCCTCACAAACCCCTTTTTGCTCACTATAATAATCTGTGTATAGTGCAGGACATTTTATGGGCGGCTTTACTTTTGGGAACATTTCTGAAGTTCATACAATACGTTTGATAATCTTCTTCTTAATTTTTATCAGATGACTCTGATGAACAACCAATCAGGTGTCCCAGAATTCTTCCTACTGGGGTTCCAGCTTCAATACGAAAACAGAATAATTCTCTTCTCCGCTCTCCTCGTGCTCTACATCTTGACCTTAATTGGAAACCTTCTTATCATAATGCTGGTCTCAACAAATAGCCACTTGCATTCTCCTATGTATTTCCTCCTCTGTCATTTATCCTTTTGTGACATCATGCTCAGCTCATCAGTTGTTCCGAAGTTATTACACATCACCCTACACAATGGCAGCCATATGACGGTCTCTGGATGTATTTTTCAGGTTCACATTTTTGGTGTTTCCTCTGCTACAGAATGTCTTTTTCTCACCGTCATGTCATATGACCGATACGTGGCCATCTGTAAACCGCTGCATTATCATACCATAATGAAATTTCCATTTTGTCTTGTTCTAAGTGTCTTAACTTGGGCAATGGGTTTCGTTCTTTCCTTGATTGTTGACCTTTTGATAAGTCAATTAGATTTTTGCTATTCGGCTACCATCAACCACTTCTTCTGCGATTATTCTCCTCTTCTTGAGCTCTCATGTTCTGACACAACTGTTGTGCAGATTGTGGCCTTCACAATAGCTACTCCAAAAATGGCCATTGAATGTCTGTTCATTATGTCAACATACGTCAGTATTTTTCTTGCGATACATAGGATCTCCTCCAACCAAAGTCGTCTGAAAGCCTTCTCCACGTGCAGCTCCCACCTTGCTGTTGTGTGCACGTACTATGGGACACTTATTGCCATCTATGCGCTTCCAGCGATAAAATATTCATTCAATGTGAATAAGATTGTATCCCTTCTATACACGGCTGTGACGCCTTCACTGAACCCAATAATATACAGTCTGAGGAACCACGAGATCAAGAACACCATAAAAAATATATTTGAAAAACTAAGAATAAGGCTGTAAGCCGTATAATCGTGTTTATTGAAATGAGCAGCATTTAGTTCAACAATGATGATTATGGAATTACACAATAGGTGTAGACATTAAACCAAGAGGACACAATGTGTTGTCATGGAATATTTCAATAAAGTAGTTGAAAACAGTGAAGAGCGTCCACGTCTTCTTTCTTTGAAGGCCCTGATTGCAAAATCACCCATCAGCAATCTCATAATGTCCATGTCGGTTGAGTATCACCAGTGCAATGTTACGTTTGCTATGAGTCTAACGGTTTTAAATTTTGAACGGTGTTAGAAATAAAATGTACTTAACGTTTGAGTCAGTGTTTACGACCAAGCCTCAAGCACTCATTAGAACTTGATCGGATGCATTACTGCTCGTCTCGTGCATTTCCAGAAAGTACTGTAATATCTAGGCATGAAATTCTTGAATTTTGCAAAAAAAAAAAAGGGGGAAATGTGGTTGAAAGGCTAATGTGAAGGGAGTTTTTAAAAGAGGAATAGGCCCACTTAAAATGCATACTCACCCGTTAGGTTCCTCTGGGATCTCTGGCAGCATTCGAGGTCTCCGTTCGGTCCTGCAGTTCATCTAATCCCTACCTGTTTTGAAGGACGTGTCCATCACCTTGAAATGTGGGAGTAACACATTGACCCTCTATTTACTGCAAAATGGGATTTGCTATTGGTAACTCTGCCGGTTTCTTGGTATTAGTACAAGCCCTAAAATGCCAGCGCACTGCTTAGAATGCCAGAGGTACCCAGCTTTTGGTAATCTGACTTTGCTGGTGGTATTTCGTGGTGCTTCCTCTGGCCTTGGAATAAGTGCATGGTGTCCTACTAGTCTGGAATTAATGGGCTTTGCTCTGCATATGCTTACTCTCATTTTGTCACGCCGCCTGGTAAAACGCCAACAACCAGGGTACTTACATCGGATGATGGCCGGCTCAGACGGACCATCTTCCAGGCAGCCCCTGCAGGTAGCTCGAGGGTGGGGGGCATCCTGGGGTTCCGCACCATCTTTCGTAGGCCTCTCCGTGCGCGCGTTGTTGGAGTCAGCGCCGCGGTTCCACCCTATTCACATCGGGCAGGGTAATCTGCGGCATCTGACGTCATCAGGCCGGGTGCGGGGGGCCGGATTCGGTTGCCCGGGCACGAAGGGGAGGGCCCCCAGACTCAGTGGACCTGATGGGGAACTGCTCCAGATGATCCCCGGGTCCTGATTGGCCACTTCCGCAGACTGGGCCGATTGATTGGTGGGGTGCTCCTGGGAGGCGCTAGACTACCCTACCACCTATATAAGGTTTTCCTGAGCATTCAGTCATTGCTTCAGCATTGTATCACTCCTGGTAGTGTGTACTCTTAAGAAGCTACTCAATGATTTCTCTGTGTATCAGTTTTGGCTAGTTATTCAACCACTCCTGCCACGTTGCCTGTCTCTGACCTTGATTTCGTCCCTGACCATGTCTATTGGAAAATCCCTTGGTACCCTGATTCTGAACCAGATACCGCACCTCTGCACAGGTGTTCTGCCAGACACCCCGTGAGTTTATAATCTAAGGGACAAAGGTAAGTGAAACAGAAGAGAGTGGGGAGGGAGACTGGAGCTGGGGACCAGATAGGGTATTGCAGACTGCATGATGAAAGATGAAAAGCTTGGGCTTAGTAAGGTTAATCAGAGAGTGAATTGAAGGCAGCTGGAGGGGAGAGCTATACGATAAGGACAAGGACTGGGTGGGAGGGAAGTTGGGATGGGTGGGTGGGGCTGCAGAGTGTAGGAGCTGGAATTGCTTTGGATGGTAAACTGTATGGGCAAAGAGACACAGATTTAGGTAGAGTGGTCTTTGAATGCATGATGTTTATGACATGGGAAGAGGTGGGGAGGCAGGTGGAAGGGGATTATTTAAGAATAAGAAATGGGAAAATATTAAAAGAAGTATTCAGCCAGAGTTTAATGCAGAAAGACAAACATACAATAAGATCAGTAGCATTAGAGCAGAGGTAAGTTGCAGCAAGCTGGTGGGCCATATGTTGGCTGGTTACATAATGGAAAATGCAGGAGCTGGAAAGGCTCTGTATGATGTCAGTGGATGGTGCAAGAAACAGAAGGATCAGCAAACATGCCTCTCATTCTACTGGATGTCTCAACTCAACACATATGTGATACAGCATGTTATACAGCACTCCCGGCCATGTTTTATACAATTTTTTAGGGATGTGCAATTCGTTTTGTACAGATTGTTTTTTCCTACGAAATTTACCATTTTCGTGCTTCTGAGGGCATCCCGAATCTGAAATGTTGACCACACAAAATTTTCAGATTGATTCGAAATTTCTAGTCCTTCGATTTTAAATTTCGGACATTTCAAAATTTCGGACTGATTCGAAATTTCGGATTGATTTGAAATTTGGGGTCGATTCAAAATTCCGGGTCAAATATCCAATTGATTATAGAAAAAAAAAAAGGATTTTTTAAAAAAATGCTTAAAAGATCCTAAGAAATCTAACGATAAAGAGACTCTTTACTGCAGAATATTATAAGCAACGGTTTATTAGATATTGAATTAAAATGGGAATATTTTTAACATTGAAGCCTATGGGGTAAAACATTTCCCACACTATTGAATTTGAAATCAAATTTCGTATTGATATCTATCAAATTGATCTTAATTTACAATACAAGTAATAGTCAGCAAAGGACTTTATGAAACAAGTTAATTTCATTTCACTGTTTAATTTGACTCAAGTACAAAATCTGTGACACAGCTTAATATTTAACCCATGATTGTCTTTTAACCCTTTCGCTGCTGAGGCTTTTCACACCTCTGTGCTGAGGTCATTTTTAGCGCTTTCGCTCATCATGTTTAACCGCGTTTTGTAGCCATATTTTGATATATGACCCAGACATATTATATATCGTTCTTTCCGGCAGACTTGGCAGATTCATCGTATGTCATTATTATATGTATACGTTATGTCATGTCTGTATATTATAACAAAAAATGCAATAAAATTTGAATTTTCAATAATTTATTACGTGTAAAGTGTTTTTTTTCACATTTTAACATGCGATCCTCTGCGGTTATATTTTGTATGGGGTGCGCTTGTTAAAAAAATTAGAAATGGGGTCTCGTTACATTTTTTTTGGGGGAAAATTTATCTTTTTTTAACAAACGCACCGCATACAAAAATCGTTAGTGCAGCATTATTGTTCACATTATAATTGAAATGGGAACAATATTGCTGCATTAACAAAACAAAAACCCCAAAAAAAAACTTGTTTATTTTTTTTTTAGATTTTTTTTTTAATACTTTTATTTTTTATTTTTAAAAAAAAACATTTTTCATGCTCATGTTTGATATCGTTGGAAAGGCCATGCTCTGGCCGATCCAACGATATCAAACATTAACCCCTAGCTGCCACGGATCGGGAGATAGGGGGTTCATTGGAACCCCCTATCTCCACCATAGGTGGCAGCTAGGGGTTAACTCCAGGACTGGCGTCATCGTGCTATGCACGATGACTCCAGTCCTCAGGGGGAGTTCCTTGAGGCTTGGCCGACATCCAAGATGTCGGCCAGCTCCAGGAAAGGATCACGATCCGTCGCTTTTCAGCGCCGATTCATGATCCGGCTCCCCAGGGGTTAATCACAGCCACCGTTTGGAAGGGCAGGCTGTGCGCTTCCAAACGGTGCCTGGATTAACCTCTGCCTCCCGGCAATCGGGAGGGAGAGAGGTCCGAAGGACCTACCCCCTCCCTTTCAGGCACTTCCTCCGCACATGCGGGGGGGCGCCTTAATTAGATGTCATCGCGCCACCGCGAAGACATATAATGTCCCCGCCGGGCTCCCGAGTGCTGGGCTGACATCCAAGATGTCAGCCCCCACCGGGGGGCGCAGCAATCCGCTGGAATCCGGCGGATTGCTGCCTCCTGTGCATGGACGCGCTCAGCACGTCCATAGCACAGGAGAACCACTTGGCTGGACCCGCTGAGCGCGTCCATAGCAGCCAAGTGGTTAACAGCAAAATTTAAATAATTGGGATTTTAGTTAGTGATCCAAAATTCGATTTGATATCAACTATCAAATTTGATATCAAATTTTGAATTGATGTAAAAAAATCTATTTTTTAAAAAAAATGCTTAAAAGATCCTAAAAAATCTAAAAATGAAGAGACTCTGTACTGCAGACTATTATAAGCAACGTTTTATTAGATATTGAATGAAAACGGGAGTATTTTTAACATTGAAGCCTATGGGATACAACATTTTCCACACCTTGATCTGAATATTCCCATTTTAATTCAATCCCAATTAATTAAATCTTGCTGTTAAAAGACAATCATGGGTTAAATATCAAGCTGTGTCACAAATTAAACAGTGAAATGAAATTAATTTGTTTCATAAAGTCCTTTGCTGACTATTACTTGTATTCTAAATTAAGATCAATTTTATAGTGGATATCAATTCGAAATTTAATTTCAAATTCGATAGTGTGGGAAATGTTTTACCCCAAAGGCTTCAATGTTAACAATATTGCTGTTTTAATTCAATATCTAATAAACCGTTGCTTATAATATTCTGCAGTAAAGAGTCTCTTTATTTTTAGATTTTGTAGGATCTTCTAGACATTTTTTGGGCTTTTTTGGAAAAAAAAACCAGGTTTTTTTTGAGCATTAAAAAAAATCCAAAAAATATAGAAATATTTTTTTTTTATATCGATTCAAAATTTGACCCGAAATTTCGAATCGATTCGAAATTTCGAATCGGTATTGAATCACCGAATCGAATCACCGAATCGAAACGAAAACAGTCCGAAACGACCCGAAACACTAAAAAAACACCTGCAAAAAAAACCAAAGGAAAATACATTTTTAGCGGTGCACATCTCTACTTTTTTTGGAATATTAAAGGCACAGCTGATCTTGTGTTTGAAGGATGGATGCATGGGGGTTAAATCTGCACAGGTGCACATGATGTGATGAAGAATGTCAGCGCCCTGAGAGGTTCATACCTCTGAGTTGGTAATGAAAGTCCATAGCTGGTATATCATTTTCAAATGCAATTGTTTTTTAAGGCAATCGTAAGACTGATACACACTCCAAATGCTTACAGAGAACCTGATTGGTCTGCAGGGAGGTCACTCATTTGCAACATGATGTTCCTCAACCTAAAATGGAATGGCCACTTTCTGTTGCATGAAAATGGACACACAACATCTGCACACACACACACATTATAATCATGAAACACACTCTAACACGTGTTATTAAAAAACACTCACAATGTATGGACCTGTTTCTTCATACCACGTGCATGTGTTGACACCAGGGACAACTTTTTGTTGCTTGGGATTAAAAGGCCAACACACCGCCAGTACTATGCCAGCGACCCTAACCAATATGGCTGTAGGTAATGATGTTACATTCCCATACATGTGCGACATGGTCGTCACCACACCTGCACGTACACCACCAATCGTGAACACTGCCACTGCAGCACCTCCCAATATGCCATTTGGGGTGGTCGACCTTCTTGTCCACCCTCGGCACACTACCGGTTGACACACACTGCATTCACAAACAAATGCCGTGCATGTATTCACTGCACACAAACATATACTCAAACAATCACACTGCAAATCCATTAACAACTATTCATATCATCACATGTCAAAAATACATACGTGTGCATGAAGCTGTGTACATGTGTACACACAGCTACATATAAATCTGGAGAAGAGCGAGAGGAGTTTTTGAAATGCCCCTGAACACACAGTTCAATGTGAGGACCTACACTGATCAGCATTAACCCCTTCACTGCGGAAGACATGTGGGGAATGTCATGGGAGTCTCCCACTCTCTGCGGAGGACGTTCCCCACACGTCTCCCGCTCAGCAGGCTCTCCCTCCTATACTCACCTCTCTCCTCCGGGGTCCCGTGGCGATCTGACTTCATGGAAGTCAGACGCTGCTTTTAAGCTCCCTCCCGGCGCACTGGCGACATCGCGACCCCTTCGGACTCCTCTCCCTCTGATCGTCCAGTATTTAAAAAAAAAAAATGCAGACACCGCTGTAAAGGGCACAGTCTGCCCTTTTCAGTGGTGCCTGTCTGTAACCCCTTAGGTTCCGGATGGCGGTCCTCTCCCTGAGAAGGTTGACATCTTGGATGTCACTACATTGTGATCAGTGTTTTCATGAACGCTTATTTCGCTAATAAGTGAACGCTAATTTGTAAGATGATTTACTCTTGTTTTGTTTTAATTCACTTCTTTCTTGAGCGCCCCGCCCCCATTTATTGATATTCAAGGTTTGCAAGATTAATTCTGCACCTTTTCGGAGTAAATATCTGCCTTAATATAAAAGTGTTACTTAGTGAATAAAGCCCCTTGTTTAGCCCTCACACTGGCGAGCTATTATCACTTTTAATCCACCATTTTTCCCATCAGAATAAGAGCGGCGCACATAGAGCCTGGGGAGTCCTTTTCATTCCATCCCCCTTGTGACTTTACGCTGCTCCCCCAAGGTCACTTTGTATCAGTTTATAAAATCTGACGATCATCGAGTTCTGTTTATATTAAATAATGAAGGAGAGAAGTGACTGGATTGTATGTTCAGATCTGGAGAAAACAGCTTGGACGCGTGGCGTGTCTTCCGATAAAATCCGTGGAGATTCCCAGACTGGCAGCAGCTTCCTCCGTGCCGTGTGAAATCTCATCTCTTAGAGGTAATGCTGGCTTAGATTAACTCTTGAAGTAACACATGCAAAGATATAAATAAAAACAAATGATGTTGAAGCTGGTACAAAATTGAAGGAAATGAAAATGAAAAATGAAATTTCTCCATTTCTGTTTAGTTTTTGATCTTTGTTTTTTCCTCGTCCGTTCACATTCTGACAGTTTTGTTTCAGATCAATTCGGTCTGTTTTTTTTCCATTTCGGATCGTTCGTTATGTTACCGCGATTCGCATTTCGGACTGATTTGTTTAATTTGGACGGCCAGTATTTTGTATTTCAGATCACTTCGTATTTCGTATTTTGGGTTGATCCATATTTAGTTTTTAATAGTTATTTTGTTTTTATTATTTCGGAATGTGAAACGGATTAATTATTTAGATTAGGGTAAAAAAATAAAAAGATACATAACCCCCTGTCCTTTGTGTTGAAATATATTTCACCACCAAGGACAGCAGCCGGCACTACAATAAAATGTAAATATCTGTCGATACTAAAATAAAATACCAGCCGGTACTATAATACAATGAAAATACCAGCCGCACTGAAATAAAATACAGCCGGTACTATAATACAATGAAAATACCAGCCGCACTGAAATAAAATACCAGCCGGTACTATAATACAATGAAAATACCAGCCACACTGAGATAAAATACAGCCGGTACTAAAATAAATTACAGCTGGTACTACAATAAAAATACCAGCCGGTACTAAAAGAAAATACCTGCCGGCACTATAATACAATAAAAAATACCAGCCGCACTGAAATAAAATACAGCCGGTACTAAAATAAATTACAGCTAGTACTACAATAAAAATACCAGCCAGTACTAAAAGAAAATACCTGCCGGTACTATAATACAATAAAAATACCAGCCGCACTGAAATAAAATACAGCCGGTACTACAATAAAAATACCAGCCGGTACTAAAAGAAAATACCTGCCGGTACTATAATACAATAAAAATACCAGCCGCACTGAAATAAAATACAGCCGGTACCAAAATAAATTACAGCTGGTACTACAATAAAAATACCAGCCGGTAATAAAAGAAAATACCAGCCGGTACTACAATGAACATAACAGCCAGTGATTTTGTATGGCAGGTATTTTTATTATAGCTCCAGCTTTATTTTATACAGCTGGTATTATTATCCCGAAAATTGCCTAATAAATCCGAAAAAATATATAAATAAAGTGACTTTTTGCAGCAAATAAAGAATAAACGTAAATGGTTGAATAAATATTTAATAAAAATGGGTAATTTTTTTGCATTGAAACCCATAGGATTCACCTGATTAAACCTGTTGAACGACCCATCGAAAGTCAGGGTTAGAAATTAGGGTTAGACGCTAGGGTTAGAAATTAGGGTTAGAATTTCTAACCCTAATTCGAATCCTGTAGATTTCAATGTAAATAAAATCTCTGTTCTCATTAAATATTTATTCAACAGTTTATTGTTTTCTCTGGCAGCAAAAATCTATTTATTTACTTTTTAGGATCTTTTAGGTATTTTTTAAGATTTCTTTGGTGAAATTGCTGAACAATTGCAGAGTGTACCATGAAGCACAACAAAGTAATTCCAAAAACGGAATCAATTTGTTGTTTTTCGTTTCATTTAGTTTTGTTTCATTTAGTTTCATCACGTTTTCGTTTAGGATCATTTTGTTTCGTTCCGTTTCGGATTATTTCATTTTTTTCCATTTTCATTTCGGATGGATCCGGTTTGTATTTCAGAAATGCTTCCAAAAAACGAATTGGGTAAATGTCGTCTGAATTTTGATTCGGAAGGAAACAAAAGGCACATCTATACAGGGCACTAGACATGTGCACAGCACAAAATTTCGTTTTGAACTAATGGATTAGTCCTAAAATGCAATTTATTTAGTTGCTAAAGAAATTCGTTTTCAGTTCTTTAGTTTGAAAACTAATTTCATTCATCCGAAAACCAGCGCATACAATTACTATTGTAGTGGCTCCTCAGTGGGCTGAGATCACTGCTTGTTACAGTATCTCTCACTCTCAGCACAATGTGGGCCATATTACATAGTTGGTGCTAACTTAACCAGAGCTGTTGTAAACTTCCCAGAGCCATTATAGCCTATGGAGGTTTTCAGTTTACAACAGCTCTGGTTAAGTTAGCACCAACATTGTAATACTGCCCCGTGTCAGGCAAAGCTGTTACAGTAACTGACTGCTGCTCATCACAGTGCTCAGAGTTTCAGTAAAACTAGTAAACAATATTTTTATATAGAAGAGGTTAGAACAATATTATTTCCTTGTTTTACTGAAACTCTGAGCGCTGTTACAGTCAGTTACTGTAACAGCTGAGCCTGATACATTGTACTGAGAGATAATGTATCAAGCAGCCGATCTCAGCGCTCACAGCCACTGGATTTAAAGGGCTAAAAAAAAGAACATCCTCCTGCATTAATTAATACCCCTCTCTGTATAATATATAGAACATCCTCCTGAATTAATTAATGTCCCTCTCTGTATAGAACATCCTCCTCAGTTTATACCTTTCTCTGTATAATGTATATAACATCCTCCTGCATTAATACCCCTCACTGTATAATGTATAGAACATCCTCCTGCATTAATTAATGCCCCTCTCTGTATAGAACATCCTACTGCATTGGCATGTGGAGGGTGCAGAACTTCGGATGTTGCAATGTTGCGCTCTTCATTGCTGGTCTCCTTCACTCATCAATGTAATATTACAAAAAGGACTGAAACTAAAATGTAGTGCATTTTATTTTAGTTTCTTTCGTTTTTTGTACTGAGCAGTCTCGTTTCTCTTGAGTCATACGAAAACTAAATTATCCCAAAATTCGGACTATATCGTTTTAGTACTAAAATGAATGCACATGTCTACAGGGCACCAAGGTGATTTTGAGGTAGAAGAGGAGTGGGTGTGGAAGCAGGAGTCTGGGTTGGCAGCAGGAGAAGATTTCAGGAGAGGAGGCGGTGATCAGAAAGGGGGAGAGGTGTGTTGGAAAAGATTGTGAGGGAGCCATTAAAATCACTCTTAACCCCTTCACTACCTTTGTATGCAAGGTGTTTACAACATGGGAGGAAATGGGGAAGCAGACATGTGAGCTTTAAAACCCCTACACTACTTACAGGGTTATTCAAAGAGAATCGAAAAGTCACCGCACGTTCGGGGACTTCTCATTCTCTTCAATTCGGCTTGATTTGGCGATCCCATTTCGGCATTCAGCAAGCATCACAGCATGTATTCAGCAAGCATCACAGGTCCGTCGTAGTGCAGGGAAAAGCGGGCGAAAACCTGCCGAACACTCACCGCAAAACCCAGGTGAATGTACACTGAAACCCACAAAAAGATCTGGATTAACTCTGCAGAACACGCCGGAGGAACCCGAGCAGCCGCCGATCACAGCGCAGAGCAGCCGCCGGAAAAACCTGACACCGCAAACGAATGGAGTGAAAAAAAAAAAAATATGCTTGAATGTTTGAAAAGTGAAATGCTGTTTGTCTGAAATTTACATATGAGATCCAATGAATGATAATAAAAAGGTCTGTTACAGCAAAAAGAAAAAACGTTAAAAAAAAAGAAAAAACGTTAAAAAAAAATCGGACATTTGTTTTTGCAAAATAATCCCGAAAAAATGATTAAAAGATCCTAAAAAAATATATAAATAAAGAGACTTTTTGCTGCAGAATTTTATAATAAAAGGTTTATTAGATATTGAATTAAAACGGGAATATTTTTTACATTGAAGCCTATGGGATTCGCCTGAATAAATCTGTTGAATGAAACCACCGAATGGCAGGGCAATTCGGCAACTTTTCCCCGCTGTTTTTTGTTCTCTGAATAGACGAAGCATTGCTTCTCTATAGGGATTTCACTGCCCTCGAACAGGCACCGAACAGGCACCGTATGTGCAGGCAATTTGCCAACATTTGGCAAACTGCCTGCTCTCTGGATTGCCGAATGACCAGGAAAGGTAACCATACGCTGAATTTCACTGTTCGGTCACCTTTCGGCCCCAATTCGGATCTCTTTGAATAACCCCTCAAGTGATATTCCAAAATACTCACTGCCAGGATCCAGTTTCTTTTTTGCAAATTAAATTTAATGAATTATACAGTAAGAAATATTTGGGAATATTCACAGAGTATTTCTTACTGTAATACCTTATAGAGAGGGAGATTTCACCATCTACTGGCCACATGGAGTTACTGCAGATAGAACTGCAGCTTCTTGCTCCTTGCATCGGCTGGAGAAAGTCTGATATGTCAGGTCATTCCTTAGCCAATTTCAACAAGTTATAGCACTCTGGGCATTATGCCCACAGGGCTACAACATTGGGGGCCCCTTCTGGAGCCCAAAAACAAATGAATTTCATTTGCAATCAAACAATACAGCCTCAGATTGTGTTAGCACGATCCCGGGCTGCTACCACTGGTCGAATATACACCATAACGGTAGTGAAGGGGTTAAACGCTTTAATTACTGTGTTGTACGAAAGCGTTTTTCTTTGATTCGCTACAACATTGTAATGGTTTGGCATTTATTGATTGCATCATTGTTTTCATCAGATGGTTCCAATGGATAACCAATCAGCTATGCCTGAATTCTTTCTCTATGGATTCCAACTTCAATACAGCAACAGGATCTTTGTCTTCCTTTTCCTCTTTGTGGTCTACACGATGACCGTAACCGGGAACCTTCTGATTATAACATTGGTCTCAGCCACCCATTATCTCCAGTCTCCGATGTACTACTTCCTCTGTCACCTGTCCTTTTGTGATCTCATCCTCACAACATCCATCCTCCCAAAGTTGTTAGATGTTACTATTCACAATGGAAGCCACATGACAGTGAGTGGGTGCATTACTCAGCTACACTTCTTCAGCTTTTCCTCAACCACTGAATGTCACCTGCTCACCATAATGTCGTATGACCGGTATGTAGCCGTGTGCAAACCCCTATATTACGTAACCATCATGGGTGTCACATTGTGTAGAGGTCTTGTGGTCTTCTCTTGGTTGTTGGGCTGGATCATAACGTTGACTGTTACGGTTCTCATCATCAGTTATTTACATTTTTGCAAATCAGAAAACATTGACCATTTCTTCTGTGATTACTCACCTTTTTTGAAGGTTTCCTGTTCGGATGCGACAGTGGTACGGACTGTGATATTTCTGATTTCGGCTCCAGAAACGATCATCGAAACCGTGTTTATCATTACAACGTATGTTTATATCTTCATCGCTATAAACAAAATCTCGACCTCCACCGGGAAGCAGAAAGCCTTCTCCACGTGCAGCTCTCACCTCGCTGTTGTGTGCACGTATTATGGGACACTTATTGCTATCTACGTAGCTCCATTTGGTGACGGGTCAACCAACGCAAACAAGATTTTATCCCTTATTTACACAGTGGTGACCCCTTTGTTGAATCCTATAATATACAGTCTGAGGAACCATGAGATCAAGGCCACCATAAAGAAAATGGTGGAAAATAACATGCATTAGAGGGTCTACTCTTTTTGCCATTACACATAAATATTAAACACTATTACAATAATGGTGAGGGCAAAAAGTGAGATTGAAAATTGCCATACCACAAAATTATAAGAAATAATATAAATAACTGCAAAAAAATCTACTTTGTTCAATTAATTCAGAGACTCGCTTTGCCCACAGAGCTCATTCCTTGTATGCAGTAAAGAATTATGGGTAGGACATGCAAATTAGGTCTACAATTTTTTAATTTTTTGCATCACAAGTAGAGGTCCAAAAGCAAGCTTAAAAACCAATAAAATAATGATGCTGACTTCATCCCCCCCCAATGCCTAGTTCTTCTAATACTTGCAAAAATATCGATATCCGCACAGACGATCAAGGACCCACGAGGTGACTCAAAAAGTGGTGGTGGTCTGTGTGTAGATTTGCTCTACTGATTTCATAGTAGTTTCTCTGAGAAACAATGCTTCGAAGAACTCAAAGCCCATCTTGGTGATGAAGCCCCTGTATGCAGAAGGTCCACAAGGGTCAGGGTTCTGTCCGGGGTCTGGGGGACCTGAGCTCAAGGTGCAGAAATACTAAGGGACACAGGTCCGTTAATGTAGAGCAAAAGGGGTTTATTGAAATAAACAGAGCAATGGGGCAATGGTAGCAAGACACTGAACGGTAATAACAGGGTTGGACAAAGAGGTTAACTAAAGCGCTAAGATATGCTGAGCACAAGGGAACCACTGAGGAAGGATACAAACATACTATACAGGGCACAGGGAGCAGGGGCAGTATAAAGAAAAAGAGACTGTAGACTATAGAGGATAACAGTACTACAGGATGGCAGACACAGGAAGGGAGCTGACCATAAAAGAACAGAAACAACACAAAAAGGGGAATTAACAGTGAACTATCCTCATTAGATAGGTAAGGGGTGCAATCCTCAGTAGGTATGCAAGGCGGCAGCAAGGCAAGAGCACGTGGGACGTTTGAGGCTTGGGGACATGGCTGGAGGCTTGAGGATAATGGCTTGAGACTGGAGGCTTGGGGAACAGGAAGCAGGGTTGTCAAGAAACAGGCTTCAGGAGAAGCTCTTGGGTGAAAACACCAAATCCAATTCAATGCAGAAGCATTGAGCTGTGGGTAGAGCACTCTTTTGATAATGTCCATCAAGGCTGCTGTCTACACCTCTGGTAACCAGGGAGGAGCAGGTAAAAGTCAGCATGGACCATGAATGGGATGGGTTGCATCTGAGTAGCAGGGGAGATCAGGAACGGTATGGGGAACATGGAGTCAGTCAGCCAGATTGACCCTAGTGTGGATACGGGTCTTGGGGCATTTGGGTCTCTCAGGGAGGGCTATGTTATGTAATGGTTATGTAACAAGTGGTTTAGCAGATTCGTCAGGACATTTTGGGCCCTATTCCCTACTTTGCACTAATATGGGGATCCTAATGGGAAAAATCTGCACCTGCAGATTTCCCTGTAGCGTCCCCATGTTACTGCGATATTCTGGGGCAGGCACTAGCTGAGCACCTCACCCCAGAACGCAGCGCTAACTGCTGTCACGGGTGAGCAAGGAGCTGCGCCCAATATACAGTGAAAACAAAACAAAACTGATTACAGGGGCATGGTGCAAGGGTTTTATTAAATTATATCAATATAAACAGGGCAAAGGAGTAGACACACGTGGGCAATATGAAATAATAAGGATGAAGCAACGAATAACAACAGGGATAGGGAGACAGGAAGATAAGACACGAAAGGGCTGGCTATATAGACATAGAGGTAGATGCAGAAGGAAAGGGGCTGCCTTTAGAGATAGGGGCAGATGTAGAAGGAAATGGGCTGCCTATAGAGATAAGGGCAGATGTAGAAGGAAAGGAGCTGCCTATAGAGATAGGGGCAGATGTAGAAGGAAAGGAAAGGGCTGGCTATAGAGATAGGGGCAGATGTAGAAGGAAAGGGGCTGCCTATAGAGAGAGGGGCAGATGTAGAAGGAAAGGAGCTGCCTATAGAGATAGGGGCAGATGTAGAAGGAAAGGAGCTGCCTATAGAGATAGGGGCAGATGTAGAAGGAAAGGAGCTGCCTATAGAGATAGGGGCAGATGTAGAAGGAAAGGAAAGGGCTGGCTATAGAGATAGGGGCAGATGTAGAAGGAAAGGGGCTGCCTATAGAGAGAGGGGCAGATGTAGAAGGAAAGGGGCTGGCTATAGAGATAGGGACAGATGTAGAAGGAAAGGGGCTGGCTATAGAGATAGGGGCAGATGTAGAAGGAAAGGAAAGGGCTGGCTATAGAGATAGGGGCAGATGTAAAAGGAAAGGGCTGGCTATAGAGATAGGGGCAGATGTAGAAGGAAAGGGGCTGGCTATAGATATAGGGGCAGATGAAGAAGGAAAGGGGCTGGCTATAGAGATAGGGGCAGATGTAGAAGGAAAGGGGCTGGCTATAGAGATAGGGGCAGATGTAGAAGGAAAGGGGCTGGCTATAGAGATAGGGGCAGATGTAGATGGAAAGGGGCTGCCTATAGATATAGGGGCAGATGTAGAAGGAAAGGGGCTGCCTATAGAGATAGGGGCAGATGTAGAAGGAAAGGGGCTGGCTATAGAGATAGGGGCAGATGTAGGAGGAAAGGAAATGGGCTGGCTATAGAGATAGGGGCAGATGTAGACGGAAAGGGGCTGCCTATAGAGATATGGGGCAGATGTAGAAGGAAAGGGGCTGGCTATAGAGATAGGGGCAGATGTAGAAGGAAAGGGGCTGCCTATAGAGAGAGGGGCAAATGTAGAAGGAATGGGCTGGCTATAGAGATTGGGGCAGATGTAGAAGGAAAGGGGCTGCCTATAGAGATAGGGGCAGATGTAGAAGGAAAGGGGATGGCTATAGAGATATGGGCAGTTGTAGAAGGAAAGGGGCTGCCTATAGAGATAGGGGCAGATGTAGAAGGAAAGGGGCTGCCTATAGAGATAGGGGCAGTTGTAGAAGGAAAGGGGCTGCCTATAGAGATAGGGGCAGATGTAGAAGGAAAGGGGCTGGCTATAGAGATAGGGACAGATGTAGAAGGAAAGGGCGGGCTATAGAGATAGGGACAGATGTAGAAGGAAAGGGCGGGCTATAGAGATAGGGACAGATGTAGAAGGAAAGGGGCTGCTGTCACGGAAGGGACATAGGGGCTCGGCGCAGCGAGACCCAGGACTCAAACCCAAGACATTTTTAAAAGGACCTTGTTTTCCTTTGAACGTTTGCAGTGTGCGTTTCAATGTATGAAAAGTTTATTTTCCTTGCTAGATGTGGTTTTACTTGATGTGCTGTATTAAGATGTACCTTGTGTGATTGTAACTGTAGTAAGTGTAAGAAAACGTTTGTATGTGTTTTTCCCCGTCGCCATTTTGCCCATTCCAGCATGGTTACACCAGACAAAGGATCTCCTGGCCCCAAGATGGAGGATGCAGCGGGCCAGCTGATTGGAGGCTTTTCCCAGACCTCATCTGCCTAATCCCTGGACAATGGGAAACCTGAAAGGGCAAGATAGAGGACACAGCAAGCCAGCTGCTTGGAGGCTTTTCCAAGACCTCATTTGCCTAATCCCTGGACAATGGGGAGGCTGAAAGGGACCTGAGAGGGAACAGGAGGCTGGGAAAGGAGCCAATCAGTGCTGGTTGTGTGGGTGGGGGGAGTTGGTAATCTGTTTGTGTGAAGTTGTATAAATGACCCTGTGGAAACCCATTAAAAGTCAGATCATCTGAGTGTTTGATACATACAGCTTCGTCTGGTGTTGTCATTTCACGCTGGCTATATCACCACCACCCAGGAACGGGTCACTTCAACTCCGCAGCAGCACATCGATTCGCCGCGCCGTTGCGCCACCTTGAATTGGTACCTCTGGATACCGCAACCACCCCGAATCGGGACCTTGACGCAGCGCCGTGCCTGCATCTTCAAGGAGACTCTACCGAACCGCGGTTCGCCATGCAGACCGTCTCCAGCCTTTCAATGGTCAGTAGATCCGCTGCCCGAGACGCCGAGTGCCGTGCCACTCGGTAGTCGGGCGGATTTCCACCGTGGGTGCCCCATCTACTCTCCAGATCTCCACCGCCACGTGGTCTTCTACCCAAGCCGCTCGAGACGCCGGGTGCCGTGCCACTCGGTAGTCGGGCTTGGCAACACCAAAGAGGGGGTCAGATAGAGCAGGACCGCAGGTGGATACCCCATTCCGCCACACTGGTGGCAGCGGTGGGATAAGCTCTCTGCACCCCCCAAGAAGACCCTCACCATGGCGGGGTACAGTGCCTACAGACGGGACGTCCTGCGGGGCATGTTGGAGAATCGGGGAGGAACTCCCGGCAACAAAAATAAGAAGACCCTGGTGAAGGAGCCTTACCAGGATGGACCAGCAACTGATAAGCACCCCAACCCTGGCTCAGGACCCTAATGAGCACCTTCGGCAGAGAGCTCGGTCCATGTTCGAAAGATTCGGCCTCACCCCCTCCGAGGACACGGTGAGACGACTGATGATGGACTTCCAAGCAGATGAGGAGAAGGAACGTCAGCACGAGCTGCGATGGGCAGCGCTCTGTGCAAAAAGGATTGAATACTTTACCCCTGAACCCTACCCCGTAGAACCCTGGTGCGAGGTTTACAGCCCGCCTGGAGCTTCATCCAGGGAATCTACACCCCCCAGCGATACCTCTTTTGTGACTTACAGCGCGCCTGGAGTTATAATTGAGGACACCGCACATCCCAGCGACCCTTGGATGGAGGCTTACAGCTCGCCTGGAGCTGCATCCGAGGACGCCACACCCCCCAGCGAGTGGCGGTGCCACTGTCTCAGCACCCTCGCGGACTCGAGGGCGGAATTTCCGAGAAGGCTGCAGGAGGGCCTGGATCGGTACCACGGGTCCACAGTGGAGCCCACTGGGCTTGAGTGGCGGGACGAGATCCGCCAAGAACTTTGGTACGAGGCCCTGTACCATGAAAGGGACTACCATGATGTCCATGTTCCCTCCGACGCTGTCATCTACCAGGTGCAGTATAACGCCAGAGCAGCGTTCCTGCAAGATCGACCCCCGGAGGAGTGGGAGGCAGAGTTCCAATACCTGGTGCAGCAGGAGATTGCACTGGACGCCGCGTACCGCGCACTCCGGTGGCTAATAGGCCCCCTGCTACCCCGCACCATCGACGGCGCCTCCACCGCAGGCCCCCACTACGGCGGCACAGGGCTGCTTTACGAGAGAATGGCCAATGACCCTGGGTTCGGAGAAGAGACAGAAGAGCGGTCGGAGGAGATACTGGAGCGACGGGAAGAGGAACTCCCGTACGATAGCAGGGACTCTGAGTTAGAGGAACTGGAGTTCCTGGTGGAGCGAGAATGGGAACTCGAGAAGGCCTACAGGAGATTGTTGGACAGCGTTCCGCAGTTAGGTCTGAGTCCCATGTCCTGGGACTGTCCGGCTGAAGAAACCGACAGTCCAAGAGACCCCAAAGTATGGGAGGCCGAGCCGCTCCCATGGGTCCTCGTTGGGGCCACAGCAGAAGAAGCGATTCCCTCAAACCCGCAGGAAGACACGGTGGCCGTATCCGCGGGTCCAGCAGAAGAGCTGGCAATGGGGCAGAGCGCCGCTGGCCTCTGCCCACTTCCCACAGTCTGCCAGGAGGAGCAGACAGATGGTTCCCCTGGGCTGGGTTGCTCGCAGCCATTGATCGCCCTGGGGATGGAAGAAACCATCCTCCCGCAAGGAGACCCCCACCCAGCCGAAGAGCTGGCCATGGGGCAGAGTGCCGCCGGCCTCTGCCCACCTTTTCCCAGCTGTCCCAAGGAGCAGGAGGGGGATACCCTGGGGCTGCTTCCCCCACAGCCGCTTACCTCGTCCGACCCCCTGGACTTTGTTCCGGTACCCACCTCCCCAGCAGAAGAGCTGGCAACGGGGCAGAGTGCATCTGGCCTCTGTCCACCCTCCGACGTCTGTCCCGAAGGGCAGAAGGAGGATTTCCCCGGGCTGATTGTTGTGCCGCCCTTGACCCCATCTTCCCCGCTGGATGTTGCTACCGCACCCGCCTGCCCAGCAGAAGCGCTGGCAACAGGGCCGAGTGCATCTGGCCTCTGTCCACTCTCCCTTATCTGCACCGAGGAGCAGAAGGAGGATTTCCCTGAGCGGGTTGATTTGCAGCCACCAACCCCACCAGAGATGGAGGACGTCCTTCTCCTGCCGGGTGGTTCTTCTCCAGCATTCACCACCCCAGCCGACGCGCTGGTGACGGAGCAGAGCCGGTTGCCAACCTGCCCCTCTTTGCAACCCTTTGGCCCGGAGGCCCCCTGCAGCCACCGTCTTTATCAACGGCTGACCAAGGCACTTGGGGCGCGTGCCTTTAGCCCCCTTTTTCCCCGAGTACCCGAGACCACTGGAAATGGCACAGGTGGTACCTCTCCCCAACCACGGGACACTTATTCCGGAGGGGGTACCCCGAAGGACTTACAACCTGCCAGGCACGGCCGCGAGCACCACTGGAGAAGCCTGGCAGCTCGCCTCTTGCCCACGGACTATGGGCCGCAGAGACTGCACCGACTCCCCCTATACAACCCGTGTGGGTCCAACCGGGCTCGTTGGACTTTGGAAAGGGGGAGGAGTGTCACGGAAGGGACATAGGGGCTCGGCGCAGCGAGACCCAGGACTCAAACCCAAGACATTTTTAAAAGGACCTTGTTTTCCTTTGAACGTTTGCAGTGTGCGTTTCAATGTATGAACAGTTTATTTTCCTTGCTAGATGTGGTTTTACTTGATGTGCTGTATTAAGATGTACCTTGTGTGATTGTAACTGTAGTAAGTGTAAGAAAACGTTTGTATGTGTTTTTCCCCGTCGCCATTTTGCCCATTCCAGCATGGTTACACCAGACAAAGGATCTCCTGGCCCCAAGATGGAGGATGCAGCGGGCCAGCTGATTGGAGGTTTTTCCCAGACCTCATCTGCCTAATCCCTGGACAATGGGAAACCTGAAAGGGCAAGATAGAGGACACAGCAAGCCAGCTGCTTGGAGGCTTTTCCAAGACCTCATTTGCCTAATCCCTGGACAATGGGGAGGCTGAAAGGGACCTGAGAGGGAACAGGAGGCTGGGAAAGGAGCCAATCAGTGCTGGTTGTGTGGGTGGGGGGAGTTGGTAATCTGTTTGTGTGAAGTTGTATAAATGACCCTGTGGAAACCCATTAAAAGTCAGATCATCTGAGTGTTTGATACATACAGCTTCGTCTGGTGTTGTCATTTCACGCTGGCTATATCACCACCACCCAGGAAAGGGTCACTTCAACTCCGCAGCAGCACATCGATTCGCCGCGTCGTTGCGCCACCTTGAATTGGTACCTCGGGATACCGCAACCACCCGAATCGGGACCTCGACGCAGCGCCGTGCCTGCATCTTCAAGGAGACTCTACCGAACCGCGGTTCGCCACGCAGACCGTCTCCAGCCTTTCAATGGTCAGTAGATCCGCTGCCCGAGACGCCGAGTGCCGTGCCACTCGGTAGTCGGGCGGATTTCCACCGTGGGTGCCCCATCTACTCTCCAGATCTCCACCGCCACGTGGTCTTCTACCCAAGCCGCTCGAGACGCCAGGTGCCGTGCCACTCGGTAGTCGGGCTTGGCAACACCAAAGAGGGGGTCAGATAGAGCAGGACCGCAGGCGGATACCCCATTCCACCGACAGCTGCCTATAGAGATAGGGACAGATGTAGAAGGAAAGTGGCTGCCTATAGAGATAGGGACAGATGTAGAAGGAAAGGGGCTGGCTATAGAGATAGGGGCAGATGTAGAAGGAAAGGAAAGGGCTGGCTATAGAGATAGGGACAGATGTAAAAGGAAAGGGGCTGCCTATAGAGAGAGGGGCAGATGTAGAAGGAAAGGGGCTGCCTATAGAGATAGGGACAGATGTAGAAGGAAAGGGGCTGGCTATAGAGATAGGGGCAGATGTAGAAGGAAAGGGCTGGCTATAGAGATAGGGACAGATGTAAAAGGAAAGGGGCTGCCTATAGAGAGAGGGGCAGATGTAGAAGGAAAGGGGCTGGCTATAGAGATAGGGACAGCTGTAGTAGGAAAGGGGCTGGCTATAGAGATAGGGGCAGATGTAGAAGGAAAGGGGCTGCATATAGAGATAGGGACAGATGTAGAAGGAAAGGGGCTGCCTATAGAGATGGGGACAGATGTAGAAGGAAAGGGGCTGGCTATAGAGATAGGGGCAGATGTAGAAGGAAAGGAAAGGGGCTGGCTATAGAGATAGGGGCAGATGTAGAAGGAAAGGAAAGGGGCGGGCTATAGAGATAGGGGCAGAGGTAGAAGGAAAGGGGCTGCCTATAGAGAGAGGGGCAGATGTAGAAGGAAATGGGCTGCCTATAGAGTCATAGAGGCAAACATAGAAGGAAAAGGGTTGGACAAAGAAAGGGGAGTCATGTAAGGCAAGACAAATACAGGAGGAACTTACAGGAGGGCAATGGAGGCTAAAGGCAAAAAGGGCACAAGGCATGGGGAGGGGTCTATTAAGCTGAGCTGTAGCATAGGGATCTTGAGCTTAGCTGTAGCTGAGGGATCTTGAGCTGAGCTGTAGCAGAGGGGTCTTGAGGTGAACGGTTGTAAAGGGATCTTGAGAAGAACTGTAGAAGAGGGGTCTTGAGCTGAGCTGTAGCAGAGGGATCTTGAGCTGAGCTGTAGCATAGGGATCCTGAGCTGAGCTGTAGCAGAGGGATCTTGAGCTGAGCTGTAGCAGAGGGATCTTGAGCTGTAGCAGAGGGATCTTGAGCTGAGCTGTAGCATAGGGATCTTGAGCTGAGCTGTAGCTGAGGGATCTTGAGCTGAGCTGTAGCTGAGGGATCTTGAGCTGAGCTGTAGCTGATTGATCTTGAGCTGAGCTGTAGCTGAGGGATCTTGAGCTGAGCTGTAGCAGAGGGATCTTGAACTGAGCTGTAGCAGAGGGACCTTGAGCTGAGCTGTAGCAGAGGGATCTTGAGCTGAGCTATAGCTGAGGGATCTTGAGCTGAGCTGTAGCTGAGGGATCTTGAGCTAAGCTGTAGCATAGGGATCTTGAGCTGAGCTGTAGCAGAGGGATCTTGACATGAGCTGTAGCAGAGGGATCTTGAGCTGAGCTGTAGCAGAGGGATCTTGACATGAGCTGTAGCATAGGAATCTTGAGCTGAGCTGTAGCATAGGGATCTTTAGCTGAGCTGTAGCTGAGGGATCTTGAGCTGAGCTGTAGCAGAGGGATCTTGAGCTGAGCGGTGGCTGAGGGATCTTGAGCTGAGCTGTAGCATAGGGATCTTGAGCTGAGCTGTAGCAGAGGGATCTTTAGCTGACTTGTAGCATAGAGATCTTGAGCTGAGCTGTAGCAGAGGGATCTTGACATGAGCTGTAGCAGAGGGATCTTGAACTGAGCTGTAGCAGAGGGACCTTGAGCTGAGCTGTAGCAGAGGGATCTTGAGCTGAGCTATAGCAGAGGGATCTTGAGCTGAGCTGTAGCTGAGGGATCTTGAGCTAAGCTGTAGCATAGGGATCTTGAGCTGAGCTGTAGCAGAGGGATCTTGACATGAGCTGTAGCAGAGGGATCTTGAGCTGAGCTGTAGCAGAGGGATCTTGACATGAGCTGTAGCATAGGAATCTTGAGCTGAGCTGTAGCATAGGGATCTTTAGCTGAGCTGTAGCTGAGGGATCTTGAGCTGAGCTGTAGCAGAGGGATCTTGAGCTGAGCGGTGGCTGAGGGATCTTGAGCTGAGCTGTAGCAGAGGGATCTTGAGCTGAGCTGTAGCAGAGGGATCTTGAGCTGAGCTGTAGCAGAGGGATCTTGAGCTGAGCTGTAGCAGAGGGATCTTGAGCTGAGCTGTAGCATAGGGATCTTGAGCTGAGCTGTAGCAGAGGGATCTTGAGCTGAGCTGTAGCAGATGGGTTTTGAGCTGAGCTGTAGCAGAGGGATCTTGAGCTGAGCTGTAGCAGAGGGATCTTGAGCTGAGCTGTAGCAGAGGGATCTTGAGCTGAGCTGTAGCAGAGGGATCTTGAGCTGAGCTGTAGCAGAGGGGTTTTGAGCAGGAACTGGTATACTTGGATCTGCGAAAGTAAAATGCTTCTTGCTTCTCTGGGAATCAGCAACAGACTGAGGAAGATAATGTTGAATCATAGGAGATCGGGCGTGACTTCCTTTTGTGAAGAAGTCGTTAGGTGTTAGCCACCACCTGTGGCTTTGACAAGCAGGGCCAGAGCAGGAGAAGCTACTGCCAGCCTCCTTACTGTGAGGCAGTATTAGTTTTGGTTTTCCAGCGACGCCAGCGGTTAGATCCATGAAACTGCAGTGATAGTCGTGGTAGCACTTCCGCGCATACATGAGTATCACCTCCTGGAGTCCATAGGACACCATGTAGGGTTGCACTTCTGAACAGTGAGCCGTGAGAGATCTCGCTCTTGTGAGATTGCACAGTGCTACGGAGTGATTGCGGAGGGAGACTCTGTTCCCAGTCTCAATCAGCTCCCGGTGACAAGAAGTGGCAGATCAGGCCTCCCTACTTGGGGGGGGGGGGTTTAGGGGCTGGTAAATGATTTTGGAAGTGCAGAATCATTTAGCACCTGCTTTTAGATGATGCTAGGTTTTGGCTCTCTGTCCCGACAGTAATTAACATTAGCATTATGTAATGCCTTACTTGTCGAAACGCTAATCTATAATTGCGTTCCCCATGTTAAGTATAGAGTGCGCAAAGTACAGTAAACCCGCGCAAAAGCCGACATGATAACGGATTACTAAGGGGATTAGCATCAGGAATGTAATATGGGGGGGCATTATACACACTTATTCTGGCAGTAACGCTTACATATCGAGGCGCTAATGATAGCTCCAACTAGGGAATAGTGCCCTTTGATGTTTGTGATCAACCAGAGAGGAAAGCCCCACCGCACAACAATGGATGAGACCAGGGTGGCCAACGATAAGGAATTCTGGATCAGGATCCTCAAACCATTCTCAGAAAGCTTGTGGAAGAGTTCGATATTCCGAAAACAAGCAGCTGAGGTTTCTTCATGACGAGTTAAACTTCAGAACAAAAAGTAGAAAGAGAGGGAATGGGGGCATCAACGGTTCACAGAATAGGGCTTAACTCCGACGGAAGGAAACCAAAATAAACAGGGTACCGAGGGTACAATGATAACCAAAAAGAGAACATAAACAACTGTACAAGAACACAACATACGGAAGAAGCTGAACACATAGGCAACAATACCAAAAGTGAATGGGATTCTCAAAAAATGCTCAGCCTGTAAAGGCAGGAAGAGAATGAAATGAGAGAGTAGAGAGAGACAGCTACCTTATAACTCGGCAGGTCATGCTGCCTACAAACCTCCCTATAGAAAGAATGAATGGGAACTTTAGCATCTGATGAAACCACCAACGAACCAGGAAGATATTCTGAAAAATGCCAAGATCCGAATGATGAGAGATTCGATCAATAGTATTGTAAAAAATAAAAACTTTTATTCAAATAAAATATCGCTAGTATAAAAGCCCGACGCGTTTCGCCTATTGCTAGACTTTTTCAAGGGCAGTAATTATGCACAATGAATCAAAATAAAATAATGTTATACAATACAATTTCCCATCATTCGTTTCATAGTCTCATAAAGTTTTTGATTAGTTCCCCTTAGATTGTGGCGTTCTCCTTATAAGGTAGCTTCCTGTTTAGGCCAGTCTCTTTCCCATGGATCTTCACTCTCCAGAATGTGACCCAAATCCGGCGATTCATAACATCAAAACACTTCCTCTTATTCGCGACTTTCATTTCTTCTTGTTATTCTTTTCTTCCGATTTCGTTCCTTCCTTCTCCCAGCAGCGATACTTCACTTCCTGTCCTGACCGCGATGTCACGTCCTCTCTGCAAATCCCAGCCATCCTTCCCATCCCCATTTCTAATTTGTTTAACAAGCACAACCCATAGAAAATATAACCACAAACGTTCGCTTGTTAAAATGTGAAAAAAAAACACTTTACACGTTGTAAATTATTAAAAATTTAATTTTTATTGCATATTTTGTTTTAATATACAGACAGGACATGACGTATACATATAATAATGATATATTATGAATCTGCTGAGTCTGCCGGAAAGAACAATATATAATATGTCTGGGTCATATAATAAAATAAGGCTTCAAATCGTGCTTAAACATGATGAGCAAAACTGATAAAAATGAGCTCAGCACACAGCGGTGAAATGGCTCAGCAGCGAAAGGGTTTATGTGAGTTTTATTGCTGTGGAGCCCTGTGATACGCTCATACACACCGCACATTACTGTAATTTTTATTACTGTGGAGCTCTGTGATACGCTCATACACACCACACATTACTGTGAGTTTTATTACTGTGAAGCTCTGTGATTCGCTCATACACACTGCACATTACTGTGAGTTTTATTACTGTGGAGCTCTGTGATACACTCAGACACACTGCACATTACTGTGATTTTTATTACTGTTTAGCTCTGTGATACACTCACACACACTGCACATTACTGTGAGTTTTATTACTGTGGAGCTCTGTGATACGCTCACACACACTGCACATTACTGTGAGTTTTATTACTGTGGAGCTCTGTGATACACTCATACACACCGCACATTACTGTGATTTTTATTACTGTGGAGCTCTGTGATACACTCACACACACTGCACATTACTGTGAGTTTTATTACTGTGGAGCTCTGTGATACACTCATACACACCGCACATTACTGTGAGTTTTATTACTGTGGAGCTCTGTGATCGCTCACACACACTGCACATTATTGTGAGTTTTATTACTGTGGAGCTCTGTGATACACTCACACACACTGCACATTACTGTGAGTTTTATTACTGTGGAGCTCTGTGATACACTCATACACACCGCACATTACTGTGAGTTTTATTACTGTGGAGCTCTGTGATACACTCACACACACTGCACTTTACTGTGAGTTTTATTACTGTGGAGCTCTGTGATACCCTCATACACACCGCACATTACTGTGAGTTTTATTACTGTGGAGCTCTGTGATACACTCATACACACCGCACATTACTGTGAGTTTTATTACTGTGGAGCTCTGTGATACACTCACACACACTGCACATTACTGTGAGTTTTATTACTGTGGAGCTCTGTGATACACTCATACACACCGCACATTACTGTGAGTTTTATTACTGTGGAGCTCTGTGATACGCACATACACACCGCACATTACTGTGAGTTTTATTACTGTGGAGCTCTGTGATACGCACATACACACCGCACATTACTGTGAGTTTTATTACTGTGGAGCGATGTTAAGTACTTTTTTTCTTTTCTTTTTTTGAAAGGGGAGAAAAACTGTTAGAGGTTGAGGGAATGCCGGGGGGCCCCATCATGAGGCTCAGTAAGGGACCCCATCATTTCTGATGGCTGCCCTGCCAGGCAGGCTGTGTTTCCTGGACACATATTACGATTTCATCCAGAGGGAGAGCACAGGGAAGGTGCTGCCCTGCAACATTGCAACATGTAGCTACAGGAGAGGGTTTGCTATTTCATGCACAGGCCATCAGCGTGAATAAATTCTAGCAGGGTTATTCAGAGAAAGGTGAAACTCTGGAGAATGTTTGGAGAAGTGAAAATTCTAGGTCAAAATAACCGATTTGGAAAGTGAGATAAATGGGCCAATTTTTCTGGTTTGGCTATTTTGACCTATAATTTTCACTTCTCCAAACGTTCTCCAGAGATTCACCTTTCTCTGAATAACCCTGCATGTGTCCATGAAAACATGGAGGATCCGGCTCACTACAGGAGTTTATTGGTTTCATGGCACAGAAAGAGGTCAGTGATGGAGAGGGGTCAGCAGCCTTGGGCCACAGATGTGTTGGAACTTCATAAACCTTGATACTTAGTCAGCCTTAGATAGGACCGCCAGATCGGCCATGTTTTCCTAGACACATATAATTTATTCATGCTGATGGGCAGTGCATGAAAAATGCCACCCCCCATATGCTGTAGGTAAGAAAGCAACAAGGAATCCCAGGTGATCTGCCTTGGTTTCCTTCCTGTGCAGCAAATGGGTTATACATGTTGCAGGGCAGCACTTTTCCATGTGCTCCCCCTCTGCATGAAATAATAATGTGTCCAGGAAAACATGGCTGATCTGCCAACCATAAACTGAGCATAATGGGAGATGCAGTCCCAAAACACCTGCAGGGACAACGTAGCTCAGCCCTGGTGTAGGAGGTTAAACCTGTAACCTATGTACCTGTATATTCAAAGTGCAAGGGGGACCTAGAACTGGGATTTATATGTTATACAGGTTCCCTTTTCTGTTAGAGGTAACTGCAAGTGGTAGTATAGATTATACAGATTGCCTGCGCCAGGTATATAGGTCACAGGTGGTAGTATAGATTATACAGATTGCCTGCACCAGGTAGATAGGTCACAGGTGGTAGTATAGATTATACAGATTACCTGCCCCAGGTAGATAGGAGGAGTTATACCAGCCCAGTTAGTGGCCCATGCTGGTTGTGGGAGGGCTATATAAGGTGCATGGCTGTGTAGGGAGCTATTGTCCAGCAGTCAGAATGGGGCAGTTGATAGGATGGAGCGGCCTGCTTGTGGTGTTGATGGTCTTTGGCCTAGGTGTGGACTTCACACAGAGTGATGACTCTGCAAGGGATAGAAGACAAGCTGAGTCATGGTGGTTGAACTCCCAGCGTCCTCGCCCTGAGGCTGGTTGGGGGTCCTCCAGGCTGAATGTTGGGGTCTTTGGCCAGTCCAGGCAGCTGCAGACATCTGGCCAGCATCCCATTGGAGTACAGTGTATGGAGGACACCATGGTTGTGACTGTGAAGACTGATTTCTATAGGAATGGGAAGCTGGTGAAGGCCTCGGATTTGAGTCTTGGACCCAGGCAGTGCAGACCAACCTCCCAGAGCACCACCACTGTGATCTTCCAGCAGAAGCTACAGGACTGCGGCAACACTTTACAGGTGAGGGCATGGTAAACTGTTGGGCCTGATCCACCAGTTCTCTTCTCCCCCCCCCCCCCCATCCCTCCTTCATGCAGAGGGAGATCACTATGTGCTGCCATCTTGTATTTAGAACTAGCATAAGCTTGAGGTAGTCATTAACCTCTACTAGTTCCCATGTTCCTTCCTACTTGCTTTGATTTCCCCTGGATGTGGGCAATGCATTAAAACTGTCCTGGTTGCCCCGTGTGTCCTAGTAGGGCAGATCTCTGCCACTTTTCCCTTCTGTAGATTTTTTTGTTCTCTCTGGGTGGCTGCATCGCCTGCCCTGCAGTGAGCATTACTAATAATCCTAGATGCTTCATTGCTCTGCTGGCTGTATTCCTGATCTGCTAGAATTGCTAATAGCTGGGGCACCGGGCTTTGCACTCAAACCTGTCATGGTTCTTGCAATTTAAGGCCCTGCATACTGTGACTTGTCTTCAAATGTCAGCAGCAGAATAGCCATGTTGGGTGACCTCGCTTGAGCTGTGGCTTTATGTAATGGGCTGTTGCATGGAAAGTCTCTGACCCAGTTAATGGTGGTGGGCCTTGGGGTTTTGGAGTCAAAAAGCCTTTACTTGTAAATCCTAAATTCCGAGCCATGCAGTCCTCCCCTCCACCCTACTGGTGATGCACATGTTGGCTCTTTCACTCATGGTAGGGGCTGACGGTGTCACAGCACGAAGGTGTGAACTAAACCTCTCCTAGGATTCTGTGTGGGCTGAGTGCAGGACTTTGACTTCAATGCCAAATGTGTGAAGCAGTCTTCCTGAGCCGGCTCTACTGGGGGAGCTAATTGCAAAATCAGACTCTTGCTGGTCTGTGTCCAGCATTGAAGGTCCCTTGTCTTTGGTCTCCTCTGCAATTCAAATCCCAGCATGACCGTATCTAAAACCCCGTAACATTCCAACCTGGAGGTAGGTGTCGCCTTGACCTGCATAAACCTCTTAACCTCATGGTCCTGCGCATGATGCACCACCGGCACAAAGACTTGCTATGACAAGTCACTCTATAAAACTCAACCATGACTTTCCCAGGTCAGACCCAGCAAGACTTTAACCTTACTGTATATTCTGACACTATATACCACCAGTTCACATACCATAATGCTGCCTGCATGTGATCTTCTGGAATCAATGGTCTCTCCACTGTGGAATCCCTAGTGTCTGGGTCATCTTATTCATCCCCTACAGAAATTAACTTGTGGAAGAATGATTAATGTGTATCTAAGCAACTTGCTGGAAGCCAATGCCTAAACGTTCAGACCTGTCGGTTGTATGTGTGGAGGGAAACCTGCGGGCACAAGATGTAGAGCCGTGTCTGCTCTCCTGCAGTTTCTCAATTGTATGTCCCATGATGCATAGTCACTTAAAGCTGGCTGGGCAGAATGAAATGTCTTTCACCCACCCCTGTGACTTGGTGTCCTCAACGTACTGTAGCAGGAACACTGGCTGGACCTTGTTGGACCCTAATAACAGTGGTGGGATTGTCCCTGTCTCTCTGAAACCTCACTAAATCATAGGTCAGCAGACTTGGGTCTGTCATGGCACACAGCCGTGATTCTTGGCCACTTGGGCCATTCTTGTTAGCAAGTGAGATGGGGGTTCCAAAACCTGGGTTGACCCCCCCCCCCCCCTCGTTATGGCTCCTGGCAGACAGTTGTTGTACTGCAGGTCACTTTTTGATCTAGTTCAACCTGGGAAATCTCATGCTGAGGTTCTCTTGCAGATGACACCTGATTGGCTGATTTACAGCACGAGCCTGACATACAATCCAACTCCGGCAAGAAACTCTCCCGTTATCCGAACTAACCCGGCAGTGGTTCTGATCCAGTGCCTTTACTTCAGGTGACTATGAATGGACCTGTCTGTTTCATTAATGGCTGTACACTCACGCCCCATGAAATCTGCTCTGATCAGTGATTCCTGGCAGCTCATATTAACCCCTTCAAAGTGCTTTATAAATACTTGCTACACCTTCTGTAGCGCTGTACAATTGAGACTAACAAACATGCATAAACGTTGACAAATCTGTCTGCACTCCTATACAACTCCACGTGCAACGAAACACAAGGTTTAAGTTTGCTGGAATGGCCATTGAAGTGTAAGCTCACTTGCCCCATCAAGGCACCTTTTGTAGTGGTAACCTAACCCATGAAAGCTCCTGAGCAGCTGCACGATCTCTGGGAGAGGACATGCAGCTGCTCAGTGGTTACTGGTTACATTGCTCGAATGGCCAAATAAAACCTTTTGTGTTCTCGTGTAGATGACATAATGTTGTTTTTATACATGACCTGGAGTCGCTGTTACAGCCGCTCGGAGTGCGGACATGGCGCCTTTCAGGTTTTACCTCCTTGCGCATCATGCCCAGAATGCTAAACCCTGAAGGGCACATTCTGGATCCTAAAAGCAAACCCATTTAACATGCAATCATGGCACAGCCCCTGGACACATTGACCCTATCTCAGGCTGTATCTGCTACCACTGATCATGGACTCAGACTTTAAACGATCTGACTACTCTTTGCAGACATCAAAATGTAAGCAGCAAGGCTATCAAACCAACGTGGAGTCCCTTCAGTTCCACCATATCGTCAGAGGAGCGCCTGTCCTTCTCCTTGAAGCTGATGCATGGTAATGGGCTCTTCTTGCCTTTTTTTTGTATGATGGACAGATTGCCTCCAGCTTCATTAAAACTCAATGTGTATAATCTTCCAGATGACTGGAGCTCCCCAAGATCATCTCTAGTCTTCCAGCTGGGTGACATCTTTAACATAGAGGCTTCTGTTGATGTTAGGAATCATGTACCCATGAAGGTCTTCGTAGACAGCTGTGTGGCTACATTGTCCCCTGACCCCACCTCTTCTCCACGTTATGACATCATTGCTCAATATGGGTAAGGGACTTTCTATATTAACATGAAATGGAACTGCCTCCACTAAAACAGCTTTCATACTGCAGGTGCCTGTTGGATGGAACACGAGAAGATTCCTCCTCTGCATTTAAGGCCCCTAGACCAGCTTCAAACAGGCTCCAGTTTACAGTAGATGCCTTCAGATTCTCTGCTTCTGAGAACTCCCTGGTGAGTTTGCCTAGTGGTCCTTTTGACTAAGTGTTTCCCTGCCATGTTGTACTTCCTATAAAGGTTCTCTATTCCTAGATCTACATCACTTGCAACCTGAGGGCAACTGCAGAAGACCAGGTTCCCAGCACCACTAACAAGGCCTGTTCCTTCAGCAAAAGCACTAGTGGGTATGTGGAGCAGTCTCTAGACCTCAGCCCTAGTAAACCAGGGGCTGTGTGATCAATGCCCCCCTGTTTGGGCTGGGCCATGCAAAGCTAACATGTGGTCTCTTCAGATGGACAGTTGTTGAAGGCACCAGTAACATCTGTAGCTGTTGTGACTCTGGAACCTGCACCCCTGGCAGTAGAGCTGGTGCTCCTTTTCCTGGCCACAGGAGAGTTGGCAAGAGGGAATTTACTGATGGTAAGTCAACTGTCCAAGTGATCTCCCCTCTGAAGCCGTGGCAGCATGTCTTATGTTCATCGCAGGGTACAAATGGGGTGGTACTCCCTCAGCTTAACTGGGAATCCTTTCCCTACACTGGCCTTAATATCCATATTGAGACATGAATCCCTTGACCTTGCATAATGCCTTGTTGGAAAATCCTCTTAACCCCTTCAATAAGCGACTTCCAAAAATCCAGTGTTTGGAATGTTTACTCTTACATGAGACATAGTCCCCTTGTAACTCGTGCTCAATAAGCTATTAGAGCTCACGTCTAATGGAGCCACTCCACGATCAGGTGGGGAAATTCCAATGTGAAAGGATGCCCCCCCCCCCCAACAAATTTTAAGTCTTAGCGTTTGGGCTCCAGGTGCCTGCAGGCGTTTGAGATGAAATTTGTTACGATCACAGAACCACCTCTGGTTAACATACTGGGCTTTGGTGTCTGCTACAACTGACCCTGTAACTACTCGCAGCCACTGAAGAGCTTTGAGACCTGACAATCCCAGAACTTCCTATAGCAAGCTACAAAGCACAAACTAATACCTTGTTGCTGGTATGACTTGTGTCTCTTGTCTCCCATCACTGTTCCCTTAGCATGCATAACTGGGTAGACTTCATAAATTTAACTGTTCAAGGAGCAGAATGTGTAGTCTGCAAGAGGTGCACCCAGTCAGACCAGTTTCAAAGCTGAAGTGGCTGTTTTTCTTTATCCTGGAACATGTCTCATACAGAATGCACCTGTAACCGTGACTATATACAGAATGCACCTGTAACCGTGCTAATAGATTGCAGATATTAACACAGATAAACAGTAAAGCATTTTACTACTTTTGTATTTCTGTTTGGAAAATTCCATGTTCTTGAACCCAGGTCAATTGCAAATGAGAGAAATCTCAATGTGTCCTTCCTGGTAAAATCCTTTTATAAATGGAGATGTCTTCCTTTGCTTAGGAGCATTAAGTGACCGTGCTGTGTCTTGTAACCTGTACCTCCTCCTAACCTCTTCTTGCAGTGTCTCCAGACCATGAATCTGTCCTGCTAGGTCCTCTATTGGTTCTTGGTGCAGACCAGGGTGAGAGCCTGAGTGAAGCAGTGACGCAAGCATCTGGCCCTCTGGAGCTGTGGATCTTGGTGGCCATTATCTCTACAAGTGTGGTAACAGTTACTGGACTTGTTGTAACGTGTGTAATGAAGAAACGCGGTGAGAAATAATAAAATGTGACTTTTCCAGCTGTGTGTACATGAAGTCTTTCACTTGGTTTGGTCCCTCAATCCAACGTGGGGCAGGGACAAGCTAATGCTCTATAGACAGCCTGGGTGGTATTTGCATGGTGTATCATGCTGTGCAAAGTGACATGTCTTAACTTCGTCCTTTGTGTAGGCTCTAGGTGCCACAGGTCTGTTCCTCTGGCACTGCATCCACAAAGTTGCCACTTTTGGCAAAGTTGACTCCCTTCCCTCCTATTGCTGGAGCATGAATACTTGAGTTGTAGATGTGCTTCTGAGATCATCACTTCATGGTGTTGGCATCCCAATGTCTCAGCTACACCTCCAATTTAAAAGCCTGGGCTGCCAAGGGTTTCCATCACTGTCCAATGTGTCCAGCTGGGATATACTGCTACATGGACTTTTTTTTTTGTTTCAGACTAAATCCAAATTAACCACAGAATATTTCTGGGTTTTTTACTTTAGACATGTGCTTATGTGTTTCTGAACACTAGGGTTGAGGACCACCTTGACAGAACAATTGCAGGTCTCTAGACAAGGTGCAGAATGGCTTCTGAACATGCCGTCACAAACAGGAGCCCCTTCACCCCCCCCCCCCAATAAACAAGGTTTGATACTAGACAATTTAGTCCATAATCTCAGACTAGATTATGGTAGATCTGTGCAGTGGGATCAATAACATTGAGCATTGGTAATCTACCTGTAATCGAGCTGAATACCTTGTGTTCAGTTTGCATTTGTTCAATTTCAAAGGTTCGTACGCATTGCAAGTCAATGGGACTCAAGTTCCCAAGAGGATATATATATATACACAAGATATTTGCCATAAGGTGTCTGGGTAGTGCCCTGGGGGACAGGAAAGTTTAAACGTTTTTAAAAAACAGTATTTTATGAAAGTTAAAAATAATTCCTTCAAATATCGTGCCTAGGAGGTCCCCATAACCTGTCCGTGAAGTGGCGGATTTGTAGGATGTATAGAAATATCAGAGACCCACACACGACACCTAGCCACCCTTAAGGGGTTAAAATGCACAGGGACTGGCTACTATCCTGTTAGATGAGGGAATGTATTATATGTATAAAGCAAGGTATATATGACAATGGATAGTCAGAGACTCTAGGGACTCAGCTTGTACGCTTTATGATAGACATTTTCATGTTGTGTTGTGTTACTAATGCAGAAGCAGCAAGCCCTTCCACCACGCTTGCACCAAAACTATAGACCTAACACAATAATAATTGTATGCTCACATAGGCCCTTTGGGAGAGGTACATGACATACAAATACTGGAATATTACTTTTAAATCTAAGGAGTGTGATAACGATTCTATTAAGCCCTTGATGACAAATGACGTAACATCTACATCATTAATGACTGGCTTTACAGAGCCCTGGTCCTTAAGGGGTTAAACAGCATATCAGAGGAACATGTAGTAATGAACACTTCTTAGAATTCAGAAGCACAGTGTTCATACATGTGCAGGAGCCACACCCAGTCTGCAGGCAATGTATCAAATTCATGAGACACAACAAACACCTGTTTGATCCACATCACCCATTGCAGCATTTTAAAGATGAAACACACAGGCGGCGCAAAAAATCCTATGCAAGCCTCATGCACTCTAAGCACATGTAATTTTGAGGTGTGAAGTTTCAGAAAAATGTACACGTGTGCAAATATTAAGCCAGAATAATTTTATCAGTCACATTTGTCTGACAACATATGCTGCAGCGTAATGTTTTTATAACATGTTTATGTTATTATACATACCGCTTCTTGACAATGTACACAGGCTGTCCATTACCAGCCTCCCACCGTGTTGACTGTGTCCATAATCGCCCACATGCGTACCTTCTTGCCCTGGGTAGTTTTTTTTCTAGATTTTTATATTTTTTTTACTTCAAAAAAAATCGAACTCATCCCTACTTCTATATTCATTTACTCTTGGTGGATGAACTCAGACAAGTTGGATCTAATATATGCAGTACTTTGACGCTTGTGATGTAGCAGCACCGTATTATAACCTTAAAGTATAGGCTTCCTCAGCCAGTGCTGCAGCTCAATAACTGGACTTTCTGAAGGCAGTGAGCAAAAAGGTTTGCGGGTCCTGAGGACTAACAATGGCACTAGTGACCTGTTCCACAGTGGGGCCCACTCAGATCTCACAAGGCTTTAACTCAATGTTGCCATTACAGGGACAACTGCTCCATATGCAAATCATAGAACCCTGGTTCCTGCCAGACCTCCATGGATCTCACATTTGGTCAATCTTTCCTCCCAGTCACTTGGTACCTGTGCTCCACCTGTAACACAAGCATGTGTTGTAGATCCTAGTACTCTGCCTGCCAATGGCACCATGATGTACCCTGACCATCAATCCCTCACGGTCTCAATCATGGTATCTGGGAAAGGAACACCCCACTTACATGAAGTTCTCAAATGAATAATGGATTAAACGTTAATCCTTCAATGGATTTTTAAACCGTTATAGGAAGCGGGGAGTTGAAGCATCCCCAGTAAGGGGGTCAGTCTGCTCTGGAGGCTGTGTTCTCAGCTCCTTAATGGAGCGGTTAGGATTTTCATACCTTGTGGTGCTCCATCAGATGGCAGTGTCTGCTCAAGGTCTTAAATCTAGAACCTGGCAATAACACGGAATGAGAAGGAAGCTGCTGCCATGGCTGAAGGAAAAGCTCACGGTTGAAGTCCTGTTCACCAGATTTCATCTTCCAAAGAATTTGACATTCGCAGTTGGCAAATTTTTATTTTCAACCTTCATTTAAGACAAATCACTGGCCTGGGCAGCCCTTTTCAGGTCATTCCCATGGGACAAGGTGTAAAAACGAAGGCAGCCTTTCTCATGTCATGGGAACCTTGCACCACATGGATCTGATTACTCGGTGACCACTGGTTTATTGATGGATCTAAGGTTACAAAGGGGCCATGTTGTAGGGTTCACCCCCCCCCCCTGTGCATGATGTGAAAAGGACTGTCCTACAGCCTAATATTCTCAGATACACCTGGATTTACTCCACTGTAAGTCTCAGAACTCCCAACTTCTTGTTCCACTCTGGCCGGTGCTTGTCGCTCAGTACTTCACTAGAAAGACTCCTGAGGCCAGAGACTACGGGTCACCACAATGACGTTACTGTAACCCTGCATGAACTGGGGCCATTTGGATGATGTGAGCTTTGTCAATGATTTACTTGTCACCCTGGATGAGCAAATGGGTGAAGCCCCTTTTAAACCCAGGCACCCAGCAGACATATTTTACATCTCATTGTTATTATTATTATTCTTTATTTATAAAGCGCCAGCATATTCCGCAGCGCTGTACAATAAGCACAGTACAGACAGGGTTACAATACATTGAACAACATTTGACAAACAGTACAGGAGGAGATGAGGGCCCTATTCCCGTAGGAACTCACAATCTGGGAGGGTTGGGGTTGGAAACAGGAGGAGAGGACTGCAAGGTGAGAGTGGTTGGGGGGTCGGCTTCCCTAAATAGGAACGTTTTAAGGGAGCGTTTGAAGGAAGAGAAGTTAGGGGAAAGTCTGACAGTACGAGGGAGAGCGTTCCAGAGAGTGGGGGCTGCGCGTGAGAAATCCTGCAGTCTATCATGGGAAGAGGTGATGCGGGGAGAAGCTAGGCGCAGGTCACTGTTTGTTAGCCCCATCCAAGCTTGGCAACCCCCCCCCCCGTGTTGTAGTGACCTGTGATTGGCTTAATGTTAAACCCTCATTCCCCCCCCCCCCCCCATTGGGCCAAGGATAGTAACCTTCCATATCTGTTAGGATTGCTCTAACCATGTATCCGGATACAGCCGTGCGAGAACTGATCCCTGAAATATGGAGCAGAAACACTTTCTACAATACACATGATGTACAGTATATAGACCCCCCCCCCCCCCAGGCTGCGGTCAGACCAACGCATTTTTAACGTGCGTTTAGGTGCACTTAATCACGGCCGTAGTAGCAGCAAATGATGGCCAATATACGAAGTACGGCGGCACAAAAGTTCAGCTGCGCAACGCAAGGGACAAACTAACGCATTTTTTCGAGAACGACGAACTGCTAGTACGGACGTACAGAATGCGCTGCAGCCACATAGCGGTGTGTGCGTGATTAGGAGATGTCAGACCCTGCTCATGTCCGGCCAACATAACGTCCAGACACCCAAAGTTTCCTGGTTTGGATCCGTAAAAAATCCTGCACGAAAATGCGCATCATATGACCGTTTTCATGCATTCTGTGAAAAAATACGTCAATGTGTTTGGACGCACTTTTTGACGGTCGCTACGAATAATGCGTTGGTTTGACCCTAGCCTTACTGGTACAGAAAACCAAAGGGGCTTTCACAGTTCATTAGAGGTTTGCGCGCGCACCCGTCCCCCAGATGAGGTCAACTCAAGCTGATTACATCTCACATGGATTCTAACACCTTTTTGACAAACCACGTGTTCACTCCATGTAATACACAACGTGGTCTGTCACAGGGATATTCTGTGTCCCTTTCCCACTCGGTCTCTGATTCTTGGTTGTGGGGACTTTTGCTTCTCGGGGTGATGTCTCTGAAACTACCGGCCAGGTCATCTGAAAGCTGGTCCCTTGAGAGGATCTGGGAAAGGGCAGACGACATAACCGTTGTCTGCTCCCAGAGCCTTGGATAGAACCCTGGTGATTTCCCGTTACAGACCAACTCGCCAGAGGGAGAAAAGATTGAACGGACGTGCATGACCTAAAAATTCACTTTGAGAAACCTTGGAAATGTCCATTATGTCCGGAAGCACACTAAATCTAGTGGCCCACAGCCTGAAGCTGCTACACAACACTTTTCTCATTGTAGTGGACACGGTCACAGGGAAAATGTCAGGCAGTATCATCCTGTGGTGCAGCAAGATGTCGTCTCTTATACCACCAGTTCTCCCCATACAGGACCCAGAATAGGGGGTACAAGTAATGCGACATTAGAATATACAGTAAATTTCCTGTCGGCATTGCATATCCATGTGCAGGAGTAAAGGTTATGACCGGGTTGGTGTGCAGAATAATGGTCAAACTGTCCAAACATATTTCGGGGAAAGATACTGGTACTTTCCATCTGGAGTATGTATGGCCAAACCTCACTTTCCTAACATTTTTCCTCATTATGAGAAAAACACGTTTACCTCAACTTCAAAACTGGGGTCAACCAAAGAATAAGTATGGCTGAACTGAGACCATATGATGGGGCCAAGTTCCATGTCATGGCTGTGCTTCTTGCTGGCAATGCCTGCTTCTCCTCCAGCCACTTTCAGCATGTTTGGTTACACAGGGGTTACTTAGATACCTATAAGACATATTCATCTCCTCCATACATACAATGAAGACACTCATACCAAGAGGAAAGAACCAAGATTTAGAGTTTTGCTATTCTCTGTTATTTATATAAATCTTTAGATAATTTTATGTTTAAGATTCTAATTTCTTGCTCGCTCCGGGTAACGAGCGTTTTGTTTTGTATATTCCCTGTCTGATTAATTTGTCCTTTATTTATTAATACGAGTTATTCCTATCTGGTGATTCCCAGGGCTCTGCACCAAGGATATAAAAACCTCGGCATGTTCATAAGCTGGACGCGTTGCTGGAAAGCCGTGCAATACGTTCTTTATGTATGTCCAGGGTCATTAATGATGGAAATGAAGCCAGCTTTACCGAGCTTGAATTCGGTCTACGATCCCGACGAATGGAGCCAGCATATTAAATTACATCTGATGGACCTCGTGTCACGATCCAACCTCAAAAACAATATGGTACGGCAGTGTTTTATAGTCTTGGATTGTTTGCAAAACATCTCCAAACTCTGGATGCAAAGTCCCCAAACATGATGGACTTTCTCCCTCCTCCCTCCTCCCTCCCCCTCCTCCCTCCCTCCTCCCTCCTCCCTCCTCCCTCCTCCCTCCCTCCCTCTTCCTTCCTCCCTCCCTCCCTTCTTCCCTTCCCTCCCTCCTCCCTTCTTCCCTTCCTCCCCCTCCCCTTCCTTCCCTTCCTCCCTCCCGCCTTCCCTTCCTTCCTCTCCCGCTTCCCTTCCTTCCTCTCCGCTTCCTTTCTTCCTCCCTCCGCCTTCCTTCCTCCCTCCCGCCTTCCCTTCTTCCTCCCGCCTTCCCTTCCTCCTCCGCCTTCCTCCTCCTGCCTTCCCTTCCCTTCCTCCCTCCTTCCCTTCCCTTCCCTTCCTCTCCATTCCCTTTCCCTCGCTTCTTTCCTCCCTCCCGCCTTCTCTTCCCTCCTCCTCCCCTTCCTCCCTCCTTCCTTCCTCCCTCCCTCCTTCCCTTCCTCCCTCCCTCCTTCCCTTCCTCCCTCCCTCCTCCTTCCCTTCCTCCCTCCTCCTTCCCTTCCTTCCTCCCTCCTCCTTCCCTTCCTCCTCCCTCCTCCTTCCCTTCCTTCTCCCTCCTTCCCCTCCTTCCCTTCCTTCCCTCCTTCCCTTCCTCCCTCCTTCCCTTCCCTTCCTCCTTCCCTTCCTCCCTCCTTCCCTTCCCTTCCTCCTTCCCTTCCTTCCTCCTTCCTCTGATACATTAGCTTAATTCTTTTGGTTTGGCCAAGCAGATTTTTAACCACATAAAGGTTTATTCAAAGAGCCGAATTGGCTCCAAAACTGAACAGCACCGAAATGTCAGTGAAATGCTCTGCTGTTCGGTGGTTTAATTCAGCAGCTTTACTCAGGCGAATCCCATAGGTTTCAATGTTAAAAATATACCCGTTTTTATTAAATATTTTTTAAATCATTTTTTAATTTGTAGCAAAAGGTCTCTTATTTATTATATTTTTTGAACTGAACTTAGTTTTTGAACTGGAGGCAATGATGGCAGCTGAAAAAGTAGATTTAGTGGCGGTTACTGAGACATGGTTCAGTGAGAAAAATAACTGGGACATAACAATACCGGGGTACTCTTTATATAAGAAAAGAAAGAGCAGGTAGGAAATGAGGAGGAGTGGCCCTGTATGTGAAAAACAACATAAAAAACGAACCAAATAAAAGTGAGCGAGGTGAACATAGAGTCAGTTTGGGTTACGCTAACATTTGGCAATCATACAGTAGCTTGTGTAGGTGTTGATCTATAGACCCCCTGGACAAGTAGAAGAGCCTAGATAATCTGCTGCTTGAGGAAATAGCCAAAATGGCAATGAAGGGGGAAGTTATTATCATGGGGGACTTTAATCTTCCTGATGTGAACTGGAAATCCAAAATAGCTGGGTGCACCAGGAGTACAAATATTCTAAACTCCTTACTGGGATTATCTCTAACACAAGTAGTTGAGGAGCCGACCCATAAAGATGCCATATTGGATTTAATACTCACAAATGGAGGTTTGGTATCGGACGTTGTTGTAGCTGAAAATTTGGGATCTAGTGATTACCAATCAGTATGGTTTAATATAAGAACAGGGATGGAGCCGCACCACACAAAAACAAAAGTTTTAGACTTTAAAAAAACGGATTTTTCTAAAATGAGATTTTGTGTGAATGAGTCATTATCAGACTGGAGGAGTTTAAAGGGAGTCCAGGAGAAATGGATTATTTAAAGGAAGCATTAGTGAGGCCACAGGAAATTGCATTCGGCTTGTTAGCAAAAACAAAAAAGGCAGAAACCACTGTGGTACTCTGCAGAAGTGGCCAAAATAGTGAAGAACAAAAGATAGCATTCGATAATTATAAAAAAACTCAGCGTGAAGAGGATAGGCAAACCTATAAGATTAGGCAGAAAGAGGCAAAGCAATTTATAAGAGCTTCCAAGCACACGCAGAAGAGAAAATAGCTCAGTCAGTAAAAAAGGGGGACAAAACATTTTTTAGATACATAAAGGAGAAAAGAAAAGTAAAACAAGGATTAGTTAGATTAAAAACAAAGGAAGGAAGGTATGTAGAAGAGGATAAAAGTCTCGCTGACTGCCTCAATGAATATTTTTGTTCAGTCTTTGCAGAAGAAAAGGAAGGAAAGGGACCTCAGTTAGGAGAGAACACTAAAGAGACATTTACATATGAGTTTACAGAGAGGAGGTTCTAAAGCAGCTGTCTAAAGTAAAGACAAATAAGTCAATGGGGCCTGATGGGATCCATCCTAAATTATTAAAAGAGCTCAGTGATGTAATAGCAAAACCGTTAGCAAGGATTGGTTAAATAAATCTGTTAACAGGAGTCGTCCCAGAAGACTGGAAATTAGCAAATGTTGTGCCTATTTACAAGAAGGGTAGTAGGGAGGAATCGGAAAACTATAGGCCAGTTAGTCCTTGATTTTTTTGATTGGGTAACAAAAATAATAGACACAGGTGGTGCAGTAGACATTGCTTATTTAGATTTCAGTAAGGCTTTTGATACTGTTCCGCATAGAAGGCTTATCAATAAATTGCAATCTTTGAGCTTGGATTCCAATATTGTTGAATGGATTAGGCAGTGGCTGAGTGACAGGCAACAGAGGGTTGTGGTAAATGGAGTTTATTCGGCGCAAGGTCTTGTTACCAGTGGGGTACCTCAGGGGTCAGTACTTGGACCCATTCTCTTTAATATTTTTATTAGTGATAGTGCAGAAGGTATTAATGGAAAAGTATGTCTTTTGCTGATGACACAAAGATTTGCAACAGGGTTGACGTTCCTGGAGGGATCAGCCAAATGACAAATGATTTAGGTAAACTAAAAAATGGTGGGAGCTGTGGCAATTGAGTTTTAATGTGAATAAGTGCAAGATAATGCACCTGGGACGTAAAAACCCAAGGGCTGAATATAGAATATTTGATACAGTACTAACCTCAACATCTGAGGGTTGGGATTTAGGGGTCATTATTTCAGAGGATCTAAGGGTAAGTAGTCAATGTAATAGAGCAGCAGGAAATGCTGGCAGAATGCTTGGTTGTGTAGGGAGAGGTATTAGCAGTAGGAAAAGGGAAGTGCTCATGCCACTGTACAGAGCACTGGTGAGACCTCACTTGGAGTACTGTGTGCAGTACTGGAGACCGTATCTCCAGAAGGATATAGACATCTTAGAGAGAGTTCAGAGAAGGGCTACTAAAAATGGTTACGGCTTGAAGGAGAAAAGTTACCAGGAAAGGCTTAATGATCTTAACATGTACAGCTTGGAAAAAAGACGAGACAGAGGAGATATGATAGAAACATTTAAATATGTAAAGGGAATCCACAAGGTAGAGGAAGGGGTATATTTAAAGGAAACAAAGTAGCAAAACAAGAGGACATAGTCTTAGATTAGAGGGGCAAAGGTTTAAAAGTAACATCAGGAAGCATTATTTACTGAGAGGGTGTGTGGATACATGGAACAGTCTTCCAGTAGAAGTGGTAGAGGCCAAAACAGTAATTGAGTTTAAGCAGGCATGGATAGGCATAGGCTATCCTAAACAAAAGATAAATCCAGGTTAAGTATCCATGTAATTGGGCAGACTAGATGGGCCGAGAGGTTCTTATCTGCCGACATTTTTCTATGTTTTAGAAAAATATTTTAGGCATTTTTCTTGATTTATTTTTTGGGCAATAATTTTTTTTCCTACAAATATATATTTTTGTTTTTACAGTGTTCTTTTATTTCTGTAACAGACCTTTTTATTTTTCATAGAACCTTATATGTTGAATCCAGGCATTTTCATCCAGTATTTTTTTATTTAAAATTATAGTTGCATTTTTTTTTAAAAAATTTTTTTTACCTTTTAGTCTGCTTTTTCCAGTGGCTGGTCATCGCTCCATTCGGCGAGTTGCCGGCTTTTTTCAGATGCTTTCGGTTGTTTATCAGTGGATCGTTGGTTAAGTTCGGTGTTTTTTCGGTGGCTGATTCAGCGGTTTTGCGGTGCTTTTTGGATATATTCGGCGGATTTTCCCTGCACTTCCGGCATCCTGTGCTGATTGCTGAACAAAAGAGCACCAAGATTCCAGTGGCAATTCAGTGCTCTTTGAATAGCCTTGTCAGTCATTTAATAGCGACCATTCTCTGTTCGTTCTAGCTCTTAGATCAGGCTTTCTCTTCTAACACAGAAGAGGTGAGACCTTCTGGTTAGCAATAAACACCAGGCAATGAGGTGGCCAACATGTCAGGCCATAATGATAAGAAAAATCCTTGAAATGTTTCATGTTTGCCAAATAATGTCAATGAAGGCTTATCACAGGGACTCCAAGACTGTAGTCCACTATTCCTGCGTCTTAAGTTTATTCAACAATTTTTAAGAAATGTTTGCAAGACCATGAGTGGTCAACCTTGATCCACCAACCACAAGCTCAGAATGGGTAGGAGTCTCGGTTGAGGTTGGATGACAGACAACCAGTAAATATATCTGTCCGTCATATCTTTGCTCGTCCTTTATTATTCCTTATTATTGCTTTTCTGTTTAGGTAAATTAAGAATTGTTGGTTTTTCAGGGGTTATTCAATTTGTTTCGGCGATTTCATTTCACTGACCCTCGGTGAATTCATTATTCACCACAGGTTCCTCGATGTGTGCCTAACAAGGAGTCGCCAAATGCCGCTGAACAGACCGCTGAACGCAGCTACCCACCCCCAATCAGCCTGCCGGACACCGCCGATGACAGCCAAACGCCGCCGAACTGCAGACAAAAACAGAACTCAGCTATTTTTAAAAGGCTTTTGGGAAACAATTAAAATGTTTGGAAATAATAAAAACGGTCCTATAAAAAAATTATTAAAAGGTCTGTTATAGAATAAAAAACAAAAGTAAGTAATTTAAAAAATGGAATCAAAATTTTGGCTAAAAACGGTCAATAAATAAACAGGTTTTTTGCTGAAACGGAAAAGAATAAAACGGTTGAATAAAAACGCTAATGTTTTTACATTGAATCCTATGGGATTCGCCTGTTTAATCCTGAATGTCTTAAATCTGGGCGTTTTACTGACATATCGGTGGAGTTCGTCGTTCTGTGAATAGATTAACCATTACTTCTCTAAGGGACAATTTCACTGCCGCCGAATGTCGTTGAATTGTGGCGAATTGCACCTTATTTCGCTGTCACTTTGCCAGTATTTGGAGAATTGTCAGCTCTCTGAATAGATGGACTGCCACGACATTGCACCATGTGAGGAAAATCACTGTTCGGTGCAATGCGGTAGCAAGTTCGGCGCTTATTGCATAACTCTATTAGTCCAGAATTTAGCAAATCTACGTCATATATATATATTTCCATGTAACAAATTGGCACTTTAATCTACTGATCATTAAAAATTCACATTTAACCGCTTCGCTACCAATATGGAGATATCTCAGGTTTCAAAGGCACCATTTGGTGCCCCGATATTGAGATATCTCGGATGTGCTGTCCTGCAGCCTAAAAGCAAATCAAATTCATTTGCTTTTGGGCTGCAGAAAGTGCCCCAAAGTTTTAGCCCTGTGGGCATAATGCCCAAAGAGTAAAAACTGTGTAAAATCAGCAAACTGAATGTATAAAGGGGCATTCAGCAAGCTGATAAAGTTCAGTATGTTTTCACTGCAACAATGTAACTCAATTTGGCCAGTAGATGGCACCATCTACTGGCCAAATATGTTAGCACAGTAAAAAGAATGGATGTATTTTTTAAAGTCTTAGAGAATAATTAAATAAAAATGATTTTTCTATAAACCACTGGTTCCTGACAATGTTTTTTTTGGAAAATCACTTGGTAGTGAAGGGGTTAAGGGTCTCTTTGGAAAATATTGTGCTCACATGTGTTCATATAGCTTTTAGTGTTTAATTCCTTGGAAACGTTGACAATCGATGCTGTAATAAGAGAAGAAGAAAAGGAGACGATTTTAAGAAGGTTTTTATTATTTATTTTTCCAAACGCAGTTACATTTTTTTTTTATAATATTTTTAATTGATGTCTCATGAAATTGTAAAAAGACTAAAAATAGTAATGAAACTATACTACTAATCCCTTTAACCCTTTCTCTACCGTGATAGTGTATACAGGGGCAGCTGCAGCAGACACAGAAGCCTGAGATTGTGTTAACACCACCTGGGGCTGAGCTGAATAACTGCAAATTACATTCATTTGTTGCAAAAATTTTAATTTGCTTTTGGGCTCCAGAAGTTTCCCCCAAGAAGTTTGCTGCGGGCATAATGCCCGAGGTGCTAAAACTGGTTAAAAATGACCCCTGATATATAGGACGTTCCCCAGCTGACATGAGCTTCCCCATGAGCTGCAGTACTACCTGCTGTAACTCCTTTTGACCAGCAGATGGCAAGACCTGTCTGCCAAATAGGTTATTACAGTAAGGAATACACTGAGAATATTCCCAAATGTTTCTTACCGTATAATTAATTAAAAATGATTTTATTAAAAAAAAAAAAAATAGTTTCCTGACCGTGGGTTTTTGGAAAATCGCTTGGTACTGAAGGGGTTAATACCGATAATTCCTCTTAGTGTATAATGTACATTTAATAAAAAAAATTGAAAATTAGGTGTCGACAACAAATTCAGAATGGAAAAAAATTAAGTCTATAATCCTTTTTTCTTTGGTAGAATTTTTTTAAATCACCTTTTCGGAAATATTTGGCTCATCGAGTGGATAGACATCTGTCTATTCTTACCTTTGACGAAGCTTCAGGCGGCTTTTACAAATTTATAAAAACAAATCCTTTTTCCTGATCCATTCATGAATGTTGAGAATAGCACGGCCCGGCCAAATGCAACCTCACCCCCTGTAATATTTGGTAGAAACATAGAAAAATGTCGGCAGATAAGAACCTTTCGGCCCATCTAGTCTGCCCAATTACATGGATACTTTACCTGGATTTATCTTTTGTTTAGGATAGCCTTATGCCTATCCCATGCCTGCTTAAATTCAATTACTGTTTTGGCCTCTACCACTTCTACTGGAAGGCTGTTCCATGTATCCACCACCCTCTCAGTAAAATAATGCTTCCTGATGTTACTTTTAAACCTTTGCCCCTCTAATCTATGACTATGTCCTCTTGTTTTGCTACTTTGTTTCCGTTTAAATATACTCCCTTCCTCTACCTTGTGGATTCCCTTTACGTATTTAACCACTTGGCTGCTATGGACGCGCTCAGCACGTCCAGCCAAGTGGTTCTCCTGTGCTACGGACGCGCTCAGCGCGTCCGAGCCCAGGGGGCAGCAATCCGCCGGATTCCGGCGGATTGCTGCACCCACCCCGGTGCGGGCTGACATCTTGGATGTCAGCCCAGCACTCGGGAGCCCGGCGGATACATTAGATGTCATCGCGGCTACGCGATGACATCTAATTCAGGCGCTCCCCCCGCATGTGCGGAGGAGGCGCCTGAAAGGGAGGGGGGAGGTCCTTCGGACCTCTCTCCCTCCCGATCGCCGGGGAGCAGGGGGATAAGACAGGCACCGCTTGGAAGGGCACAGCCTGCCCTTCCAAACGGTGGCTCTCATTAACCCCTGGGGAGCCGGATCACGAATCGGCGCTGAAAAGCGCCGGTTCGTGATCCTTTCCCGGAGCTGGCCGACATCTTGGATGTCGGCCAAGCCTCTGGGAACTCCCCCTGAGGACTGGCGTCATCGTGCTATGCACGATGACGCCAGTCCTGGAGTTAACCCCTAGCTGCCACCAATGGTGGAGATAGGGGTTCCAATGAACCCCTATCTCCCGATCCGCGGCAGCTAAGGGTTAAGGTTTGGTACTGTTGGATCGGCCAGAGCATGGCCGTTCCAACGATACCAAACACTGTGAAAAAAGTTTTAAAAATAAAAAAAATAAAATATTTTTTAAAACAAAAATTATAAAAAAAAAATAAAGTTTTTTTTTTTTTTTTTTGGTTTGTTAATGCAGCAATATTGTTCCCATTTCAATTATAATGTGAACAATGATGCTGCACTAACGATTTTTGTATGCAGTGCGTTTGTTAAAAATCGCGTAATTTCCCCCAAAAAAAAATGTAACGAGACCCCATCTCTAATTTTTTAACAAGCGCACCCCATACAAAATATAACCGCAATTGCTCGCATGTTAAAATGTGGAAAAAAAACACTTTACACGTTGTAAATTATTGAAAATTCATATTTTATTGCATTTTTTGTTATAATATACAGACAGGACATGACGTATACATATAATAATGACATATTATGAATCTACCGAGTCTGACGGAAAGAACGATATATAATATGTCTGGGTCATATACTAAAATAAGCCTTCAAAACACGTTTAAACATGATGAGCAAAACCGGTAAATATGACCTCAGCACAGAGGCATGAAACGCCTCAGCAGCGAAAGGGTTAAATGTTTCTATCATATCTCCTCTGTCTCGTCTTTTTTCCAAGCTGTACATGTTTAGATCATTAACCCTTTCCTGGTAACTTTTCTCCTTCAAGCCGTACACCATTTTAGTAGCCCTTCTCTGAACTCTCTCTAAGATGTCTATATCCTTCTGGAGATACGGTCTCCAGTACTGCACACAGTACTCCAAGTGAGGTCTCACCAGTGTTCTGTACAGTGGCATGAGCACTTCCCTTTTCCTACCTTTTGCTGTGATCGCAGCACGCATTCGCCGCAGCATCGTGTGGATAAACTCATGCAATGTCACAGCATTTATTGGCTTCCAGAGCGGTATTGTCACGATCAGCCACTATGGCGGTACCTGGCATGTGCCAAGTAGGGCCCAGGTAAGAGGAAAAGCCGCTATACGCAGAGATGCGTGACACAATGATCATGAAAAGTAAATAAACCACAGTAGACACTGGGGACCTCTGCGCGGCTAAACACCAAAGGAGTCCTATACTGATAGATCGGTCCTTAGAGTGGCCGAATCTTCACTAATAGAAAAAGGTTACCTTGTAGCCGTGCAGAGTCCTGGGAAAACACAGACACCTGAAGGAGAATATACTCAACAACTTGCAGGGCAGGACTTCAATATACTAAAGCCGTGGTCTACAGGGACACACAACATATAATACGATAAGCACAGGACAGCTAGGGATATCCAGAAGAGTGGTCAATAAATAAGCCAGGGGTCAAAACCAAAACGTATAGCTTGAGCCAAAGCGGGGATATAGCACCAGAGAAAATCCGTCAGCCAGGCCAGAGGGTCAATACAAGGAAGTCAATCAGAACATAAAACTCAGACAAGGGGGAAACACTGAGATAGAACTAGGATGGAAAACAGGGAGCTCTCAGGAACAAATCTGTGGCTGAAGTGAACCAGGATGCAAGAGCATGGTGATATGGGCCCATGGCTTTATATAGGGGAGTAATCAGCCCATAATCACCAACAGAAGCTCAACGAGCCATGAACTTAACCCCTGAGCTGCATGTCAGGGAAAGCAGCACAGGGAAACACATGGAAACACAGACATAAGGAATACAGAGGGCAGGGAGACAGGGTTGGAACGTGGGAACGTGACAGGTATTAATTTAATTCAAGATCTTGTATTATAGTTACATAGTTACATAGGCTGAAAAAAGACATGCGTCCATCAGGTTCAGCCTCTCACACATCACCTACTGCTGTTGATCCAAAAGAAGGAAAAAAACCCAGTCTGAAGCGCTCACCAATATGCAACATACTGGGAAAAAATTCCTTCTTGACCCCAGAATGGCGGCAGATTCTCCTTGGATCAAGAAGCTTTTACCCACATATTAAATATTATAACCCTTAATATTCTGTGTCTGCAGGAAGTCATCTAGTCGTTTTTTAAAAGTCTGTACAGACTCTGACCCAACCACCTCAACAGGCAGAGAATTCCACAGCTTTATTGTTCTCACCGTAAAATAACCCTTCCTATGCTTTAGGCTAAATTTTCTTTCTTCCAGTCTAAATGGATGACCCCTTGTCCTGTTAAATGATATATTGATGATGGGAGAGTCACAGCGCTGCATAAAGTCTTCTCCAGCACATTATCCCAAAGATTAACCTCAATGGGGTTAAGGTCTGGACTGTGCGGTGGCCAATCCATGTGTGACAATGATGTCTCATGCTCCCTCAACCACTCTTGCACAGTTTGAGCCTAATGAATCCTGGCATTGCCATCTTGGAATATGCCCGCTGTGCCATCAGGGGATAAAAAACCCATTGATGGGAAAACCTGCCCATTCAGTATATTCAAGGTGTCACATGACCTCATTTTATGCTGAAACATATTAATCACTGCAGTAATTATCCAATGGAAGGCGAGCACCTATTGGCTAAGTGACTTCCAGGTGGAGACACTTTTTGGCCAGGGGGTGAATACCGTCTAAATGGGTCTAGTAGCAGTAGATCTGAAATCATTGATTTTGATAGATTCCCTTTTTTAATTGGTTGGGGGAATTGAATGGATCATTTATTTGGTAGTGATTGGCAGACAGGACAGCCATTCACGGTTGGTATACTATCTCTCCTCCTGTTTACACGTTCTCTCACCTTTTTTTCTGCTTCTTATGAAAAAAATCACTAATTTATTATAACTAATAACAACATGTTTACTGAAGCCTTTGATAACGAGCTTTCCTTGTATGTGTATGATTGTTGGTTTAGGTAACGCGTTTTGATAACAAGCTTTCCTTGTATGTGTATGATTGTTGGTTTAGGTAACGCGTTTTGATAACAAGCTTTCCTTGTATGTGTATGATTGTTGGTTTAGGTAACGCGTTTTGATAACAAGCTTTCCTTGTATGTGTATGATTGTTGGTTTAGGTAACGCGTTTTGATAACAAGCTTTCCTTGTATGTGTATGATTGTTGTTTAGGTAACGCGTTTTGATAACAAGCTTTCCTTGTATGTGTATGATTGTTGGTTTAGGTAACGCGTTTTGATAACAAGCTTTCCTTGTATGTGTATGATTGTTGGTTTATGTAACGCGTTTTGATAACGAGCTTTCCTTGTATGTGTATGATTGTTGGTTTAGGTAACGCGTTTTGATAACAAGCTTTCCTTGTATGTGTATGATTGTTGGTTTAGGTAACGCGTTTTGATAACAAGCTTTCCTTGTATGTGTATGATTGTTGGTTTAGGTAACGCGTTTTGATAACGAGCTTTCCTTGTATGTGTATGATTGTTGGTTTAGGTAACGCGTTTTGATAACGAGCTTTCCTTGTATGTGTATGATTGTTGTTTAGGTAACGCGTTTTGATAACGAGCTTTCCTTGTATGTGTATGATTGTTGGTTTAGGTAACGCGTTTTGATAACAAGCTTTCCTTGTATGTGTATGATTGTTGGTTTAGGTAACGCGTTTTGATAACAAGCTTTCCTTGTATGTGTATGATTGTTGGTTTAGGTAACGCATTTTGATAACGAGCTTTCCTTGTATGTGTATGATTGTTGGTTTAGGTAACGCATTTTGATAACGAGCTTTCCTTGTATGTGTATGATTGTTGGTTTAGGTAACGCGTTTTGATAACGAGCTTTCCTTGTATGTGTATGATTGTTGGTTTAGGTAACGCGTTTTGATAACGAGCTTTCCTTGTATGTGTATGATTGTTGGTTTAGGTAACGCGTTTTGATAACGAGCTTTCCTTGTATGTGTATGATTGTTGGTTTAGGTAACGCGTTTTGATAACGAGCTTTCCTTGTATGTGTATGATTGTTGGTTTAGGTAACGCGTTTTGATAACAAGCTTTCCTTGTATGTGTATAATTGTTGGTTTAGGTAACACGTTTTGATAACAAGCTTTCCTTGTATGTGTATGATTGTTGGTTTAGGTAACGCGTTTTGATAACAAGCTTTCCTTGTATGTGTATGATTGTTGGTTTAGGTAACGCGTTTTGATAACAAGCTTTCCTTGTATGTGTATGATTGTTGGTTTAGGTAACGCGTTTTGATAACAAGCTTTCCTTGTATGTGTATGATTGTTGGTTTAGGTAACGCGTTTTGATAACAAGCTTTCCTTGTATGTGTATGATTGTTGGTTTAGGTAACGCGTTTTGATAACAAGCTTTCCTTGTATGTGTATGATTGTTGGTTTAGGTAACGCGTTTTGATAACAAGCTTTCCTTGTATGTGTATGATTGTTGGTTTAGGTAACGCGTTTTGATAACGAGCTTTCCTTGTATGTGTATGATTGTTGGTTTAGGTAACGCGTTTTGATAACGAGCTTTCCTTGTATGTGTATGATTGTTGGTTTAGGTAACGCGTTTTGATAACAAGCTTTCCTTGTATGTGTATGATTGTTGGTTTAGGTAACGCGTTTTGATAACGAGCTTTCCTTGTATGTGTATGATTGTTGGTTTAGGTAACGTGTTTTGATAACGAGCTTTCCTTGTATGTGTATGATTGTTGGTTTAGGTAACGCGTTTTGAGAACCAGACAACGATGCATGAGTTCCTCCTGCTGGCCTTCAACATAAAAAGTGGCAGAGTGCTGCTCTTCTCCTTCCTGCTTCTCGTCTACCTGGTGACACTGATCGGAAACCTACTGATCATCGCGGCAACATACTTTGATGTCAACCTTCACTCTCCCATGTACTACTTCCTCAGCAACCTCTCCTTGTCAGAAATTGTCTTCACCACCAACATCATGCCGAACCTGTTGCATACAACGTTGCATGGAGAGAGGATGATGTCCCAGGGAAGCTGTATAGTACAATACTATATGTTTTCTTCATCTACCACTGCCGAATGCCTCCTGCTTACCGTTATGTCCTGTAGCGCTCACTCCCGGAGGAGCCGCTGAAAATGAACCACGGGTCAGTCTCCCCGCACTAGGGAATAAATATACTCCAACACAGTTGTGGGTTTTTATCATTTAAATAGTTTACTAAAATGTTTGGCAAATATTAATATACGGTATTCACAGATATTATTACAGTACTGCCGTATTGCAGTAAAACGCGTAGCGGAAAAGAAACGAAACACGAGGCTTCGTATTTCGGAAAATAAAATATTCGTAACCGAACATAAAAGAAAATGCAATTGCACGAATATTCAGAAAAAGGGACACGTAGCGGAACCCCAGAATATACAATCACTTCGTATCACGGCAAACGCGCAGCGGAAAAGAGAAAAATATATTCGGAACGTATCTTTAACCCCCGTTCCGATTCGTAACAAAATGAGTCTTGCACAGGTTAAGTCCCAGAATGTAAAAAGGTGTGTATGTGTGTAAGGTACCCGGGTACTGTTCAACTGGCCCGTGAAATTACTTAAGAAAGGTCTTCGACTAGTCAAGTTGGGGCCCTGTAGATTTAAAAGGGGAAACAGCAGCGTGCTCTTGGTATTATAAACGGCCTTGGAGGCCTCTCACCCATCCGCCGGTTGCTTTAGGCTCCGCTGACCCAGGACGTCTCTCCGCTGGATTTGGACTGGGGATACTAACGGCCGGATCCGTTGTCTGGCTTCCCGTAGCTTGTCCACGACTTTTCCTCAGCTCACCGCCTGCTCTCTGTCCCCGATCCGCTTGCGGTTACTCCTTACTCGAGGTCTTCGGTTGGTCCCCTCTACAACAACTCTGGAACTTGGAGGGCTCCTTCTCTTGAGGAATGAATGACCCGGTAACCGAACTGACAGGTCTCACTTCCTTTCCGCCCTAGGCCCTCTGACAAAAATATGGCACTGCGTCTGCTCTCTCCTCTTCCCTGGCGCGCTCTGGAACTTTCTCCACGAGGCAGAGGATGTAAGTGTCCAGTCCCCACCCACTTCCTGTCTTCTTGCAAAGCATGCCGGGCATTGTAGTCCCAATGTCCAGTATCTCTGATCGCGATAGTCTCCATCTTGTGGCCAAAAATAGGTACTGCCACAGCAAGATTTTTTAACACAGCGCTACACTCTCCCCCTCCTAGAACTCTTGGGTCTCTCCAAGGAGGTACAACAGTTACATTACATTTCCACAATATTTGAATACAGTTTACATAACATGTACAGGTTCAGCAGCATACATGCAGTGGGTTAGGAACACTTCCTCAAGTTGACTCATATTTTGGGCTACCTCAGCTAGCATAGCAGACACTTCGGGCAACCTCCGCACCGTGGTGATGGCCTCTTCAGTGCTATGTCCTGGCGAGTCGTAGGTGAGTCGTTGGGGCGGTTGAACAGAGCGTTTTGGTTCTGGCTCAATCAGTTCCTCTTCAGGTGGAAGTATTATAGGCGTTGGCTCAGTCCTTCTCTCTATCACTGGAGCAGACGTTTCTTCAGAGTATGATCCTTCCAGCGAAGGCATAGAACTATAATCACCTGAGTAAGCTTCCGGAACTACCGGGATCCCCACATCCTCAGGGACTTCCAACTGAAATTCAAGAGGCTCAGGGATATCAACAGTCTCAGGGACTTCCAACAAGAATTCAGGAGCTTCAGGCCGCAAATTACTCTCCCATCGTCAAGGAACTGAGATAATCTCTTCAGGCTCCGGTGAACGTATCCAGTCCAGACAGAAACTTTCTTCCTCACTGTCCCTTTCGCTCTCTTCGACGACCCGGGTCTGTTGAGACCGAGTAACAGGAGGCAAACATGGAACAGGCGGATTTGGCAGAGGCAGTTCGTCCCCAACTGGCATCCTTACAGCCTCTCTCAAAGGTAACAAATGATTTCGGTGCCAGTTCTTAATAGGCCCAGCCTTTCCATCCGGGCGAATCTGATACACTGGTAAACCCGGCAGTTGTTTGCAGACAATGTAAACCTGGGAACTCCACCTATCCGCCAACTTGTGTCTCGCAGCAGCACCCAAGTTCTTCAATAGAACCCTATCACCGGGTTGTAGATCTTGTATTCGAACTTTCAGGTCATAGTTCCTCTTGTTTCTTTGCTCCCTGTTTCCCGAGGTCAAACGGGCCTGTTCAAACGCAGAAGCCAGATTCTTTCGAAGCCTATCCACGTAGTTTCTATGGGAAGCTACTGATGTCTGGTCTAGGGATAACCCAAATGCCAAATCAACCGGCAGTCGAGCCTCCCTTCCGAACATAAGACGGTACGGCGAGTATCCAGTTGCATCACTCTCCGTACTGTTATATGCATGCACCAGAGTAGCTATGTGCCGACTCCAACTCTGCTTCTCCACATTCGACAAGGTCCCCAGCATGTTTAGCAGTGTGCGATTAAACCTTTCAGGCTGAGCATCACCTTGAGGGTGATATGGTGTAGTTCGGGTCTTTTGGATTCCCAACAGCTCCATCAATTGCCCCACCAGTCTGCTTTCAAAGTCTCTACCCTGATCAGAGTGTATCTTCCTTGGCAGTCCGTAGTGAACGAAGAACTTTTCCATCAACACCTTGGCCACGGTCGGAGCGCGTTGATCTTTTGTGGAGAATGCTTGGGCGTAACGGGTGAAATGATCAGTCACTATTAGAATGTTCCCTTGCCCACTAGCATCCGGCTCTAAGCACAAGAAGTCAATGCACACCAAATCCATGGGTCCCTGGCTCTGCAGATGGCTCATTGGAGCAGTTCGGGTCGGTAGAGTCTTCCTCTGAATGCACCTTAGACAGGAGTGACAATAACTTTCCACTTCAGCTCTCATGCAAGGCCAATAGAACCTATCTCGCACCAGCTTAAAAGTTCTTTCAGCACCCAAATGTCCATGCTCATCATGTAGTGATCGCAACACACTCTCCCTATGTTTAGTAGGGAGGAATAACTGTTGAATCTCTTCAGCGCTAGTTGAGGGGCCCCTTCGGTAGACCACCCCATCCAACATCTTTAACCGCTCCCACTCTTTGTAGACCAATCTGGCTCCACTCGGGGAGTTGGTTAACAAAATCTCTCGTTGGTTTGCAGACAGGGCCTTTATGGTCAAGGCAATTAAAGGATCTCTGGCCTGATCCGCTTTCAGGTCCTGTCTCGAAAAGGTAGGTAAATTTTCATCCCTTAACTGCGTAGGGTTACAGTAGAACTCAGGAACAGCCGCAGCCATAACTCCTATGGCCTCCGCTTCAATCCCTCCTTTGACCCGGCGCTCTGTTCCTTGACACAAAGCTTGCACCCCGTCTGGAGTCAACTGAGTCCATTCTGTAGTGTAGGGTCTTCTCGACAACGCATCAGCATCTCGATTATTCACCCCAGGGCGATACTTCAGGCTGAACCGAAACCCTGACAGAGCGGCCAACCACCGATGTCCCGTTGCGTCCAGCTTTGCGGTAGTAAGGATGTAGGTAAGAGGATTGTTATCCGTCTTGATCACGAACTCAGCTCCATACAGATAGTCTTTCAACTTGTCTACCACTGCCCACTTCAAGGCTAGGAACTCCAGCTTATGAGTAGGATAGTTCTTCTCCGAAGGCGTAAGGCTCCCGCTCACGTACGCTACAGGCCTCAGCAATCCACCATACTCCTGATATAGGACTCCTCCCAGACCTTCTCGGCTGGCATCCACATGTAGTTCATACGGCTTGTGAGGGTCCGCATAGGCCAAAACAGGAGCTCGGGTTAGACTCTCTTTCAGCTTTACAAAAGCTCCTTCACATTGACTGGTCCATTCGCCTTGTATAGACTCTCGAGCTTTCCTTGGCCCCGGAGCGGACGGGTTTTTGTCAGAGACCTTGCAGCCTTCTTCGGTGGTTTCCTTCTGCAGGAGTTTGTTCAGTGGTTGAGCTATTTTGGCGAATCCTTCCACAAATCTTCGATAATATGAACAGAATCCCAGAAAAGATCTAAGCTCAGTGACGTTTCGGGGTCTAGGCCAAGAAGCTACGGCCTCCAACTTCCGAGGATCTGTCGAAACACCTTCTGCTGAGACCACATGTCCTAGATACGTAACAGACGGTAGACAGAACTGGCATTTCTCCAGAGACAGATTCAACCCCTCTTCATGGAGCCTCTTCAAGACCTTCTCCAGACGTTGTTCATGTTCTTCCAGAGTCTTCCCAAACACAATTATGTCATCCAGGTACACTAATACTTCAATTAAATTCATATCCCCGACTGTCTTCTCCATCAACCGCTGGAACGTAGCTGGAGCCCCCGTAAGGCCTTGAGGCATCCTATTGAATTCAAAGAACCCTAGTGGACAGATGAACGCAGTTTTCTCCTTGTCTTCAGGATGCATGGGTATCTGATGATATCCACTTCGCAGGTCTAGTACACTAAACCACTTTGCTCCAGACAAACACTGTAGGGCATCTTCTATCCGAGGGGTAGCATATTGATCGGGGATGGTTCTCCGGTTCAATGTGCGGTAGTCTATACATAGGCGGACAGAACCATTTTTCTTCCGGACCAACACTATGGGAGATGCATATGGGCTCCTGGACTCTTGAATCACCTTGGTTCTTTGCAATTCATTCAGCTGCTCTCGCAGATCATCTAAATCTCCTAGCGGAACTCGCCTTGATCTTTCACGAAACGGCTTGTCTTCTTGTAGCCGAGAGCGGTGCTCAGTACTCTTAGCTAGGCCCACATCGAACTCATCTTTCGAGAACAATTCCTTCCACTTCAGGACTTGAGACTGAAGACGTTTCTTCCACTCAGGTGAAATGGGAGCGTCTTTGGGGTAGAATCTTTCATCTGGAATCTCTTTATCCACTCCCCCTCCTAAATCACTAGAGAGGGGTGTAGCAGACTCTACTTGCCCGATAGGCATTCGTGCTTTAAGGACTACTGGAGAATCTGTCTCATTGCACACACTGACCGAGACTCTTCCTCGTGTTCTCTTCAGGGCTTTGGTGGAGATTATTTCAGGAATTACTTCGACTCCGGTTTCACTCCCATGATTAAAATCGGTTCCCAGCACCACATAGGGACCGGGTTGCGATCCGTTCAACTTGACTGAAGCCCGGAAGCTCGCTACTTCTCCCGCTTGCAGAACCTTCTCCGTTCCACCCAGTCTCCACAGTCTTCCCACCTCGGCAGGTGACTTTCGTTCTTCGACCATCCTCTGATAGACCGGACGTAACATTGGGTGCACTCCTTGAGTTGAACCTTCTTCCAACACGATAGGTGTCAGAAGACGCCGCACTAGGTCAGTATTCGTCCCCACTATCAAGGAGCTTCTGTTCGCACCCGAGGGTCGAGGACACACAATAGCCAATGCATCACAACCCCCAGACTGCCCGATGACTTCAGATCCGATCTCCAACTTCACTTGCAGGTACCCGTCATAAGGGAGTTTCTCAGTGCCGATACCCCATATTTCCAAATCCTTCAATTCTTGCAAAGGAATGTGCTTTAAGTGTTTCTCATAGAAGTCTCTGTAGATCAATGTCACTTGAGCCCCTGAATCTAACAGGGCTTTGGTGTAGACTCCTTCCACTTGGATTGGCACAATAGGAGAAGGACCTATCAGTTGGTCAGGAAACTTGGTGGCGGCATCCGGACACTTAGACCCAGTTTGCTGTACCCTGGCCTTTTTCTTGGCCCGTGCAGGTTTTGGGTGTGCATTGCTTCCCCATGACATAGACCCGGATGCTAAGGGAGTGACTCAGTCCTGACAGGCTCAGCAGTTGGCTCGGCTTTGGGCCTTCCCGCCCTCTTAGTCTTGACTTGGTTTCTGGAGCGGGGTTCAACCTTCGGGCACTTAGGTTGCTCCTTCACTTGTGCCCTCTGGCGTTTCCCGCCGGTGGGGTAGATAACAGTCCTTCTAGGGCCTTCAACAGTCCCTCGACTCTATCCTTCTCAGGCTTCCGGCCTTTGCACTGTGTGCGGAAATGGCCCATTTCTCCACAACCAAAACATCTCTTCTTAGAGAGCGGAGACATACAGGGTTATCCAAAGAGATTCGAAAAGTCACCGCACGTTCGGTGACTTTTCGTTCTCTTCAATTCGTTCCTTTTGCCGATTGCATTTCGGTGACCCTGCGGTGTATTCAGCAAACACCACAGGGTCCCCGAATTGCAGGGAAAAGCTGCCGAAAACCTGACGAAACCTAACCGAATGCACGCTGAAAACAAGCAAAAACATCTGGATTAACCTTCGAAAAAGCCGAACAGGAGCCGAACAGGAGCCGAAAGGGAGCCGAATCACACAGAGCCGAAGCAGCTGTGAGGTAGAGGAGGCAGTGAATAAATTAGAAAAACCATTTGTATGAATCTGGGAAAATGAAACGCTGTTTGCAAAGAAACTACTAAGCGAAAATGTCTGAAATTTTCACAGGAGGTCCAGGGAATGATAATAAAGAGGGCTGTTACAAAAAAAATAAGTAAACTGAAAAAAAAAATCAAAAAAAAATCGGACTTTTAAAAAAAAAAAAAAAATCAGAAAAATGCTTAAAGTATCCTAAAAAATCTATAAATAAAGAGACTTTTTGCTGCAGAATTTTATAATGAACGGTTTATTAGATATTGAATTAAAACGGGAATATTTTTAACATTGAAGCCTATGGGATTCTCCTGAATAAATTTGCCGCATGAAATCACCGAATGGCAGGGCATTAGGGGAACCTTTCACTGCTGGTTTGTGTTCTCTGAATAGCCGAAGCAGTGCTTTTTCATGGGGATTTCACTGCCACCGAACAGGGACCGAACAGGCACCGTATGTTCAGGCAATTCGCCAGGATTTGGCGAATTGCCTGCTCTCTGGATAGCCGAATGGTCAGGAAAGGTAACCGAACACTGATTTTCAGCGTTCGGTTACCTTTCTCAAGCAATTCGGATCTCTTTGGATAACCCTGATAGTTGCTTGTTGAGATTTTGTTAAAGGACTTGGACCAGACGCCACAGCGGCTCCCGTCGTCTGCATGTCTGTGAGGAATTTCTGCATTTCTGCCTGCATTTCGGTCACCTTCATCAATACTCGGCACAATTCCGCGTGCGCTTGTTGCAATTCAGCTTGAGCTTCCTGTACCTTCTTGACGGTCTTAGACAATTCACCACGTTCAGAGGGGTTCGATTCTTTGGCAGCCCTCTCTGTAGATTTAAAAACGACTAGGTGCTCTTGTTCGTCCTCGTCCGATCCATAAGTGTCTAGGGAGTCGCTTTCAGGCTGCAGACCGTCACTATGCCTCACAGGTTGTGCATAAGCCCTTTCCCCCCGCCTGAAGGATTTCTCTTCCAGTAAAGCCTCTTCTTCTCGTACAACTCGGATCAGTTCCAGGTACTTCAATTCTTGGTTACCTGCTCTGCTTCTTAGCTGCATCATTACTGGATCTAGAGGTTGAGAGCCCCTCAGGATCTGTTTTATTCGGATCTTATCTACTTCGGCCGATTCGGCCCCTTTCTTGAGAAGTATCTGATGTAGAATCTTGTCTAGGCGCCTCATGTACTCGGTCATCCTTTCACCTCTTCTCTGGTAGGTGTGTTCGTACTGATATACCAGTTCGGCCGCCTTTTCGGTTCGCCCAAAAACTTCTTCAAGAACGTTTAAGTAGTCTAAAGCAGTACAATCTTTTCTGCTCAGTTTTAGGTTTCTCACCGCTTCTGACGCAGGTCCCTTTAAACTCTCGGTGATCCTTTGCTTTTTCTGGGCCTCAGGGACGTCCCACTCATCCAGAGCCTGCATCGCCTGTTCCACCCATTCTTCAAAGGTTTCTTCTCCCGCCGGAGTTGGTACGTTTCCTGTAAAATTTCTTAACCGTCGATAACCGAAGTTAGTGTGAGGAGGGCTTGTTTTCTGACATTTAGCCAGTAGATCTCCAATAGCCACGATAAATTCCGGCCCGATCATGGCCAACGGACTAGGCACGGAAACTCTTGCGGATTCGCCACGTGGCGCACTTGGCTGAATTAGTTGGACTTTCACCTCATTGGCCAGTTTTACGCTCGCGCCCTGAAAACATGGTGGAACACCCTTTCTCCACTCGAGAAGAACATACGTGTGAGAAGTATCTGGGTTTTTCTTAATGTCCAGTATTAACCCCCGATGATCTGGTGCTAGCGTGGCCACGGCCTGGCGGATCTGCTCTTCGGCCCAAGTATCTGCGGGGATATCCATGACTATACAACATTCCAACTGACTACTGTGCTCCCCACACCACTCGGCAACAGTGTCTGGATCCATATTTAACCCTTTAGATGCGGTTTTTCCAGAGACTGAATCCCGGAAACGAGCCCCCACGTGTAGCGCTCACTCCCGGAGGAGCCGCTGAAAATGAACCACGGGTCAGTCTCCCCGCACTAGGGAATAAATATACTCCAACACAGTTGTGGGTTTTTATCATTTAAATAGTTTACTAAAATGTTTGGCAAATATTAATATACGGTATTCACAGATATTATTACAGTACTGTCGTATTGCGATAAAACGCGTAGCGGAAAAGAAACGAAACACGAGGCTTCGTATTTCGGAAAATAAAATATTCGTAACCGAACATAAAAGAAAATGCAATTGCACGAATATTCAGAAAAAGGGACACGTAGCGGAACCCCAGAATATACAATCACTTCGTATCACGGCAAACGCGCAGCAGAAAAGAGAAAAATATATTCGGAACGTATCTTTAACCCCCGTTCCAATTCGTAACAAAATGAGTCCTGCACAGGTTAAGTCCCAGAATGTAAAAAGGTGTGTATGTGTGTAAGGTACCCGGGTACTGTTCAACTGGCCAGTGAAATTACTTAAGAAAGGTCTTCGACTAGTCAAGTTGGGGCCCTGTAGATTTAAAAGGGGAAACAGCAGCGTGCTCTTGGTATTATAAACGGCCTTGGAGGCCTCTCACCCATCCGCCGGTTGCTTTAGGCTCCGCTGACCCAGGACGTCTCTCCGCTGGATTTGGACTGGGGATACTAACGGCCGGATCCGTTGTCTGGCTTCCCGTAGCTTGTCCACGACTTTTCCTCAGCTCACCGCCTGCTCTCTGTCCCCGATCCGCTTGCGGTGACTCCTTACTCGAGGTCTTCGGTTGGTTGCCTCTACAACAACTCTGGAACTTGGAGGGCTCCTTCTCTTGAGGAATGAATGACCCGGTAACCGAACTGACAGGTCTCACTTCCTTTCCGCCCTAGGCCCTCTCACAAAAATATGGCACTGCGTCTGCTCTCTCCTCTTCCCTGGCGCGCTCTGGAACTTTCTCCACGAGGCAGAGGATGTAAGTGTCCAGTCCCCACCCACTTCCTGTCTTCTTGCAAAGCATGCCGGGCATTGTAGTCCCAATGTCCAGTATCTCTGATCGCGATAGTCTTCATCTTGTGGCCAAAAATAGGTACTGCCACAGCAAGATTTTTTAACACAGCGCTACAGTCCTATGACCGCTACTTTGCCATCTGCAATCCATTTCATTACTCATCGATGATGACCCTGTGGATTTGTCTTCAGCTTGTTCTCTGGTCCTGGATAGCAGGTTTTATGCTGTCAATAATCGAAGCTCTGCTTCTGAGCCAGATGTCTTACTGCGGCTCCACTGTTATTGACCACTTTTTCTGTGACCTTGTCCCACTCATGCAGCTTTCTTGCTCCGATACATACGCCATTGAAATGACAGACTTTGTCCTCTCCTTCCCAATCCTTGTCTGCCCCATTATCTTCATCATCGTAAATTAGGCCAAGATCATATACACCATCCTCCGTATTCCATCCGTCACAGGCCGCAAGAAAGCCTTCTCCACCTGCAGCTCCCACCTTATCGTCGTTTGTACGTATTACGGAACATGCATCTTCATCTACATGACGCCAGCAATGGAGGACTCCTTCACACTAAAGAAAGTCCTATCCTTACTCTACATCATGGTGACACCACTAATCAATCCATTCATTTACAGCCTGAGGAACAAGGACATCAGCATGTCATTCATAAAGTTATCCAAAAGACTGAAAGGTCTCTGATAGGTAGAACTCCTGTCATGTTAAAACAAAATCCTCCCTTGAACCCCTTGAACTTTGAACTTGTCCTCTTTGGTACTAGTGTATTTTAAAAGGAAAGATTTTATTTTTCTGACTCCAGCAATAAATCTAACCCATGGGGTTGTTTTGGGTTAGTACTGGTCATCGATACAGTTACATTTCTTCCAGTTATCCAGTTTTGGATTGCCATTTAAGGGTTAATCTCTAACCAACCTGCTGCATAATTCAGTGTGATCCAGTGCATGGGAAACTGTGCCATGAATAAAATGTAAATAAATATTTCTATTTTGTTTAACCATTTGTGCTTTCCTTCCTTTTTGGTAAGAAGTGGGTGGAACGATGTGCCCTACCGTCCTTCACTCAGTGGCTTAACATTGCCATAGAGTAGACCATGGTCCCTAATGCCAGCAACCCGATGTGCTGGGCAGGATCAGGTAATATCTTACAGTCCGTGTAATACAGTTACAGCCTATATGTCACCAACAGATTCTGCAGTGCCTTACAATGTTGAAGTACAAACATGAGACATGAGACATAAAGAGATCTTCAGTCTCCAGAATGTGACCCAAATCCGGCGATTCATAACATCAAAACACTTCCTCTTATTCGCGACTTTCATTTCTTCTTCTTATTCTTTTCTTCCGGTTTCGTTCCTTCCTTCTCCCAGCAGCGACACTTCACTTCCTGTCCTGACCGCGATGTCACGTCCTCTCTGTAAATCCCAGCCATCCTTCCCATCCCCATTTCTAATTTGTTTAACAAGCACAACCCATAGAAAATATAACCACAAACGCTCGCTTGTTAAAATGTGAAAAAAAACACTTTACACGTTGTAAATTATTAAAAATTTAATTTTTATTGCATATTTTGTTATAATATACAGACAGGACATGACGTATACATATAATAATGATATTTTATGAATCTGCTGAGTCTGCCGGAAAGAACAATATATAATATGTCTGGGTCATATAATAAAATAAGGCTTCAAATCGTGCTTAAACACAGCGGTGAAATGGCTCAGCAGCGAAAGGGTTTATGTGAGTTTTATTGCTGTGGAGCTCTGTGATACGCTCATACACACCGCACATTACTGTAATTTTTATTACTGTGGAGCTCTGTGATACGCTCAAACACACCGCACATTACTGTGATTTTTATTACTGTGGAGCTCTGTGATACGCTCATACACACCGCACATTACTGTGAGTTTTATTATTGTGAAGCTCTGTGATTCGCTCATACACACTGCACATTACTGTGAGTTTTATTACTGTGGAGCTCTGTGATACGCTCAGACACACTGCACATTACTGTGATTTTTATTACTGTGGAGCTCTGTGATACGCTCACACACACTGCACATTACTGTTAGTTTTATTACTGTGGAGCTCTGTGATACGCTCACACACACTGCACATTACTGTGATTTTTATTACTGTGGAGCTCTGTGATACACTCATACACACCGCACATTACTGTGAGTTTTATTACTGTGGAGCTCTGTGATACGCACATACACACCGCACATTACTGTGAGTTTTATTACTGTGGAGCTCTGTGATACACTCATACACACCGCACATTACTGTGAGTTTTATTACTGTGGAGCTCTGTGATACACTCATACACACCGCACATTACTGTGAGTTTTATTACTGTGGAGCTCTGTGATACGCTCATACACACTGCACATTACTGTGAGTTTTATTACTGTGGAGCTCTGTGATACACTCATACACACCGCACATTACTGTGAGTTTTATTACTGTGGAGCTCTGTGATACACTCACACACACTGCACACTACTTTGAGTTTTATTACTGTGGAGCTCTGTGATACACTCATACACACCGCACATTACTGTGAGTTTTATTACTGTGGAGCTCTGTGATTCGCTCACACACACTGCACATTACTGTGAGTTTTATTACTGTGGAGCTCTGTGATACGCTCACACACACTGCACATTACTGTGAGTTTTATTACTGTGGAGCTCTGTGATTCACTCATACACACCGCACATTACTGTGAGTTTTATTACTGTGGAGCTTTGTGATACACTCACACACACTGCACATTACTGTGAGTTTTATTACTGTGGAGCTCTGTGATACCCTCATACACACTGCACATTACTGTGAGTTTTATTACTGTGGAGCTCTGTGATACGCACATACACACCGCACATTACTGTGAGTTTTATTACTGTGGAGCTCTGTGATACGCACATACACACCGCACATTACTGTGAGTTTTATTACTGTGGAGCTCTGTGATACACTCATACACACCGCACATTACTTGTGAGTTTTATTACTGTGGAGCTCTGTGATACACTCATACACACCGCACATTACTGTGAGTTTTATTACTGTGGAGCGATGTTAAGTCCTTTTTTTCTTTTCTTTTTTTGAAAGGGGAGAAAAACTGTTAGAGGTTGAGGGAATGCCGGGGGGCCCCATCATGAGGCTCAGTAAGGGACCCCATCATTTCTGATGGCTGCCCTGCCAGGCAGGCTGTGTTTCCTGGACACATGTTACGATTTCATCCAGAGGGAGAGCACAGGGAAGGTGCTGCCCTGCAATATTGCAACATGTAGCTACAGGAGAGGGTTTGCTATTTCATGCACAGGCCATCAGCGTGAATAAATTCTAGCAGGGTTTTGCAGAGAAAGGTGAAACTCTGGAGAACGTTTGGAGAAGTGAAAATTCTAGGTCAAAATAACCGATTTGGAAAGTGAGATAAATGGGACAATTTTTCTGGTTTGGCTATTTTGACCTATAATTTTCACTTCTCCAAACGTTCTCCAGAGATTCACCTTTCTCTGAATAACCCTGCATGTGTCCATGAAAACATGGAGGATCCGGCTCACTACAGGAGTTTATTGGTTTCATGGCACAGAAAGAGGTCAGTGATGGAGAGGGGTCAGCAGCCTTGGGCCACAGATGTGTTGGAACTTCATAAACCTTGATACTTAGTCAGCCTTAGATAGGACCGCCAGATCGGCCATGTTTTCCTAGACACATATAATTTATTCATGCTGATGGGCAGTGCATGAAAAATGCCACCCCCATATGCTGCAGGTAAGAAAGCAACAAGGAATCCCAGGTGATCTGCCTTGGTTTCCTTCCTGTGCAGCAAATGGGTTATACATGTTGCAGGGCAGCACTTTTCCATGTGCTCCCCCTCTGCATGAAATAATAATGTGTCCAGGAAAACATGGCTGATCTGCCAACCATCAACTGAGCATAATGGGAGATGCAGTCCCAAAACACCTGCAGGGACAACGTAGCTCAGCCCTGGTGTAGGAGGTTAAACCTGTAACCTATGTACCTGTATATTCAAAGTGCAAGGGGGACCTAGAACCGGGATTTATATGTTATACAGGTTCCCTTTTCTGTTAGAGGTAACTGCAGGTGGTAGTATAGATTATACAGATGCCCCAGTCATGACTGCTACAGGTGGTAGTATAGATTATACAGATTGCCTGCGCCAGGTATATAGGTCACAGGTGGTAGTATAGATTATACAGATTACCTGCGCCAGTCAGGAAGACTACAGGTGGTAGTATAGATTATACAGATTACCTGCGCCAGTCAGGAAGACTACAGGTGGTAGTATAGATTATACAGATGCCCCAGTCATGAATGCTACAGGTGGTAGTATAGATTATACAGATGCCCCAGTCATGAAGGCTACAGGTGGTAGTATAGATTATACAGATTGCCTGCGCCAGGTATATAGGTCACAGGTGGTAGTATAGATTATACAGATTGCCTGCACCAGTCAGGAAGACTACAGGTGGTAGTATAGATTATACAGATTGCCTGCGCCAGTCAGGAAGGCTACAGGTGGTAGTATAGATTATACAGATTACCTGCCCCAGACAGATAGGTTACAGGTGGTGGTATAGATTATACAGATTGCCTACCCCAGCCAGATAGGTTACAGGTGGTAGTATAGAATATACAGATTACCTGCCCCAGGTAGATAGGAGGAGTTATACCAGCCCAGTTAGTGGCCCATGCTGGTTGTGGGAGGGCTATATAAGGTGCATGGCTGTGTAGGGAGCTATTATCCAGCAGTCAGAATGGGGCAGTTGATAGGATGGAGTGGCCTGCTTGTGGTGGTGTTGATGGTCTTTGGGCTAGGTGTGGACTTCACACAGAGTGATGACTCTGCAAGGGATAGAAGACAAGTTGAGTCATGGTGGTTGAACTCCCAGCGTCCTCGCCCTGAGGCTGGTTGGGGGTCCTCCAGGCTGAATGTTGGGGTCTTTGGCCAGTCCAGGCAGCTGCAGACATCTGGCCAGCATCCCATTGGAGTACAGTGTATGGAGGACACCATGGTTGTGACTGTGAAGACTGATTTCTATAGGAATGGGAAGCTGGTGAAGGCCTCGGATTTGAGTCTTGGACCCAGGCAGTGCAGACCGTCCTCCCAGACCACCACCACTGTGATCTTCCAGCAGAAGCTACAGGACTGTGGCAACACTTTACAGGTGAGGGCATGGTAAACTGTTGGGCCTGATCCAGTTCTTTTCCCCCCCCCCCCCCCCATCATGTAGAGGGAGATCACTGTGTATGTGCTGCCATCTTGTATTTAGAACTAGCATAAGCTCGGTCATTAACCTCTACTAGTTCCCATGTTCCTTCCTACTTGCTTTGATTTCCCCTGGATGTGGGCAATGCATTAAAACTGTCCTAGATGCCCCCTGTGTGTCCTAGTAGGGCAGATCTCTGCCACCTTTCCCATCTCTAGATTTTGTTGTTCTCTCTGGGTGGCTGCATCGCCTGCCCTGCAGTGAGCATTACTAATAATCCTAGATGCTTCATTGCTCTGCTGGCCATATTCCTGATCTGCTAGAATTGCTAATAGCTGGGGCACCGGGCTTTGCACTCAAACCTGTCATGGTTCTTGCAATTTAAGGCCCTGCATACTGTGACTTGTCTTCAAATGTCAGCAGCAGAATAGCCATGTTGGGTGACCTCGCTTGAGCTGTGGCTTTATGTAATGGGCTGTTGCATGGAAAGTCTCTGACCCAGTTAATGGTGGTGGGCCCTGGGGTTTTGGAGTCAAAAAGCCTTTACTTGTAAATCCTAAATTCCGAGCCATGCAGTCCTTCCCTCCACCCTACTGGTGATGCACATGTTGGCTCTTTCACTCATGGTAGGGGCTGACGGTGTCACAGCACGAAGGTGTGAACTAAACCTCTCCTAGGATTCTGTGTGGGCTGAGTGCAGGACTTTGACTTCAATGCCAAATGTGTGAAGCAGTCTTCCTGAGCCGGCTCTACAGGGGAGAGCTAATTGCAAAATCAGACTCTTGCTGGTCTGTGTCCAGCATTGAAGGTCCCTTGTCTTTGGTCTCCTCTGCAATTCAAATCCCAGCATGACTGTATCTAAAACCCCGTAACATTCCAACCTGGAGGTAGGTGTCGCCTTGACCTGCATAAACCTCTTAACCTCATGGTCCTGCGCATGATGCACCACCGGCACAAAGACTTGCTATGACAAGTCCCTCTATAAAACTCAACCATGACTTTCCCAGGTCAGACCCAGCAAGACTTTAACCTTACTGTATATGCTGACCTATATACCACCAGTTCACATACCATAATGCTGCCTGCATGTGATCTTCTGGGATCAACAATGGTCTCTCCACTGTGGAATCCCTCGTGTCTGGGTCATCTTATTCATCCCCTACAGAAATTAACTTGTGGAAGAATGATTAATGTGTATCTAAGCAACTTGCTGGAAGCCAATGCCTAAACGTTCAGACCTGTCGGTTGTATGTGTGGAGGGAAACCTGCGGGCACAAGATGTAGAGCCGTGTCTGCTCTCCTGCAGTTTCTCAATTGTATGTCCCATGATGCATAGTCACTTAAAGCTGGCTGGGCAGAATGAAATGTCTTTCACCCACCCCTGTGACTTGGTGTCCTCAACGTACTGTAGCAGGAACACTGGCTGGACCTTGTTGGACCCTAATCACATTGGTGGGATTGTCCCTGTCAATCTCTGAAACCTCACTAAATCATAGGTCAGCAGACTTGGGTCTGTCATGGCACACAGCCATGATTCTTGGCCACTTGGGCCATTCTTGTTAGCAAGTGAGATGGGGGTTCCAAAACCTGGGTTGACCCCCCCCCCCCCCTCGTTATGGCTCCTGGCAGACAGTCATTGTACTGCAGGTCACTTTTTGATCTAGTTCAACCTGGGAAATCTCATGCTGAGGTATTCTCTTGCAGATGACACCTGATTGGCTGATTTACAGCACGAGCCTGACATACAATCCAACTCCGGCGAGAAACTCTCCCGTTATCCGAACTAACCCGGCAGTGGTTCTGATCCAGTGCCTTTACTTCAGGTGACTATGAATGGACCTGTCTGTTTCATTAATGGCTGTACACTCACGCCCCATGAAATCTGCTCTGATCAGTGATTCCTGGCAGCTCATATTAACCCCTTCAAAGTGCTTTATAAATACTTGCTACACCTTCTGTAGCGCTGTACAATTGAGACTAACAAACATGCATAAACGTTGACAAATCTGTCTGCACTCCTATACAACTCCACGTGCAACGAAACACAAGGTTTAAGTTTGCTGGAATGGCCATTGAAGTGTAAGCTCACTTGCCCCATCAAGGCACCTTTTGTAGTGGTAACCTAACCCATGAAAGCTCCTGAGCAGCTGCACGATCTCTGGGAGAGGACATGCAGCTGCTCAGTGGTTACTGGTTACATTGCTCGAATGGCCAAATAAAACCTTTTGTGTTCTCGTGTAGATGACATAATGTTGTTTTTATACATGACCTGGAGTCGCTGTTACAGCTGCTCGGAGTGCGGACATGGCGCCTTTCAGGTTTTACCTCCTTGCGCATCATGCCCAGAATGCTAAACCCTGAAGGGCACATTCTGGATCCTAAAAGCAAACCCATTTAACCTGCAATCATGACACAGCCCCTGGTCACATTGACCCTATCTGCTACCACTGATCATGGACTCTGACTTTAAATGATCTGACTACTCTTTGCAGACATCAAAATGTAAGCAGCAAGGCTATCAAACCAACGTGGAGTCCCTTCAGTTCCACCATATCGTCAGAGGAGCGCCTGTCCTTATCCTTGAGGCTGATGCATGGTAATGGGCTCTTCTTGCCTTTTTTGTATGATGGGCCAAGTGCCTCCCAGCTTCATTAAAGCTCACTGTGTGTATAATCTTCCAGATGACTGGAGCTCCCCAAGATCATCTCTAGTCTTCCAGCTGGGTGACATCTTTAACATAGAGGCTTCTGTTGATGTTGGGAATCATGTACCCATGAAGGTCTTTGTAGACAGCTGTGTGGCTACATTGTCCCCTGACCCCACCTCTTCTCCACGTTATGACATCATTGCTCAATATGGGTAAGGGACTTTCTATATTAACATGAAATGGAACTGCCTCCACTAAAACAGCTTTCATACTGCAGGTGCCTGTTGGATGGAACACGAGAAGATTCCTCCTCTGCATTTAAGGCCCCTAGACCAGCTTCAAACAGGCTCCAGTTTACAGTAGATGCCTTCAGATTCTCTGCTTCTGAGAACTCCCTGGTGAGTTTGCCTAGTGGTCCTTTTGACTAAGTGTTTCCCTGCCATGTTGTACTTCCTATAAAGGTTGTCTATTCCTAGATCTACATCACTTGCAACCTGAGGGCAACTGCAGAAGACCAGGTTCCCAGCACCACTAACAAGGCCTGTTCCTTCAGCAAAAGCACTAGCGGGTATGTGGAGCAGTCTCTAGACCTCAGCCCTAGTAAACCAGGGGCTGTGTGATGATCAATGCCCCCCTGTTTGGGCTGGGCCATGCAAAGCTAACATGTGGTCTCTTCAGATGGACAGTTGTTGAAGGCACCAGTAACATCTGTAGCTGTTGTGACTCTGGAACCTGCACCCCTGGCAGTAGAGCTGGTGCTCCTTTTCCTGGCCACAGGAGAGTTGGCAAGAGGGAATTTACTGATGGTAAGTCAACTGTCCAAGTGATCTCCCCTCTGAAGCCGTGGCAGCATGTCTTGTGTTCATCGCAGGGTACAAATGGGGTGGTACTCCCTCAGCTTAACTGGGAATCCTTTCCCTACGATGACCTTAATATCCATATTGAGACATTAAAGACATGAATCCCTTGACCTTGCATAATGCCTTGTTGGAAAATCCTCTTAACCCCTTCAATAAGCGACTTCCAAAAATCCAGTGTTTGGAATGTTTACTCTTACACGAGACATAGATTGAGCACGAGTTAAGGGGACTATTAGAGCTCACGTCTAATGGAGCCACTCCATGATCAGTTGGGGAAATTCCAATGTGATAGGATGCCCCCCCCCCCCAACAAATTAAGTCTTAGTTTTTGGGCTCCAGGTGCCCCAAGTGCCTGCAGGTGTTTGAGATGAAATTTGTTGCGATCACAGAACCACCTCTGGTTAACATACTGGGCTTTGGTGTCTGCTACAACTGACCCTGTAACTACTCGCAGCCACTGAAGAGCTTTGAGACCTGACAATCCCAGAACTTCCTATAGCAAGCTACAAAGCCCAAACTAATCCCTTGTTGCTGGTTTGACTTGTGTCCCTTGTCTCCCATCACTGTTCCCTTAGCGCTGGGTAGACTTCATAAATTTAACTGTTCAAGGAGCAGAATGTGTAGTCTGCAAGAGGTGCACCCAGTCAGACCAGTTTCAAAGCTGAAGTGGCTTTGTTTTTCTTTATCCTGGAACATGTCTCATACAGAATGCACCTGTAACCGTGACTATATACAGAATGCACCTGTAACCGTGCTAATAGATTGCAGATATTAACACAGATAAACAGTAAAGCATTTTACTACTTTTGTATTTCTGTTTGGAAAATTCAATGTTCTTGAACCCAGGTCAATTGCAAATGAGAGAAATCTCAATGTGTCCTTCCTGGTAAAATCCTTTTATAAATGGAGATGTCTTCCTTTGCTTAGGAGCATTAAGTGACCGTGCTGTGTCTTGTAACCTGTACCTCCTCCTAACCTCTTCTTGCAGTGTCTCCAGACCATGAATCTGTCCTGCTAGGTCCTCTATTGGTTCTTGGTGCAGACCAGGGTGAGGGCCTGAGTGAAGCAGTGACGCAAGCATCTGGCCCTCTGGAGCTGTGGATCTTGGTGGCCATTATCTCTACAAGTGTGGTAACAGTTACTGGACTTGTTGTAACGTGTGTAATGAAGAAACGCGGTGAGAAATAATAAAATGTGACTTTTCCAGCTCTGTGTACATGAAGTCTTTCACTTGGTTTGGTCCCTCAATCCAACGTGGGGCAGGGACAAGCTAATGCTCTATAGACAGCCTGGGTGGTATTTGCATGGTGTATCATGCTGTGCAAAGTGACATGTCTTAACTTCGTCCTTTGTGTAGGCTCTAGGTGCCACAGGTCTGGTCCTCTGGCACTGCATCCACACAGCTGCAACTTTTGGCAAAGTTGACTCCCTTCCCTCTCGCTGGAGCATGAATACTTGGTCTCAGAAGCATATATTATACAGCTCATCAGCTACACCTCCAATTTAAAAGCCTGGGCTGCCAAGGTTTTCCATCACTGTCCAATGTGTCCAGCTGGGATATACTGCTACAAGGATTATTTAAAAAAATTTTTCCTATGCCGTTACTGATTCTCTGGACCACTTCACTAACTCAACCTCAATATTTCTGGTTTCTTCAGAAACACATTATGTAGACACATGCTCCTCACTAGGGTTGAGGACCTCCTTGACAGAACTGCAGGTCTCTAGACAAGTTTCTGAACATGCAGTACAACAAATGCAGGCACAAACGGGAGCCCATTCAACCCCCCCCCCCCATAAACAAGGTTTGATAAATTGTCCCAGAGTGCACGTCTCATACTAGATCATGGTACATTCGTGCAGTAATATCAATAACATTGAGCAAATAGTCAATAACTCACTAGTGGGTGGACTCAGACAAGTTGGGTGTGTCTGTGTATATATGCAGTACTTTACAGCTTGTGTAACTGGTCCTGATGTTACTGTAATGTCCAGTTATATAAATGAAGACAAGTGCTGCAGCTTAATGTCACTGACACACGAGTTAAGCTCAATGGTGCCATTATAGGGACAACTGCTCCATATACAAAGAACCCTGGTTCCTCCTGCCAGCCCTCCATGGATCTCACATTTGGTCAGTAACATGGTACCTGTGCTCCAGAGGCACAACTGAAGCCTTGTGCACCAGATGTAACACAGGCATGTGCGCCATGTAGTGTTAGACTCCGTGTGTTGTAGATCCTAGTGCTGTGTCACTGGCACCATGATGTACCCTGACCATCAAACCCTCACTGGCTCAATCATGGTATCTGGGGGGGGGGGGTGGAGAAGAGAGAAGGAACACCCCACTTACATGAAGTTATCAAATGGGAATAATGGCTTAAATGTTAGGCCTTCAATGGATTTTTAAACAGTTGCTGGGAATGCTTTAAGGGGTCAGTCTGCTCTGGAGGCTGTGGTCTCAGCTCATTAACTAATGGATCAGTTAGGATTTTCATACTTTGTTGCAGTGTCTGCACAAGGTCTTAAATCTAGAACCTGGCAATGAGAAGGAAGCTGCTGCCATGGCTGAAGGAAAAGCTCACGGTTGAAGTCCTGTTCATCAGATTTCATCTTCCACAGAATTTGACATTCGCAGTTGGCAAGTTTATTTTCAACCTTAATTTAAGACAAATCACTGGCCTGGGCAGCCCCTTTCAGGCCGTTCACATGGGACAAGGTGTATAAATGAAGGCAGCCCTTTATTTCACGTGGGCACCTTACACCAAATGGCACATGGATCTGATTACTCGGTGACCACTGGTTTATTGATGGATCTAAGGTTGAAAAGGGGTTGCCATGTTGGGGGGGGGGGGTGGTGTAAAAATAAGGACCTACAGCCTAATCTCATACAGCTGGATTTACTCAACTGCAAGTCTCAGAACTCCTGGCCGGTGCTTGTCGCTCAGTACTTCACTGGCAAGAGGCTGGCCTCAGTCTTTCTAGAGACTACAGGTCACTACAATGATGGAGCCATTCAATGACTTTACTGTAGCCCTGCATGAACTGGGCCATTTGGATGTGTGTGATATGTTGGGAGCTTTGTCAATGATTATTTTCTTGCCTCCCTGGATGAGCAAATGGGTGTAGCCCTTTTAAAGCCAGGCACCCTGCAGACATATTTTACATATCGTTAGCCCCATCCACACTAGGTGACCCCCCCCCCCCCATGTTAAACCCTCCCAAACCATGTATCCGGATACAGCAGTGCTAGAAATGATCCCTGAAATATGGAGCAGAAACCCTTTCTACAAGACAGTGTATATAGACCCCCCCTTAGGCTGGGGTCAGACCACCGCATTTTTAACCCGTGTGCAGCCATACTTTATTAAGGCCGCAGTAACAACAAATGACGGCTAATATACAAAGTACAGCCGCATGGAAGTTCAGCCACGCAACGCAAGCGACAAACTGATGCACAGAATGCACTGCTGCCACATAGCGGCGTGTGTGCGTGATTAGGAGACGTCAGATGCTGCTCATGTCCAGCCAACATAACGTCCAGTTTCCTGGTTAAAATCTGTAAAAAAATCACGCACGAAAATGCGCATCGTATGACCGTTTTCGCACATTCTGTGGAAAAATAAATCCATGCGTACGGACGCACTTTGACGGTCGCTGCAACTAATGCGTTTGTTTGACCCGAGCTTTACTGGTACAGAAAACCAAAGGGGCTTTCACAGTCCATTGCAGGTTTGCGGGCACACTTGTCCCCCAGTTGAGGTCAACTCAAACTGATTACATCTCACATGGATTCTAATACCTTGACAAACCACGTGTTCACTCCATGTAATACACAACGTGGTCTGTCACAGGGATATTCTGTGTCCCTTTCCCACTCGGTCTCTGATTCTTGATTGTGGGGACTTTTGCTTCTCGGGGTGATGTCTCTGAAACTACCGGCCAGGTCATCTGAAAGCTGGTCCCTTGAGAGGATCTGGGAAAGGGCAGACGAAATAACCGTTGTCTGCTCCCAGAGCCTTGGATAGAACCCTGGTGATTTCCCGTTACAGACCAACTCGCCAGAGGGAGAAAGATTGAACGGACGTGCATGACCTAAAAATTCACTTCGGGAGCATTTCAAAAACCTTGGAAATGTCTGTCTGGAAGCACACTAAATCAACACTTTTCATTGTAGTGGACATGATCACAGTGAATGTCAGGCAGTATCATCTTGTGGTGCAGCAAGATGTCGTCTCTTATACCACCAGTTCTCCCCATACAGGACCCAGAATAGGGGGTACAAGTAATGCGACATTAGAATATACAGTAAATTTCCTGTCGGCATTGCATATCCATGTGCAGGAGTAAAGGTTATGACCGGGTTGGTGTGCAGAATAATGGTCAAACTGTCCAAACATATTTCGGGGAAAGATACTGGTACTTTCCATCTGGAGTATGTATGGCCAAACCTCACTTTCCTAACATTTTCCCTCATTATGAGAAAAACACGTTTACCTCAACTTCAAAACTGGGGTCAACCAAAGAATAAGTATGGCTGAACTGAGACCATATGATGGGGCCAAGTTCCATGTCATGGCTGTGCTTCTTGCTGGCAATGCCTGCTTCTCCTCCAGCCACTTTCAGCATGTTTGGTTACACAGGGGTTACTTAGATACCTATAAGACATATTCATCTCCTCCATACATACAATGAAGACACTCATACCAAGAGGAAAGAACCAAGATTTAGAGTTTTGGTTTTTTTTCTGTTTATATTAATTTTTAGATTCTTTATTGATTTTATGCAAAGAGTTAAGATTCTTCTTTCTTGCTCGCTCCGGGTAACGAGTGTTTTGTTTTGTATATTCCCTGTCTGATTAATTTGTCCTTTATTTATTAATACGAGTTATTCCTATCTGGTGATTCCCAGGGCTCTGCACCAAGGATATAAAAACCTCGGCATGTTCATAAGCTGGACGCGTTGCTGGAAAGCCGTGCAATACGTTCTTTATGTATGTCCAGGGTCATTAATGATGGAAATAAAGCCAGCTTTACCGAGCTTGAATTCGGTCTACGATCCCGACGAATGGAGCCAGCATATTAAATTACATCTGATGGACCTCTTGTCACGATCCAACCTCAAAAACAATATGGTACGGCAGTGTTTTATAGTCTTGGATTGTTTGCAAAACATCTCCAAACTCTGGATGCAAAGTCCCCAAACATGATGGACTTCCTCCCTTCCTTCCTCCCTTCCTCCCTTCCCTCCCTCCTTCCCTTCCTTCCTCCCTTCCTCCCTCTGATACATTAGCTTAATTCTTTTGGTTTGGCCAAGCAGCTTTTTAACCACATAAAGGTTTATTCAAAGAGCCGAATTGGCTCCAAAACTGAACAGCACCGAAATGTCAGTGAAATGCTCTGCTGTTCGGTGGTTTAATTCAGCAGCTTTAATCAGGCGAATCCCATAGGTTTCAATGTTAAAAATATACCCGTTTTTATTAAATATTTTTTTAAATCATTTTTTAATTTGCAGCAAAAGGTCTCTTATTTATTATATTTTTTTAGAAAAAAACTTTAGGCATTTATTTTTGGGCAATAATTTTTTTTCCTATACATATATATATATTTTTGTTTTTACAGTGTTCTTTTTTTTTCTGTAACAGACCTTTTTATTTTTCATAGAACCTTATATGTTGAATCCAGGCATTTTCATCCAGTATTTTTTTATTTTTTTTTAAAGTTGCAGTTTTTTTTAAAATTTCTTTTATCTTTTAGTCTGCTTTTTCCAGTGGCTGGTCATCGCTCCATTCGGCGAGTAGCCGGCTTTTTTCTGATGCTTTCAGTTGTTTATCAGTGGATCGTTGGTTAAGTTCGGTGTTTTTTCGGTGGCTGATTCAGCGGTTTTGCGGTCTTTTTTTCATCATTCGATTCAGCGGTTTTGCAGTGCTTTTTGGATATATTCGGCGGATTTTCCCTGCACTTCGGGCATCCTGCGCTGATTGCTGAACAAAAGAGCACCAAGATTCCAGTGGCAATTCAGTGCTCTTTGAATAGCCTTGTCAGTCATTTAATAGCGACCATTCTCTGTTCCTTCTAGCTCTTAGATCAGGCTTTCTCTTCTAACACAGAAGAGGTGAGACCTTCTGGTTAGCAATAAACACCAGACAATGAGGTGGCCAACATGTCAGGCCATAATAAGAAAAATCCTTGAAATGTTTAATGTTTGCCAAATAATGTCAATGAAGGCTTATCACAGGGACTCCAAGACTGTAGTCCACTATTCCTGCTACTCCTGCGTCTTAAGTTTATTCAACAATTTTTAAGAAATGTTTTCAAGACCATGAGTGGTCAACCTTGATCCACCAACCACAAGCTCAGAATGGGTAGGAGTCTCGGTTGAGGTTGGATGACAGACAACCAGTAAATACATCTGTCCGTCATATCTTTGCTCGTCCTGTATTATTCCTTGTCTGCTTAGGTAAATTAAGAATTGTTGGTTTTCCATACGTCGAGCGGCAGTACCCATGGGTTCATCTTCAATCCCAAATGTAGACAGGTTACCAAGCCTAGAAAACAAAAGGACCCTCCTAGAGCCAGGTGAACCCCTCCCTCACCTGTGACTCCTCCCCTGTTGCCTATAAGGAGACCTGAGCCCAGAACCCCCCAGTCATTCCTTCCTGTCCTCCGGACAGGGTTACCTGGGAGGCGGTTGAGGGGGAATCCGTTGGTTCCGGGGGCGGCCGCTTACTTCTCCCTTATTTTCTGTCTGGGCCCGGCCTGGGCCTCCCTGGCCGGGTACCGGGTGGTGCTTCGGTGGTGGCTCGGGTCGGCCGGCTCCTGCGCTTCGTTTGCTGCGCAGTCCGGAGTGTCTGCGGCTGGGAGTCGCTTCTTGATGACGCGGTTTCCGGGGGTTCTCCGGCGCATGCGCCGGAGGGCGGGCGCCTTCTTCCCACGTGGTGGGGGAATCTCTGGCGCCACTTCTCCGCAGTCGCTTGCCTGGTGAGCCGCAGGTCAGCGTTGCTGTTCCACCGGCGCTTGTGTCTCCTCCTCTCGCCCCAGATCGGCTTGGTGCAGGTTAGTGTGTGTCTGCTCGGGGGTGTTCCAGCAGCTTGTTCCCATCACTTATGTCGTCCTTGCTTGTAGGATGTCGGCCCCGGAGGCGCTGCCTGATCTGGGAAAGGGGAAGGCCCCCTCGAAGTCAAAGCACCTGGTCTGCTCTTCCTGTGCTCAGCCCCTGCCCGACGGCTATAAGAAAAAGCTGTGCTCCCTGTGTGCCAAGGATGCGGGAGAGGGGGCGAAAAAGTCTGAAGTGACTGCCTTTGTGTCCTGGCTTCAAACTTTTCTGCAGCAAACGTTTACGGCCATGCAGGCTGCTGCTGCTCAGCCTCCCCCGTGGCTGACGTTCCGGGTCCCTCCGGTTTGTCTTTTTCTGGTCCGAGAAAACGTCGGCGTACGGAGTATGAGGACATGGAGTCTGAGGAAGAGCTCCTTGATCCTGAGTTTTCGGACGTCTCCTCTGATGAGGATGAGACTTTGGCTGTTTTTGATGAGGACTGTGCCCGTCCGTTGATCAAGGAGGTCGTCTCTGTGATGGGGGCTCCGGATGCACCGACAGGGGCCCTTAAGACTAAGGGGTTTCCTTTTCACCCTTTGTTGAAGCAGGTTATGTCTAAAGAATGGTCTGTGCCTGACCGGCGTCCTTTTGTCTCCAAGCGGTTCCGATCTATGTTTCCCCTAGCCTTGTCTCCCGCTGAGGACTTTGGGGTGTTGCCGAAGGTGGATGTGCCCGTGGCGCAGCTTCATCACAGGTCTGCTATTCCTTCTGGGGACTTGTCCACCTTGAAGGACCCGATGGACAAGAGGATTGAGACTGCCTTGCGGCGTAACTATGCTGCCCTGGCTTCCCAGGCTAAGGCCCTGGTGGCGGCGTCTTCCGTTTCCCGGGCACAACGGCTCTGGTTGCAGGAGCTGGAGGGTGCTTTGTCCGGCCTCTCCCCTGAGTTGCGTCAACTGTTCCTCCTCTTTCAATCTGCTTCGGATTTCTTATGTGACGCTGCGATTGAATCCCTGAAGCTGGCTTCCCGGGCCTTGGGCCTCAATGTGGTGGGCCGTCGTGCAGTCTGGCTCCGGTCCTGGTCGGCTGACACTGCTTCGAAGAATTCGTTGTGTGGCCTGTCCTTCGAGCCGGGTATGCTGTTTGGATCGGCTCTGCAGGACTTACTGCAACAGCTTGCTGATGTTAAGAAGGCTCTTCCACAGGATCGGCCCAGGGATGCTTGGCATCGTCGGGGGTTCTCCGGGCGTGGGTCCTTTCGTCCCTACATTAGGCGTTTCCGCCCCTTCCGTCAGCATATGCCTGAGCAGCGTCCGCAGGCTCCGGGGTTTCGTAAGTTCAGAAAGTTCTGACTCCGGTGTCCCGGTTGGTGGTCGTCTTCTTCACTTCGCGGCTGCGTGGCAGGGGACGACTTCAGATGCCTGGGTTTTGGAGACTGTTCGGTGTGGCTACGTTATTCAGTTTGTGTCTTCTCCTCGTAATGCCTTCCTTCTCTCCTCTCAGCATTCCACTTACTCCGGGGATCAGTTGTTCTCGGAGGTCATGGGATTGCTGGAGAAACGGGTGATAGGACCGGTGCCTTCGCAGGACTGCTTCCAAGGTACTTACTCTCGTCTTTTTCTAGTGGGGAAACCGGATGGTTCCTTCCGCCCCATCCTGGACCTTAAGTCTGTGAATCGATTTGTGCGTAGGGAACGGTTCCGGATGGATACCATTGGCTCTGCCTCTCGGATTCTGCGGCCTGGCGATTTCATGGTCACCTTGGATCTGCAGGATGCTTATCTTCATGTCCCGGTCGCCCGGGTGAGCCGGCAGTTCCTCCGGTTTGCGGTTCAGTCTGGGGGCAGGGTGTTTCATTTTCAGTTTCTGGCCCTTCCCTTTGGGTTGTCCTCCGCTCCCAGGGTTTTTTCGAAGATTTTGATCGTTGTTACTGCCTTTCTGCGTCACGAGGGCCTGTACATTGTCCCTTATCTGGACGATTGGCTTCTTAAGGCCTCTACTGTACCGCTCCTCGAGGCTCATTTGGCCCGCACGATTGAGGTTCTCTCCCGGCACGGGTGGCTGGTGAACTGGAGGAAATCGCGCCTGGTGCCAGTGCAGAGGATTGTCTTTCTGGGGTTCGTGTTGGATACGTCTCTCATGGCTGTTTTTCTTTCAGATTCCAACAAGGAAAAGCTTCAAGGTCACGTTCGAGCTCTTCTGCTTACTCCGTGGGGCTCCGTCCGGGGACTGTTGCGGGTTCTCAGTCATTTGACGGCTGCTATCCCGGCGGTGCCGTGGGAGCGTGCTCACGCCAGAGGTCTGCAAGGCGATATCCTTTCCCAGTGGGATGGGGACCTGTCCCACCTGGACCGTTCGATCTGCATCTCGGGGTCCACAAGGGCTCGGTTGCTGTGGTGGCTCCACTCTCCGTTCCTTGGCGTGGGTGTTCCTATGGCGGTTCCGGAGTGGCTCACGGTGACGACGGACGCATCGCTTTCCGGATGGGGCGCTCATTGTCGGGACGTCCAGGCCCACGGGGTTTGGGATCCTTGGACTGGCTCTCTGTCCTCCAACGCAAGGGAGCTTCTGGCCGTCTGGGAGGCTCTTCAGGCTCTTGCGGGGCTTCTGCGTGGTCGGGCCGTGCGGGTCCAGTCCGACAACGTCGCCACGGTGTGTTACCTGAACAAACAAGGGGGCACGCGTTCGCGCCTCCTTTCGGCTCTGTGCGGCACCATCATGGACTGGGCGGAGCTCCATCTGCAAGCGCTCTCTGCGGTTCACATCCGAGGTGTGCTCAACGTCCGGGAGGATTTTCTGAGCCGTGCTTCTCTGGCGCAACGGGACTGGTCCCTGTCTCCGGCGGTGTTCTCGGAGGTGGTCTCTCGGTTTGGCCTTCCGGTCATCGATCTCATGGCATCCAGGCTTTCGGCGAAGGTTCCTCGCTTCGCCTCCCTCCGACGAAGGGACTGTCCGGAACTGCTGGACGCCTTCTCGTTCCGGTGGGCCTTCGAGCTGGCGTACGTCTTCCCCCCGATTGCCCTGATCCCGCGGGTCCTTCAGAAGATCAGAATGGACCAGGCGTCGGTGGTTGCGATCCTCCCCTTCTGGCCGCGCAGGGTCTGGTTTCCGGAGGTGTTGTTTCTGTCTCGTCGTCGCTATTGGGTCCTCCGGTGTCGGACTCTCTGCTGGACTTCCCTGCTCTCCCGGCCGGGATGCTGGGGTCGTTCCGACTGACGGCGTGGCTGATGCTGCCTCCGTACTGACTTCTCTTGGTCTCTCGTCTGGCCTGGTTTCCTTGTTGTCACATGACGTTAAACTGTCGACTCGGCGTATCTATGATCGGGTTTGGCGCACGTTTCTCTCCTGGTGTCGGGTGCGTGCTCTTGACCCGGTCTCTATCTCCGTTCCTGATCTGCTGTGCTTCCTGGAGAGTGGGTTCCGCAAGGGGTTGCGGCCTGGAACCCTCAGGGTCCAGGTGGCTGCCATATCTTCGGTCACTCTGAGGGAATTGGCCTTGCATCCTTTGGTGCGAAAGTTTTTTCGGGCGGTGTCCTCTCTGCGCCCCTTTGTCAGGGAGCTGGTTCCGCCTTGGGATTTGAACTTGGTCCTGGATGCCCTGTGTGGTGCTCCCTTTGAGCCCCTGGCTTCCTCCTCCTTGCGGGACTTGACTCTCAAGGCGGTGTTTCTCACGGCTATCACCTCTGCCAGGAGGGTCGGGGAGCTCCAGGCTCTCGCTTGTCACCCCCCCTACACGGTTTTCCATGCCAGCAAGGTGGTGTTGCGTCCGTTGCCTGGTTTCCGTCCTAAGGTTGCCTCTCCTGGGACCTTAATCAGGAAATCGTTCTCCCGTCTTTTTGTGACGCACCGGGCTCCTCCTCTTCTTCTCTGTGCAAATGGCGCACCCTGGATGTGGTGCGGGTCTTGCGGGTGTATCTGGAGCGTACCAGCTCCTGGCGTCGCTCTGTTCACCTTTTTGTTCTTTTTCACAGTGCCTCTAAGGGTGTGGGTGCTTCCCGTTCTTCCATTGCTCGGTGGGTTCGTCAGGCCGTAGCCTTGGCTTATTCGGCTGGTGGTAAGGTTTCTCCCGTAGGGGTGACGGCGCACTCCACTAGATCTGTGTCGGCTTCCTGGGCCTTGCATGCGGCTGCTACGGCTGAACAAGGGTGCAGGGCGGCCACCTGGTCCTCTCTTCACACCTTCACGCGTCATTACCGTCTGGATGGTCTTGCCTCTGCCGAGGCGTCCTTTGGGCGCAAGGTTCTGCAGGCGGTGGTGCCGTCTTGATCCCTCCCTCTGATGGGGGCTTTGTAGGTCCCATGGGTACTGCCGCTCGAGTATATGAAACGGGTATTTCTTACCGTAAATATTCTTTTCCATAGTCGTAGCGGCAGTACCGCTTCCCTCCCTCTGCTTTGTGTTGTGTTGGTTTTTGATTAAAGTGGTGTGTACTTGATGATTTGGTTCTGGCTTGTCATTGACTGGGGGGTTCTGGGCTCAGGTCTCCTTATAGGCAACAGGGGAGGAGTCACAGGTGAGGGAGGGGTTCACCTGGCTCTAGGAGGGTCCTTTTGTTTTCTAGGCTTGGTAACCTGTCTACATTTGGGATTGAAGATGAACCCATGGGTACTGCCGCTACGACTATGGAAAAGAATATTTACGGTAAGAAATACCGTTTTTTCAGGGGTTATTCAATTTGTTTCGGCGATTTCAGTTCACTGACCCTCGGTGAATTCACTATTCACCGCAGGGTCCTCGGTGTGTGCCTAACAACAAGGTGTTGCCAAATGCCGCTAAACGCAGCTGCCCACCCCCAATCAGTCTGCTGGATGCCGCCGATGACCGCCAAACGCTGCCGAACTGCAGACAAAAACAGAACTCAGCTATTTTTTAAAAGGCTTTTGGGAAACAATTAAAATGTGTGGAAATAATAAAAACGGTCCTATACAAAAAGTCTGTTACAGAATAAAAAAACAAAAGCAATTAAAAACAAATGGGAGTCAAAAATTTTGGCTAAAAATGCTGAATAAATAAATAGGCTTTTTGCTGAAACTGAAAAGAATAAATGGTTGAATAAAAATATGATAAAAAACACTAATGTGTTTTCACATTGAATCCTATGGGATTCACCTGTTTAAACCTGTCGAACTGAATTGCTTAAATCTGGACGTTTTACTGACCCATCGGTGCAGTTCTTCGTTCTGTGAATAGATAAACCAATACTCCTCTATGGGACAATTTCACTGCCGCCAAATGTCACTGAATTGTGCCGAATTGCACTGTATTTCGCTGTCACTTTGCCAGTCTTTGGAGAATTGCCAGCTCTCTGAATAGATGGACTGCCACGACATTGCACCGTATGGGGAAAATCACTGTTCGGTGCAATTCGGTGGCAAGTTCGGCGCTTATTGCATAACTCTATTAGTCCGGAATTTAGCAAGTCTACGGTCAACGAACCTCACTCTATGGCGAACGTGTTCCCGTTGCTGGATTTGTAAATAAATAAATAATTATTCTTCAAACAAAACAATTTTTCTTTTAATCTTGTGTATCATCACATGATCTTTGTCTCATACATAAGTTCCAAAAATAGAACCCGGGGAAGAAGGATTCACTAATAATCCGTCATACAATACCATAGTTTGAAAAATATATTTTATTGATGACTTGGTAAGGTCACATCAAGAGTAGAAGAATACATCAAAAATATATATCTCCATGTAACAAATTGGCACTTTAATCTACTGATCATTAAAATTCACATTTAACCCCTTCACTACCAATATTGAGAGATCTCAGGTTTCAAAGGCACCATTTGGTGCCCCGTGTCATGGAACTGATGTAGCGCTCCACGCTTCAAACTCCAAGAGACTTTATGTTCATTTATATTGTGTGATTTTAAATATATTTTACATTGTTTGGTTTTAGTTTAAATTAGTTTAGTGTAAATTGCGTAGCTTTCGTTTTAAATTTTCTTATATTTCTGTAAGTAAATGTGTTTTTGTATAGCCAGTAAACAAGCTTTACTACTGTGTAATTTATGCAACAAGGCTTTTCCCCTTATCTGGCTGCATGTTTGATTCAAGAAGTCTGGGATAGTGTTTGTCTTTAACCCTTTCGCTGCTGAGGCTTTTCCCGCCTCTGTGCTGAGGTCATTTTTACCGGTTTTGCTCATCATGTTTAAACGTGTTATTAAGGCTTATTTTAGTATATGACCCAGACCTATTATATATCGTTCTTTCCGTCAGACTCGGCAGATTCATAATATGTCACTATTATATGTATACGTCATGACCTGTCTGTATATTATAACAAAAAATGCAATAAAATATGAATTTTCAATAATTTACAATGTGTAAAGTGTTTTTTTTTCACATTTTAACATGCAAGCAATTGCGGTTATATTTTGTATGGGGTGCGCTTGTTAAAAAAATTAGAGATGGGGTCTCGTTACATTTTTTTTTGGGGAAAATTACATGATTTTTAACAAACGCACCGCATACAAAAATCGTTAGTGCAGCATCATTGTTCACATTATAATTGAAATGGGAACAATATTGCTGCATTAACAAACCAAAAAAAAGAAAAAAAAATTGTTTATTTTTTTTTTATAATTTTTTTTAAAAATATATATTTCTTTTATTTTTAATTTTTTTTTTTTACAAACGTTTTTTATACTCATGTTTAGTATCGTTGGAACGGCCATGTTCTGGCCGATCCAACAATACCAAACATTAACCCCTAACTGCCACGGATCGGGAGATAGGGGGTTCCAATGAACCCTCTATCTCCACCATTGGTGGCAGTTAGGGGTTAACTCCAGGACTGGCGTCATCGTGCTATGCACGATGACGCCAGTCCTCAGGGCGCATTCCCAGAAGCTTGGCCGACATCCAAGATGTCGGCCAGCTCCGGGAAAGGATCACGAACCGGCGCTTTTCAGCGCCGATTCGTGATCCGGCCCCCATGGGGTTAATGCCAGGTACCATTTGGAAGGGCAGGCTGTGCCCTTCCAAACGGTGCCTGGGTTAACCCCGCAATGCTGCCGATCGGGAGGGAGAGAGGTCCGAAGGCACATGCGGGGGGGGGCACCTGAATTAGGTGTATTCGCGCCCCCGCGATGACACCTAATTACTCCGGCGGTTCCGGATGCTGGGCTGACATCGGGGGGGCCAGCGATCGGTCAGAACCCGGCCGAATGCTGACCCCCAAAGAGAGGACGCGCTCAGCGCGTCCACTGCATGGAACGTGACATGCGTTTGGACGCGCTGAGCGCATCCTTAGCAGTGAAGGGGCTAATCTGATGTTTTAGAACAATAGATTATGTAAATGTTGTGTGAGCTAAAGGCTAAAGAATGTTTATTGTAAATATCTAACTGACATAATCTAATTAGGGACTTTAGGTACCTGTTCACCATTTGGTATGCAAATTATAACTGAAGAGGACCTGAAGAAAACCTACAGTGGTCTTGGAACCAACCAATCTGAACTGTTGGGGTGGGCGGGAAGTTTGAATGTGCATTGCTGTATTTTGTATAAATATCCGGTGAAAGCTTCCATAAAGAGAGAATCCTGTTGGAACATACAGCTTGCCTGGTGTCTCCTTCAACAATGCTACACTACACTCAACCTCAGAAGGCACAGAGTGGCCTTCTGGAAATGCAAAGAGGCTCCAAGGCAGAGGTTCTGACCCAGCAGGTCTGGAGCTGCAGATCAGGCTGCTCGAGGCACTGAGCTCCAAGCAACTCAGAGGCCGGGATGGTCTTGGCAAGGGGTATCTGGAGAGCCAGGGACAGGCGGAAGAGAACGGTTCCGTCACAGTGGCTGGCAGCGGTGTGGATAGAGGCTCTCCAACACCAATACAACCCGAGATGGCCAACTATACAGCCTGCAAGACGAGACACCCTGAGGGACCTGCTGGAGAGCTGTGGATGGAACGGATACTAAAGTAAGGGTCAAAGGCACAAATGTGGCGCAACCAGGAGCGAGATGGAAACGCACAAGGAGGTAAAAAGACGCCTCAAGCAATATGGTCCAAACCCTAGCATGGACCTGTTCCAGAGCATTTGGAATGAGGTTTGTTTATTGCAGAAAGGGGAAGCTGTGCAGGACCAAGAAGATTTTAACCCTCTGCTTGTGGAATACAATAAATACAAGGTCCCAGGCTGGATTGAGCCAGGGGACATTCGTAGCCAGGAGGAGAACTGGCTGGCAACTACACCACACACCCAGAGGGTGCCTACAGACCTGGATTGGCAGAGACCAGGGATTTTGGAAGCATCCATTGCCAATGCCAAGAGCCAAACAAAATATGCCTCCGCACCAACTGTGACCCTCAACCCACCCTCAAATAAGGCTAAAAAGAAGTGGAGGGGTGGACGGGTGAAAGAAATGGAGGAGGTGTTGGATCCAGAATGCAAATTTTGTGACCCGTTTCGAAGGGAGGTAGAGACATTGAAAGGGCAACTAGAAGCTGCCACCCAGAACGAGAAAGAGACTGGCCTGCAATTGCACCAGCTACAGGATCAGCTGCAAGATGGCCAGAGAGAGCTGTATGAGGTGAGACTATCCAGAGATGCTGCGGTGGTGAATGTACAGGGCCTGGATATGGAAATCACTGGCTTACGGGACTTACAGCTGCTGAGCGAGCCAAGGATAATGCTGCTTGGGAGCGAGACGAGGCCATGGCCATTGGCGTTTTAAAAGTCCAGGCAGCCTTGGGGGAAAAGTGTCTCCTACAATCACAGTTAATGGCCCTGACAGAGACATTACAGAACCATCAAAATGAGCTGCAAACTGTCACGGTGGAGAGAGATGGTCGCTGCATAGAAGTGCAAGAACAGGCAGCCACCATACAACACTTGTTAGCCCAGCTGCAGGCCTGTGAGGACTCTACCCTCAACCTACACACAGAGCTCAGTGGTGCTCAGGCGCAGATAGAGGAGCTGGAGCGCGGTTCCTGTGTAATGATCGAGCAGCTGGAGGCTGAGCGGCGAACTGGAGCTGCTCTACACATAGAAATAACAGCTTTTAAAATTCGCCTGGAGAACTGCGAGCAGGAATTAGAGCGGACACAGCTCTCCCGGGATACTATTCAGGCATGGGCTTGGGAGCAGGAGGAGGAAATACAGCTGCTCCAGAAACAACTCCAGCTGTGCCAACACCAGCTACTAGAAGCAGACGCAGCTCGAAAGGAGAGCCTCGCTCAAACCGAGGCATGCGAGATGGAGGTGAGCCGTCTGACACACCAACTAGGTGTATTGGAGCAGGAGCACCATGACACTGTCAGCCACCCGCAGGCTGAGCTTGAAGGGACACGAGCACAGTGCCGACAGCTCCACCATGAGTTGTCCCTGGCACAAGCTGCCAGCACCCATGTGCCCACCACGGAGGAGAGCAGCACAACAGGGAGTCAAGTCACTGCCCCTGTTATATTTTGTATAGAGGAGCGATTGTACCCAGTGTTGCTGGAGGTGGATGCTGTGCTGGCATCAGAGTGTGCCTTGTCCCCGACAAAGATGGAGACCCCCCCAGTACTCCACCCCTATGACCCAAGGTGCTACCAGAGAGGGAACCTCTTCTTACCTGCCTAGAAGACAAGCAGAATCGGTGAGTGACTACCCTGAGAGGCAATCAATTTCCTGGCCCCAGGAAGAATTGCTCCCTTTTGGGATTGTGGGGATTACCGTGGGCTGGGCCCTTTTTAAATGTTCAGGAGGGGGGCAGCAGCAGAAGGAGAGACTGGGGACTTGGATTGCTGACTGTGTTCTGGTCCTGGGTCTGCAGAGGGGCCCTGGAGACAGAAAGATGTGGGGGGGGGGAACTCCAGTGTGCCCGCTAGAAAACGTTTTGTGTCTGTGGCCTGTTGCCTGGCAGACACTACTGCGGTGAGTCCTTGGGAGCACTGGACAAGAGGGTTGGCTTGCCTCTTACCCCGGGACTATGGACCCACACCCAGGCATACCCTGTGACGACCGTCAGACCCCGCTGACTTTGCTTATGTGCCCGCAACCTGGAACTTTGAAGATGGCGCAAAAAAGGGACAAAGTGAGAGGTCTCGTCAGTGGCAAGCAATCCGTTTGGGATCTAAGCTTGCCCTGCCATTCTGGAAGGGGGGACATATGTCATGGAACTGACGTAGCGCTCCACGCTTCAAACCCCAAGATACTTTATGTTCATTTATATCGTGTGATTTTAAATATATTTAAAATTTTTTGGTTTTAGTTTAAATTAGTTAAGTGTAAATTGCGTAGCTTTAGTTTTAAATATTCTTATATTCCTGTAAGTAAATGTGTTTTTGTATAGCCAGTAAACAAGCTTTACTACTGTGTAATTTATGCAACAGGGCTTTTCCCCTTATCTGGCTGCATGTTTGATTCAAGAAGTCTGGGATAGTGTTAGTCTATTGTTCTACCACAGATTAAAGACTATGTAAATGTTGTGTGAGCTAAAGGCTAAAGAATGTTTATTGTAAATATCTAACTGACATAGAAACATAGAAAAATGTCGGCAGATGAGAACCTTTCGGCCCATCTAGTCTACCCGATTACATGGATATTTTACCTGGATTTATATTTTGTTTAGGATAGCCTTATGCCTATCCCATGCCTGCTTAAATTCCATTACTGTTTTGGCCTCTACCACTTCAACTGGAAGGCTGTTCCATGTATCCACCACCCTCTTAGTAAAATAATGCTTCCTGATGTTACTTTTAAACCTTTGCCCCTCTAATCTAAGACTATGTCCTCTTGTTTTGCTACTTTGTTTCCTTTTAAAATATACTCCCTTCCTCTACCTTGTGGATTCCCTTTACGTATTTAAAGGTTTCTATCATATCTCCTCTGTCTCGTCTTAAATTAAAACTCAATTGCCACAACTCCGACCATTTTTTAAGTGCAAGATAATGAACCTGGGACGTAAAAACCCAAGGGCTGAATATAGAATATTTGATACAGTCCTAACCTCAACATCTGAGGAAAGGGATTTAGGGGTTATTATTTCAGAGGATCTAAGGGTAAGTAGTCAATGTAATAGAGCAGCAGGAAATGCTGGCAGAATGCTTGGTTGTGTAGGGAGAGGTATTAGCAGTTGGAAAAGGGAAGTGCTCATGCCACTGTACAGAGCACTGGTGAGACCTCACTTGGAGTACTGTGTGCAGTACTGGAGACCGTATCTCCAGAAGGATATAGACATCTTAGAGAGAGTTCAGAGAAGGGCTACTAAAATGGTGTACGGCTTGAAGGAGAAAAGTTACCAGGAAAGGGTTAATGATCTTAACATGTACAGCTTGGAAAAAAGACGAGACAGAGGAGATATGATAGAAACATTTAAATACGTAAAGGGAATCCACAAGGTAGAGGAAGGGAGTATATGTAAAAGGAAACAAAATATCAAAACAAGAGGACATAGTCTTAGATTAGAGGGGCAAAGGTTTAAAAGTAACATCAGGAAGCATTATTTTACTGAGAGGGTGGTGGATACATGGAACAGTCTTCCAGTAGAAGTGGTAGAGGCCAAAACAGTAATTGAATTTAAGCAAGCATGGGATAGACATAAGGCTATCCTAAACAAAAGATAAATCCAGGTAAAGTATCCATGTAATTGGGCAGACTAGATGGGCCGAAAGGTTCTTATCTGCCGACATTTTTCTATGTTTCTATGTTTTACAAATTTATAAAAACAAATCCTTTTTCCTGATCCATTCATGAATGTTGAGAATGGCACAGCCCAGCCAAAAGCAACCTCACCCCCCGTAATATGTTGCTGTGTCGTCTTTTGCTGTGATTGTGTCACGCATTCGCCGCAGCATGGTGTCGATAAACTCATGCAATGTCACAGCATTTTTTGGTGTCCAGAGTGGCATTAATTTGTGGCCAGGATCTTGTATTGATGATGGGAGAGTCGCAGCGCTGCGTAAAGTCTTCTCCAGCACATTGTCCCAAAGATTAACCTCAATGGGGTTAAGGTCTGGACTGTGCGGTGGCCAATCCATGTGTGGAAATTATGTCTCATGCTCCCTAAACCACTCTTGCACAATTTGAGCCTGATGAATCCTGGCATTGCCATCTTGGAATATGCCCGCTGTGCCATCAGGGGAGAAAAAACCCATTGATGGAAAAACCTGCTCATTCAGTATATTCAGGGAGTCACATGACCTCATTTTATGCTGAAATATATTAATCACTGCAGTAATTATCCAATGGAAGGTGATCACCTATTGGCTGAGTTACACCCAGGTGGAGACACTTTTTGGCCAGGGGGTGAATACTGTCTAAATGGGTCTAGTAGCAGTAGATCTGAAATCATTGATTTTGATAGATTCCCTTTTTTAATTGGTTGGGGGAATCGAATGGATCATTTATTTGGTAGTGATTGGCAGACAGGACAGCCATTCACGGTTGGTATACTATCTCTCCTCCTGTTTACAAGTTCTCTCACCTATTTTCTGCGTCTTATTAGTTATAAATTGGTGATTTTTTCATAACATGTTTACTGAAGCCTTTGATAATGAGCTTTCCTTGTATGTGTATGATTGTTGGTTTAGGTAACGCGTTTTGAGAACCAGACAACGATGCATGAGTTCCTCCTGCTGGCCTTCAACATAAAAAGTGGCAGAGTGCTGCTCTTCTCCTTCCTGCTTCTCGTCTACCTGGTGACACTGATCGGAAACCTACTGATCATCGCGGCAACATACTTCGATGTCAACCTTCACTCTCCCATGTACTACTTCCTCAGCAACCTCTCCTTGTCAGAAATTGTCTTCACCACCAACATCATGCCGAACCTGTTGAATACAACGTTGCATGGAGAGAGGATGATGTCCCAGGGAAGCTGTATAGTACAATACTATATGTTTTCTTCATCTACCACTGCCGAATGCCTCCTGCTTACCGTTATGTCCTATGACCGCTATTTGGCCATCTGCAATCCATTTCATTACTCATCGATGATGACCCTGTGGATTTGTCTTCAGCTTGTTCTCTGGTCCTGGATAGCAGGTTTTATGCTGTCAATAATCGAAGCTCTGCTTCTGAGCCAGATGTCTTACTGCGGCTCCACTGTTATTGACCACTTTTTCTGTGACCTTGTCCCACTCATGCAGCTTTCTTGCTCCGATACATACGCCATTGAAATGACAGACTTTGTCCTCTCCTTCCCAATCCTTGTCTGCCCCATTATCTTCATCATCGTAAGTTATGCCAAGATCATATCCACCATCCTCCGTATTCCATCCGTCACGGGCCGCAAGAAAGCCTTCTCCACCTGCAGCTCCCACCTCATCGTCGTTTGTACGTATTACGGAACATGCATCTTCATCTACATGACGCCAGCAATGGAGGACTCCTTCACACTAAAGAAAGTCCTATCCTTACTCTACATCATGGTGACACCACTAATCAATCCATTCATTTACAGCCTGAGGAACAAGGACATCAGCATGTCATTCATAAAGTTATCCAAAAGACTGAAAGGTCTCTGATAGGTAGAACTCCTGTCATGTTAAAACAAAATCCTCTCTTGAACCCCTTGGTACTAGTGTATTTTAAAAGGAAATATTTTATTTTTCTGACTCCAGCAATAAATCTAACCCATGGGGTTGTTTTGGGTTAGTACTGGTCATCGATACAGTTACATTTCTTCCAGTTATCCAGTTTTGGATTGCCATTTAAGGGTTAATCTCTAACCAACCTGCTGCATAATTCAGTGTGATCCAGTGCATGGGAAACTGTGCCATGAATAAAATGTAAATAAATATTTCTATTTTGTTTAACCATTTGTGCTTTCCTTCCTTTTTGGTGAGAAGTGGGTGGAACGATACATGTGAGCTTGGTTTGGAATGGATGATGGCTGTGGATGGCAAGCTTGAATTAGAATGGATGATGGCTGTGGTATGGTCATTGATGAGCTTGATTTAGAATGGATGATGGCTGTGGATGGCGAGCTTGATTTAGAATGGATGATGGCTGTGGTATGGTGAGCTTGATTTAGAATGGATGATGGCTGTGGTATGGTGAGCTTGATTTAGAATGGATGATGGCTGTGGAGGGCGAGCTTGATTTAGAATGGACGATGGCTGTGGATGGTGAGCTTGATTTAGAATGGATGATGGCTGTGGTATGGTGAGCTTGATTTAGAATGGATGATGGCTGTGGATGGTGAGCTTGGTTTAGGATGGATGATGGCTGTGGATGTGAGCTTGATTTAGAATGGATGGTGAGCTTGGTTTAGGATGGATGATGGCTGTGGATGTGAGCTTAATATAGAATGGATGGTGAGCTTGATTTAGACTGGATGATGGCTGTGGAGGATGAGCTTGGTTTGTTTCAATATGGTAATAATGCAGGAGCTGTGATGGATGTGGATGGTACACCACGCTGCACCATCAGTATAATTTAACCCCGACCCTACAACTGGGTTAATCCTGGCTTTCATGGCCAGGACTCCTCACTGTAAGGTCATGCCACATTGCAGTGCAATCTGAGTGGTTTGTTGAGGATGCGTTAAGCTTTTCACATGATAACCAATGCTACTTAGGAAATCCAGCTCTATGGCTGAGCCAGGAGAGCCCCTAGATATTCAAGAATTCTGTTCAACCTATGTTGAACCTCCAGGCCACAAACAGATATGGGAGCTAATCCAGATGGACCAGTGGACTCTGGAAAAGAAGATACCTAACTGAAGCAAGCATCCGACGTGGCTCCAAACACATCTGTCTGGCTACAAAAACTCATGGCCCATTTAGCTAAACAGGGTAGATTGCAGTTAAAAGAAGTCAAATAAATGGAATTTTGGAAAATGTTGAAGTGTAGTGACCAACACTTTTCTGCCACCCCTATATTGTCCAATTGCATGCCTCAAGGGCTTGAAATTGCATGTCCCATCTCTACCATGACCGAGACTACCTGGCGGCTTTGCCCCTAGGTGAGTGGAATGTCTCATCTCTATTTTTAATGTCCCCCCCTCCTAGTGGGTGCTTCACACAGGTTTTCTATCCTGCAAGAAGGTTCCTCCTCTGAGACGTCTGTGACACAAACGGTGTGTCAGTACCCCAGTGTCTTTCCTAAGAGCTGTCTACTAAAGAGGACAACCTGACCTGTAGGAAAAGGGAAGTGCTCATGTCACTGTACAGAGCACTGGTGAGACCTCACTTGGAGTACTGTGTGCAGTACTGGAGACCGTATCTCCAGAAGGATATAGACATCTTAGAGAGAGTTCAGAGAAGGGCTACTAAAATGGTGTATGGCTTGAAGGAGAAAAGTTACCAGGAAAGGCTTAATGATCTTAACATGTACAGCTTGGAAAAAAGACGAGACAGAGGAGATATGATAGAAACATTTAAATACGTAAAGGGAATCCACAAGGTAGAGGAAGGGAGTATATTTAAAAGGAAACAAAGTAGCAAAACAAGAGGACATAGTCTTAGATTAGAGGGGCAAAGGTTTAAAAGTAACATCAGGAAGCATTATTTTACTGAGAGGGTGGTGGATACATGGAACAGTCTTCCAGTAGAAGTGGTAGAGGCCAAAACAGTAATTGAATTTAAGCAAGCATGGGATAGGCATAAGGCTATCCTAAACAAAAGATAAATCCAGGTAAAGTATCCATGTAATTGGGCGACTAGATGGGCCGAAAGGTTCTTATCTGCCGACATTTTCTATGTTTCTATGTTTCTGACCATGTGCCGACTCTAAGGACCAACACCAAAGAAAGACACTCTGGGCATCTGCTGGCTTAGTAACATTTTAAGGTGGACTGTATAACTAGCTGAGCAATGACATCTGGCTAGCCTCACTTACATATAGCCTCACTTACATATATTTATAAACCTGATCCCGTTAAATATGATTTTCTCCCGAGGAAGCTGCATTTAATTGCAGAGTAATACCTTAAGAAGCGATGCTCAAATAGATGCTCTACTCTTTCTGTTCACTTTACAGTTATAAAGTGGTCAGGCTGTAAGGAGAGCCCCCTTTTCTACACCCTCAGCCCCCCCCGATGAGGTGAAAATGCTGGGTGAAGCAGATGAGTTTCCCACCCAATGTCACCAGCAGCAGAGGCTTTTGAATTTCCTAGCTGCCAGTCACTAGGTCAGTCACTAGTGATGTCACACACACAGAGAGTAGCCGATGCCACGCTCTGAGACCAATCGCTGTAACAAGCATTCTCAGAGAGGCAGCCAAAGGATCAGATCTGTGCATGCGCTCGCAGCTCTGATTCAGCGCTCTACACAGGTGCTAGACATGTGCCATTCATTTCGTGACTAATCGGAATTCGTCCAGAATTCTGTTAGTTATTCAGAAGTAATTCTGAATAATGAATTGCTTTTGAACGAATAGCGATGTGAATGAAACAGAATGAAATAACGCATGATGAATCGATTTGTTTCAATTTATTAAAATGAATCGCTTCGTTATGACGTTTCTCTCTGGTGGAATGATTGACAGTATCCTGAACCAATCACTGCATTACTTTGATTGAAAAAGTTAACAGTGTTTGGTCAATCACCGTTCTGCATCTGTCTTCAGTCTGCGGCGAACCAATTCATATTTTAACCCCTTCACTACTGAGATATTTCACGTCTGTGTCCTGATTTCGTTTTGATCGTTTTGTGCTCATCATGTTTAAATGCGATTTTGAAGTCATGTTTTATTATATGACCCAGACAAATTATATATCCTTGTTTGCAGCAGACTTGTCAGATTCATAATATATCATTATTATATGTATACGTCATGCCTTGCCAGAATGATATAACAAAATTTTTTAAAAAAATGTGAATTTCCATTGAGATTTCATCCATTTACAGCGTGTAAAATTATTTATTCTTTTACATTTTATCATCCGGGCCTTTATATATTCTATGGGTTACTCTTGTTCAAAAAAAATTTAGAAGTGGGAACCTGTTACTGTATTTTTCAGAGAAAAAAAATGCGATTTTAACTAAAACTGGAAAAACTTAATTTTTCATAGTGGGAAATGAGAAAGTGAGTCTGTGCAGCATCATTGTTCATATTATAATTAAAAAGTGAACAATAGTGCTGCATTATAAATAAAGCAGAAAAAAACCCGACATGTTCATTTTTATTAATTTTAACATATTGTTTTTTTTTTTTTACTTATAACCTTGTCTTGTTTGGTATCATTGGAAAGGCCATGCTCCTCCTAATGGCTTCCGAGATGGCAATTAATTTAGACAACATCGTGCCTCCCATGATCCCACAGTGAGGGCTGCAAGGACACGCTGAGAGTGTTATCCACATGGAAGCGTGCAAATCGATGACGTGCTCAACATGTCCTCTGCAGCTAAGTGGTCAACCTTTGATTGACTTGTTTTACAGCCAGTAACTAATTTTGATGATGGGTTCAGTAAAATCGCTAGGACATTTCCGATCTGAGTGGGAGGACAATGTCGATAGTCTGAACACAAGGGAAGGCTTTGTTTGTGGGGTGAAACGAGTAAATCAGTAATAAATCTCTGCAGATTCAACCGTTTCACCTTTCTGAAATAACAAATCAAAACGAAATAACAAATCACAACAAAATAAGGAATTAAATTGAAATAACGAATAAAAACAGAATAACAAATCAAATTGAAATAATGAATCAAAACAAAATAACATATCAAATTGAAATAACGGATCGATACAAATTCTATTCACATAACTACTTCACTGAGACAAATGAAGAAACTTAACGAATGCATCTGAAATTAAACAATTTTTTTCATTGTGGACATGTCTAACAGGTAGAGCATAACAAATAAATCAAGATACTCACCAGTGTTATACCCTAAGGTGCACGAGTGGCCTATGTGAGGGCGTTTTTTTTCACAACGATGCCCTGTTTTGTGTTTATTGCTGTTCTACAGATAGTGGGGGAATATCGCTTTATTGATTGTGTTGTTGGTTGGTTGTTATTCACTGCATGTATTTGTGTGTTTGATTTTATGATTTCTTACCTGCAGAGCAGTGGCGTCACTAGGGTTGGTGTCACCCGGTGCGGTAATTTATGGTGTCACCCCCCCCCCCCCCCGAGTTTTACAGATTTTTTTTTTAACTACCCTTACTCCTAAATCAGTACTCCCATATAACACTGAATGCTCATACACACAGCGCACATTACTGTGGGGTTTATTGCTGTGGAGCTCTCTCATATGCTCACACAAATTTTTGCCAACTGCCAGCAAGTACGTTGCCTGTTCGAAGGCAGTGAAAGCACACACGGATATATATTGCCCCCAGCAGCTCTGGATATATTGCCCCCAGCAGCTCTGGATATATTGCCCCCAGCAGCTCTGGATATATTGCCCTCAGCAGCTCTGGATATATTCCCCCCAGCAGCTCACCCATGGATATATATTGCCCCCAGCTCACATATGGATATATTGCCCCAGTTCAGTTATATATTGCCCCCAGCAGCTCACCCATGGAGATATATTGCGCCTCAGCTCACATATGGATATATTGCCCCAGACCAGCTCACTTATGGATATATTGCCCCAGACCAGCTCACATATGGATATTGCCCCAGCTCTCATGGATACTGCCCCCAGCACACATGGATATGCCCCAGCTCCTCTCATGGATTTTGCCCCAGCTCCTCTCATGGATATTGCCCCAGCTCCTCTCATGGATATTGCCCCAGCTCCTCTCATGGATATTGCCCCAGCTCCTCTCATGGATATACTGCCCCAGCTGCTCTCATGCATATATTGCCCCAGCTGCTCTCATTGATAATGCCCCAGCTCATGGATATGCCCCAGCACATGGATATGCCCCAGCACATGGATACTGCCCCAGCTCATGGATATACTGCCCCAGCTCATGGATATTGCCCCAGCTCATGGATACTGCCCCAGCACATGGATACTGCCCCAGCACATGGATATGCCCTAGCACATGGATACTGCCCCAGAAAATGGATATGCCCCAGCACCTCCATGGATTTGCCCCAGCAGCTCATGGATTTGCCCCAGCACCTCATGGATATGCACCAGCACCTCATGGATATGCCCCAGCTCCTCATGGATACTGCCCCAGCTCCTCATGGATATGCCCCAGCACCTCCATGGATTTGCCCCAGCAGCTCATGGATTTGCCCCAGCACCTCAAGGATATGCCCCAGCACCTCATGGATATGCCCCAGCTCCTCATGGATATGCCCCAGCTCCTCATGGATATGCCCCAGCTCCTCATGGATATGCCCCAGCAGCTCATGGATATGCCCCAGCACCTCATGGATATGCCCCAGCACCTCATGGATATGCCCCAGCACCTCATGGATATGCCCCAGCAGCTCATGGATATGCCCCAGCAGCTCATGGATATGCCCCAGCTCCTCATGGATATGCCCCAGCTCCTCATGGATATTCCCCAGCAGCTCATGGATATGCCCCAGCTCCTCATGGATAGTGGCCTCAGCTCACCTCTGCCGCGTGTTCGCTCCCTCTGAGCGTCCGGCGGCGCGCAGCTTGGACGCTCGCCTGGGGGAGCCACGTGACCAGCCGCGATTGGCTGGTGACGTGTTTCCTCCAGGCGAGCGCCGAAGCTGCATGCTTCGGACGCTCGCAGGGAGCGAATACGCGGCGGAGGATGAGACACCCGCACTTAGGGTGACGGTGTTACCCTAAAGGCGGGTGTCACCTGGTGCGGGCCGCACCCCCCGCCCCCCCGTTACGACGCCACTGCTGCAGAGTACATGGTGCAGGGTGGCACTTTTCATGCACTGCCCTTCAGCATGAATAAATTAAATGTGTCCATGCAAACATGAATGACCTGGCTCTCTGTGCTGGAGTAAAGGATAATACTGTTATTCGCTCGTTTATTCTTAGTATTATTAATATGATTTTATTTTATGCTAAATCGAGTGTTTAATATTCATTCTTTCACAGATTTTTCATTTTCGAGCCATCTTTCATGAGATTATTTTGACAAAAATGTTTAATTTACAGCAGAAAACCACATTTTCACTTGTATTTTATGTCAGTAAATATTCCCTGTTATTGTCACTCTGTTGCTCCGACACTTTGTAACTAATGAACGTTGGGAATAATGAGCCGCTTGTGTATTCCCCGGGCTTTTAATTTACCTTAACACACTTTGTTTTGCTTCTCAGTGTATTCCCAGCAGGACACTCCGAGGATTTAAAAAATCCGGGAATACTGCTTTACTTAGGGTTTACGGATATGAATTCTCAGCGCTCGCTGTTCTTGGTTTCTGGGTGCGGGTTGTAACTTTTATGGGCAATCTGCTCATATTTAAATCACATTTTGGAAAAAGGAACCCACAAAAAAACTAACATCCCGGCGAATCATTTAAGTTGAAAACATTTTCTGATAAATCAGATTTCTGAGGACCTTTTTAGACGATGAGTCCTACGTTTATTATATGTGTTTATGTGTGTTTAATTATGTTTGTATACACATGTTTATACTTTAGCTGATTTTTTAGGGGGTTTCCCTAAATGGACATTGATTTCTGGTCAAAATGAGTAAAACGAAAAATTCCACAAAACAGTTTTGATTTTTCTTTGTTGTTTTCGAGTTAGACGAACGCTGTGATCACGTCCATGTTGCCGCACAGTTTAACATCCATCGTAGCATAGAATCATGAGCAATAGAGACCCACACACAAAGTACATGCGCACTAGAGATGTGCATTCGTTTCTGAAAAATTAGGAATTTGGAACGAAATTTGATAATTCGTATTCGGAAGTACTTCTTAATAACGAATTGATACGATTTTCGAAACGAAACGGTATATAACAAATTTATTTTGTTTTACACTGTGTCATCATCATCAAAGAAAAATTTGAATAATTGATATCAACTATCGAATTGATCTTAACTTACAATACAAGTAATAGTCAGCAAAGGACTTTATTAAACAAATTAATTTTGTTTCACTGTTTAATTTGACTCAAATACTAAATCTGTGACGCAGCTTAAAATTTAACCCTAGCTTTTCTTTTAACAGCAAAATTTGATTAATTGGGGTTTTATTTAGTGATCCAAAATTCGAATTGATATCAACTATCGAATTGATAAATGAAATTCGAATCGATACGAAACAAAATGAAATTAGTTAAGGAAAATCCGAAAATGAAGTGATTTAAAAAGTATTGAAATGGAACTAAACAAAACAAATTTTTCAGCCATGCACATCCCTATGCGCTCAGACTGCGCTCATCTGACATTAGCCTTAATGGACAGGAAGCCCCTGTGTCTTTATGCAGTATTTTCACATGTAAGTGCATTTGCCCCTAAAACAATATGTTTTGTGTTTAAAATTGTGTGTTTTTATATTCTGAGTTTAATATTGTGTGTTTTCTATTGTGTGGTTTATATTGTGTTTTATATTATGTGCTTCAAATTGCGTCTTTCATATTGTATATTCAGAGGCCTAACTAGAAACCTCAGGGCCCAGGTGCAAGAATTCATGCAGGCCCCCCTCTGTATGACTGTATCACAGAGCTCCACAGCAATATAACTCACAACAATATAGTGCGTGTGTGAGCATATCACCTCCACAAGTAATAAAACTCACAATATTTTGGGCTGTGTATCACAGAGCTCCACAGCAATAAAACTCACAGTAATGTGTGGCGTGTCATATCACAGGGCTCCATAGGAATAAAACTCATAGTAATCTGCGGTTTGTACGAGCGTATCACAGAGCTGCACAGCAATAAAACTTGCAGTAATGTGCAGTGTGTATGAGCGTATCACAGGGCTCCACAGCAATAAAACTCACAGTAATGTGCAGTGTTTAGGACAGAGCAGGGCTGCCATCAGAAATCCTGGGGTCTTTTACTGGACAAATGAAAGGGGGTAACCCTGTAAAACCCGTTCAATGCCTGCTCCAAGTTAAAATGCGATCACAGTCTCTAGAGGCAGCTCAGCGCGCAGGGGGAGAAAATGCAGGGGGTTTGAGGGACATTTCAAGGATCTCTGCTGCTGCTGAGCCCCCTGAAATCTCTGTGCACTGGAAGCGTGCAGGTTAATGGCCCCCCTTACCCCTTCAGGGCTCAAGGGCCCGGGTGCAGTGGCTCCCTCTGCACCCCCGGTAGTTCTGCCTCTGTGTGTGTTTCATATTCTATGTTTCATATTATGCATGTTTTATAATGTATTTTATATTGTGTGTTTTATACTGTGTGTCCATATTGTGTGTATCATCGCACTGGGTTGTATTTATCTGTTCATATTTCCACACTACCCTATAATTATAATAATATACATGAGTCCCATTTGGGTACCTTTGTGCGTCTATTCTGTTTCTTTTACCTATATACACTGCCCAGCCAAAAAAATGTGTCATCACCTAGAAGTAACTCAGCCAATAGGAGCTCGCCTTCCATTGGATTGTTGCTGCAGTGATTAAAAGGTTTCAGCATAAAAATTTATTTATTTATTTGCAAAGTGTTTTACCAGGAAGGATACATTGAGATTTCTCTCGTTTTCAAGTATGTCCTGGGTTCAAGAACATTGAAATGAGGTCATGTGACTCCCTGAATATACTGAATGAGCAGGTTTTTCCATCAATGGGTTTTTTCACACCTGATGGCACAGCGGGCATATTCCAAGATGGCAATGCCAGGATTCATCAGGCTCAAATTGTGCAAGAGTGGTTTAGGGAGCATGAGACACAATTTGTCCAGACCTTAACCCCATTGAGGTTAATCTTTGGGATAATGTGCTGGAGAAGACTTTACGCAGCGCTGTGACTCTCCCATCATCAATACAAGATCTTGGCCACAAATTAATGCCACTCTGGATGCCAATAAATGCTGTGACAATGCATGAGCTTATCAGCACGATGCCACAGCGTATGCGTGCCGCGATCACAGCAAAAGACGACACAAAACATATTACAGCGTGTGAGTTTATTGTTTGGCCGGGCAGTGTGTATATTACAGAGCGTGAGTTTATTGTTTGGCCGGGCAGTGTGTATATTACAGCGCGTGAGTGTAATGGTTAGCCCCTGCTTGGGCCATCGTGGTGGCTTGGAACATGAGATGAAGCCCTTAAGGCAGGTGAGTAACTGACTGGACACAAGGACAGACGGATTTCTCCAAAACCAAGGAGCACCAAAAAACAGAACTAAGCTCCGAAGGCTTCAAGACCGACAGACAACTTAGGACACTCAGAAACACAAAGATACACTTTACAATCCGTGAAGGGAGCAGGCTGCAGGACAGTAAACAAAACAGACAGACTATACTAAAAGAGGTCCTTATAAGCGGCCTCTGAATATAATACTAAACTAAGACAGACAAGGTACATAAAACATGAAACATACAAGAATCGTCAATCAGGCAGAGGTTGGCAACAGATCAGAAATATACGGTACCAGGGGGGAGTAGAAGGGATAGTCAAAATTCAAGCCGAGATCAGAACCAGAAAACACTTGAACAGGAATGCTTTGCAGCAACTCAGGAAACACGAACCAGACAGAACCACCATCAAACTCCACAAACAGTCAATGAGGCTCTGTGCTGCTGGGAATATATAGGGAGTGGGTCTGTGTGATTGGGCCATGTGACCCCAGACCAGGAGATCACAACAGAACCCCAGATCAGCCCTAAACAGCACAGCCAGACACACCATAGAGGAAAAACAAACATGAAGACCCTTCACCACCAGGGGGCAAGGCCGAGACGTGACAGTGAGTTTATTGTTTGGCCGAGCAGTGTGTATATTACAGCGCGTAAGTTTATTGTTTGGCTGCGCAGTATGTATATTACAGAATCCTCTGTACCTTTAAGGAAGGGGAACATGACTGATGGCCTGGGCCGGATGGTCAGAAAAGGAAATGTGGAGCTATTGGTCATATGTGTGCAACATTGTTTCAATTACCTATATATGCGTCTGTGGTGGGTGAATTCTGTCTCTTTGTTCCCTGCCAGCGTCAACTGTGCATCAAGGAGTTTCTGTGAGAGACAAGGAAACGTGGTGATTGAAATGGCTGCTACTTATCTTGCTTGCTTGCTGGGTCAGCTTAAGGAGTGTCCCACACATATCAGCAAATTAGCTGCTTTTTGTTGATCAGTCCATTTGTCTGCATCTGGGCCTGCAAACACAAGTTCTATCAGCTCCCTCCATTTTGACCAATTTTCTGATATGTTCCCTGATTCCAGCAAATTTGTGTTGCTGTTTGCTGCCATGTCTCTCTGACCCCACTCCTGGTACCATGTGATGAATCCACTGAAGTATTGGCAGACATCAAGGAGCTTGACAAGAGAAGACTTTATCAGCAGCATCCATCTTACAATGACTGCCACTCCCCGCCCCCTGATCACATGACTGTTAACTGTTTCCTAACATGTAGAACATAGGCGTGCGCAGCCTATTGCATTAGGGTGTGCACCCAAAAGTTCAAACACACACACACATATATATATATATATATAAAATATACTCACGCACCCTTATGCAAACATACACAGACACACTCACGCATTCAGCCAAAATATATCATTACTCTAGGGGTCATTCACAGAGCGTTGAAATGTCGCCGACTGTTGTTCCCTTCACTTCGGGGAATCAAATTGGCCCACCCTGCGGTGAATTCGCCATTCACCGCAGGGCCCCCAAAGTGCAGGGAATCAGCCACTCGCAACAGGAACCAGGATGCCGCGATCGGCCGGAGGTGACTGCGAGAGGACAGTGAGGGAACGCAGGGACAGGTATGTAACAGTCCAGGTGTGGCTCGGGGTTACTGCTTTCAACATTGAAATTGAACCGCGAGCCACACGCGGGAAAACTGCCAGGGGGCTGAATAAATGCACTGATTTTGACGTATAAAAATGTCAAAATCGGTCCGCCAGGGAGGTTAAGGTCTTGTTGCCAAGCACCAATATTTAGTCTCCTACCTGTATCTCACGATGCTTTATTCACTATTCTTACTTTGTGCAGTGCAGGCAGAAGATATAGCAGTGATTCTAGCAGCAATACCAGCCTTTTGGATGCAGGGCAAGGGGGCAACGCCGGGCTGAGACAAGGACACGGGTGCCGAATTTTGCACACAGCAGCCTGTTTAAAGAAAAATACCTGCATTTACACACACAGCCATACGTTCACATAACTATATATCCCCTACACCCCGGGGGTATGTAGCAATAAAACTCCCAGTAGTGTGTGGCATGTGTGTGAGCGTAGCAGAGAATCCACAGCAATAAAAATGCACAGTAATGTGCGGTATGTATGAGCGTGTCACAGAGATCCACAACAAAACTCACAGAAATGTTTGCTGTGTATGGGCGTATCAGAATCCACAGCAATAAAAATGCACAGTAATGTGCGGTATGTATGAGCGTGTCACAGAGATCCACAACAAAACTCACAGAAATGTTTGCTGTGTATGGGCGTATCAGAATCCACAGCAATAAAACTCACAGTAATGTGCAATGTGTATGAGCATATCATAGAATCCACAGCAATTTAACTCCGCAATGTGCAGTGTGTATGAGCGTATCACACATTCCACAGCAATAAAACCCCCAGAAAAGTGCTGTGTGTATGAGCGTATCACAAAATCCACAGCAATAAAACTCCCCAGTAATGTGCTCTGTGTATCAGCGTATCACAAAATCCACAGCAATAAAACCCCCCAGTAATGTGCTGTGTGTATCAGCGTATCACAAAATCCACAGCAATGAACCCCCAGTAATGTGCTCTGTGTATGAGCGTATCACAATCCACAGCAATAAAACCCCCCAGGAATGTGCTGTGCGTATCAGCGTACCACAAAATCCACAGCAATAAAACCCCTGTCTTGGTTTGCTGTCTTGGAGTTACACTTGACTCTGCTCTTTCCTTCATCCCCCACATCAAGTCTCTTTCCTCCTCCTGCCGATACCAACTGCGTAATATTTCCAGAATTCGGCCATTTCTTACCGCTGTCACCACAAAACAACTCATACACGCCCTGGTAATCTCCCGACTCAACTATTGCAATAATCTCTTATCTGGCCTCCCTCTGTCCCGCCTCTCCCCCCTACAAACCATCCTGAACGCCTCCGCCAGGCTAATTCACCTCACCCGCCGCTCTGTCTCTGCCGCTCCCCTCTGCGAGTCCCTTCACTGGCTCCCCATCCACTGCAGAATTAAGTTCAAAATCCTTATCCTTACCTACAAAACCCTCACTAACTCAGCTCCCCACTACCTGTCCTCACTAATCACCAAATACATCCCAGCCCGCTCCCTAAGGTCAAACAGTGACCTGCGCCTAGCTTCTCCCCGCATCACCTCTTCCCATAATAGACTGCAGGATTTCTCACGCGCAGCCCCCACTCTCTGGAACGCTCTCCCTCGTACTGTCAGACTTTCCCCTAACTTCTCTTCCTTCAAATGCTCCCTTAAAATGTTCCTATTTAGGGAAGCCGACCCCCCCGACTCACTGACGCAACCATCAATCACTCTCACCTTACAGTCCTCTCCTCCTGTTTCCAACCCCAACCCTCCCAGATTGTGAGTTCCTACAGGAATAGGGCCCTCATCTCCTCCTGTACTGTTTGTCAAATGTTGTTCAATGTATTGTAACCCTGTCTGTACTGTGCTTAATGTACAGCGCTGCGGAATATGCTGGCGCTTTATAAATAAAGAATAATAATAATAATAATAACCCCCCCAGTAATGTGCTGTGTGTGTGACCGTATCACAAAATCCACAGCAATAAAACCCCCATTAATGTGCTGTGTGTATCACAAAATCCACAGAAATAAACCCCCAGTAATGTGCTGTGTGTGCGAGCGTATCACAAAATCCACAGAAATAAACCCCCAGTAATGTGCAGTGTGTGTGAGCGTATCACAAAATCCACAGCAATAAAAAAACCCTGTAATGTGCAGCGCCTATAATATATAAAAGTTGCCCCCTCTCCTGCTTACTTTTTTTTTTTCATTTGCAGGGAGCGGGTTGAATTTTGGTCCGGGGGGGGTCAAGGAGGGGGAACCCGGCTGGCCGCATCCAATGGATAGCCGCCGGGACCTCTCACCCCCGCAGGCCTGGAGGCAGCCTCCGCTTCCCTGGTGGTCCTGTGCCATACAACGCATAGCCGCCGGGACCCTTCAATTCCGTAGGCCTGGCGGCAGCCTCCGCTTCCCTGGTGGTCCGGTGGCTGTGGGTGCTGCACCTCGATCTGTGCTTACAGACCGCAGTGCACGTCCCACAGCGAGTGACTGGACTCGAGCTGAGCGCCCGATCGCAGGTGCCCTGTCACCTGACCGCCGGCGCTCTGACACTGTCAGTAAGCACTGGCGGTCAGATGACAGGTCATCAGCAATCGCCGGCGCGCAGCTCCTGGCCAGTCACTCGCTGTGGGACGTGCACTGCGGTCTGTAAGCAAAGATCGTGGTGCAGCACCCACATCCACCGGACCACCAGGGAAGCGGAGGCTGCTGCCAGGCCTGTGGAATTGAAGGGTCCCGGCGGCTATCCGTTGGATGCGGCCAGCCGGGACCCAGAGTGTTCCGCGGGCCTGCGGGGTGTGCCGGGGGCCGGCATTAGGGTGTGCCCAGGCACACCCGGCACACCCCGTGCGCACGCCTATGATGTAGAATGAACTAGGCATAACTATAATACACTTAATACATAACATGAAGCATACACATCATTACAGGGAGCATGCTGCTGCTCGAGGTTCCATTTTGCAGGACCTGCTGTAGGAGACTTTGGTGCTGGCCCGTGAACAGTCTCCTGAGGACGCTGAGGAGCCCCGCCAGTGGCAGAGGGAACGGCGCTCTAGGCCCCCAGTTCGGTTAAGCCCAAGGCCTCGAGGAGATCAGAGGCGTGATGGTGAAGCTGTGGTGCAGGACGCCATTTCCCTTGTCATCTGAGGGGTTTATCGTCTTGGATACGCTGCCTCGTGAGCTGCGTTTTGGATTGTGGCGGAGGGTGGGCATGGTGTGTGCTGCTGCTGCAGGCTTTTTCCCCTCTGGTTTTAGGCGCAGTGGTTGGTGAGGAGCAACAAGCGGATGGTGCTGGCCAGGCTGGTGAGGACCGGTGACATACCCCCCTCCTACCCATCAGGATGGCCGGCAGAGCAGTTTCGGCGGCGATTTCGGATGTGGATCCGGTGGCGGTGGCTGTGGACAGATCGGCGCCCTTACCTAGCACTTCGGTTGGTGGCTTTATGGGTCGGAATGGTCGTTTACAGCTCTCTCTTCCGTGGGGTGGCTTGGAGGTTTGCGGTGGATGCCTAATATCAGTGGAGGTGCTGTTTCTGGGCGACCATCGCTGGATCCACCTTTGCCTGCTGTCCCAAGGGCTGCTGGAGGATCATCCATGCTGGCGGCTGGTGAGTCGGGTTTTGGGGGTGCGGTGTTTGGATCGCTGGGCCTTTCGGGCACTGATGCGTCAGGCAGGGCTAGTGGGGTGATGATGGGGTTAATAGAGACCCTGGTTGCGTCTATTAGGCACTGGCAGGATGGGTCGGTTGCTGCGTCACGTGCGCAAGCGTCGCTGGGTTCAGCTGGGCATGCTGTTGCTGGGGGCACATCGTCTGCATCAATTTTGCACCTGGTTCCACTGTGATGAGAGCCCCTGAGTCTGCTCTTTCACAAGGTTTGGGGCCTGCTTCTGCTCCTGTGCAGGTTCCTGCTGTGCTCGGTGGAGCGGCGCTTACAGCTGGGGCTTCCCCGTTGGACGCGGTGGTTGGACCTTCGGTCCCTGCTGCGTTAAATGTTCCTGCGCCACTCGCTAGTGGTATTCCTGTGCCTGGTGCAGTTGGTCCTGTGGTAGGCTCTTATGGGGCTTGTGATTTATGTCCAAAGGGCCTACAGGTCTTTAATGACATTAAGGAGAAAATTTGGAAAGGTGAATATGTTGATGTTATGGCTTTGGTTTTCTTCGGATAGGGAGACAATTGATCGTCCAGGTGTTGATTCCTTGCCCGGGGACAAGGATAGGGACCAAGAGAAGACTTTGCCGCAGACCTTTGACAACTGGATTCAAGGTTTTTCTAGCTTATAGCGCAATTTTGTGCGAGTTTTTCCCCAACCACAGCGTGTCTTTGTTTGCGCATTTAGACTTAATATGGGGGGGCTTGCAAAATTTACGGGGGTCTATTTGGTTTTGTTACGACCAACAGTTTTGGCAGAAGATGGCGGTGCGTCCTGGGCTCCGCTTTGATTTGCAGGGCGCCAATCTGTGGCTATTACTCATGATGCCAAACCGCCCAGTGGTGTCACCATTTCCTGCATCTGCGGTGCCCGGAGCCCCTGGAGTGCCCGCGGGTGCAGAGAGGGGGTGATGCTGGCTCTTTAACCCCTTCACTGCTGAGCCATTTCGGGTCTAATTTTTCTTCTTTACTTTAAACATGGTCATGTTTGGTATCATTGGAAAGGCCATGCTCTGGCCTTTCTACTGATCACAAACATGACCCTCTAGCTGCCAACAGTGGGGAGATATCGTGGTTCAAAGGAACCCCCTATCTTTCCTTAGGAGTCAATGAGGACTTTCCCCACACGTCCTCAGCAGTGAAAGGGTTAATGAGTCCCATTGCCGTTGGTCCTCATATTGCAGGTTCAAGCATGAATCTTCTTCCTGTGGGGGGTCCCAACCGGCATTTCGATGTTTCAGAAAGGGCCAAGGCTCGGCCTTTAGGGCTTCAGGTCGGGGACAGCCTGATAGAAGGGATCACCCCGGTGATAGTGCGGGCATGGCTCCTTGGCTAGACAGGTACCCCAATAGGCGATGCGCTGCGTTGTTATTGTTGGTTTTCGTGAGGGTTTTGTTATTCCACATGTGCCTTCTGACTTTCCTCGATTTGGTGGCTGGACCTGGTTGTTTATTGGCAAAAGCGGACATGGAGTCGGCGTTTCGGTTGTTACCGATTCGACCGGATTGCTATCACTTGCTGGGGTGTTCCTTTCGTGGAGGTTTTTATTACGACCGTTGTCTTCCGATGGGCTGCTCGATCTTTTGCTACTATTTTGAATTGTTCTCTTCCTGTTTGCACTGGGTGGTGTGTCGGCGCGCTGGACGGAATTCGGTGGTCCATTATTTGGATGATTTCCTATTTGTGGGACCGGCGGATTCCGACGATTGCGCCGCACTGCTGCAGATTTGTCGGGAGGTTGCCGGGGAATTCGGTGTGCCTTTGGCCGATGATACGACGGGGGGCCCAGTTCAATCACTTGCCTTTTTGGGCATTGAGATCTATACCGTCCTCCGTGTTTCCGTTTGTCTGTAGAGAAATTCAGACCTTGTGCGTTTGGTGGGGAGGGCGCGGGGAGTTGTGAAGTTGCGGCTTTCTGATATTCAATGTTTACCGCTGGGGTACGCGTACCTCGCCACTTTGATCGCATCACCAGTTCCTTGAAGGCAGACCTTGTGGTGTGGCAATCCTTCTTGCTGCATTACAATGGGCTGACGTATTGGCAAGTGGTGGATGTGGACAATCAGTCCCTCAAGCTTTAGGCCGATGCATCTGGGGCTCCTGGCTTTGGCGTGTACTTTCAGGGTGCTTGGGGGTTTGCCGAAGCGTGGCACCCGCGCTGGGCAGCGTCTGAGTTGGTGAGGAATCTCACAAGTCGGGAATTTTTTCCTTTGATTGTGGCCCTGGAGCTGTGAGGGGAGCGTCTGGCTAATAGGCGAGTGGTGTTCTGGATGGACAACCTGGGGTGGTGCAAGTGGTGAATCGTTCATCGTCCGGTTCCCCTCCTGCCTTGGCTCTTTTGTGTCACCTGGTGCTGCGCAGTCTTGAGCGGAATGTGTGGTTGTGGGCCTGGCATGTGCCGGGTGTGCGGAACGTTATTGCTGACGCTCTCTCCTGGTTCCAGTGGCTCCGGGAGCAGCAAGGAATGTGACACCCTTTCCACTGTGGCTCTGGACCCTCGCTTCACTGGGTTGAGGATTTTGTTGGGGGGCTCTTTGTCGGGAGCGACGTGGATGGCATATTCTCAGGTCTGGCGGAGGTGGGGGTCACAGGGGGAACGGGGTTGGCATTCTGCGGAGGATCGTAAGCGCAACCTTGATTTATTTCAATTCCCTCCGGGAGTAAGGGGGCTCCGGTTCGGGAGCGGCCAGAGTACTGACTGCCCTTTCTTTTTTGTGCGAGGCGGTTGGTTGGGAGGATGTTGGTCGGGATTTCCTGCTTTGAAGGATTGTTTTGGGTTGGTGGCGGACTGCGGTGCCTGAGGTTCGGCGCCCAGCTTCTGGCCCCATGTTTTTTGAACTGTTGGATGTTTTACTCGGTGTTTGTCGTGATCTTTTTGAGGTCGCGATTGTTTAGAGTGGCGTTTGCCTTTGCCTTTTATGGTGCCCTGAGGGTGGGTGAGCTGGTTGCTCCTAACTCTCAGATGCATTTTACCTTGCGCCTTGCGCATGTTTCTGTGTCAGCTGATCAGGTGAGGTTTTGATTGTCAGGTACAAGACGGACCGCTTGGGTAGGGGCGTTCCGATTACTTAAATGCGATTGGGGTGATCGGGTGTCCTTTGGGCCTCGCGCGGGAGTATTTGGCTATTCGGCAGGAATTCACTGACTCTTTTTGATTTATATTGATGGGGTTCCTTTGACTTGATACCAATTTCCGACAGTTTTTAAGCGATGCGTTCAGGTTTTTGGTTATGAACCGGGGTTGTTTGCCTCCTGTTCTTTTCGTATAGGTGCGGCGATCGTGGCTGCGGGTCCTGGCGTGTCGGACGGCCTGATTCAGCATCTGGGTAGGTGGGATCAGATCGCTTTCACTCTTAGGTTCGTCCTAACCTTTTATAATTTCAGGTGCTTCCCCAAGGATGGTCTGAAGATTGGGTCATTCCTTCGTGCATTGGGCAGCCATGCGGGCTGAGCATCGGCCGCATGGCAAAAATCTTGGTTTCCCGGCGGAGGTAGCGGAGATTCGCTGGTTGGGAATCCGGGATTTGCATTGGGCTCGGCTGTCGAAGGAATGCAATGTTTTGGCTGGGCGGTTTCTCAGGGAGGTTATTTTGGTTGTTCACGGTGGGGGAAATGACTTGGGGATGGTGTGTTCGGTGCTCTGATTCGCGCTATGAAGCTGGATCTGGCCTGCTGTTTTGCTACATTTTTGGGGGATTGTCGCTGGTGTGGTCCGACATTGTCTCTCGACCTCGTTGGGTGGTGATTGGGGTGCCAGGGGCCATTGACAGGGCTCGGAAGGGAGTTATTCGGGAGGTTTCCGAATTTGTTCGGCAGTTGGGGGGGTTTTCAATCTGTCACACAGAGTTTGAGGGCGACAATCGGAATGTGATTCGGGGAGATGGGGTCATTTGACGGCCATTGGTTTGGACATAATTTTGACCGGTTTAATGTCAGGGATTGAGGAGGCGCTGTCTGCGGTGGGGTGCAGGGGCGGCCATTAGGAGACCATGGTACCCCTGGCGTTGGCGTGATTCCTGGACAGCGGTGCTTTCAAATGGTTAAGCCGCCTTCGGGTGAGGCATTAACGAGACGAGCCCCGCTTGATCTCGGTCAGGTGGGTGACGAGCTCCTGGTTTGGTATCAGTGAACTGCCTATTACATGGGTAATAGGGCGGATAATGGGGAGAAAGCACTGCCAGATTACATGTTGGATATATTTAATAAAGCTGTGGCCCATGCCCTTTCCAGTTAAGAACGTGTTGTGTCTTCTTTATATTTAATGGTATGGGTCAAGGAGGTCCCAGGTTTAATCAGTCAAGCGTATGAGTTTATTGTTTGGCCGGGCAGTGTCTGTATTACAGCCTGTGAGTCTATTGTTTGGCTGGGCAGTGTGTATATTACAGAGCGTGAGTTTATTGTTTGGCCGGGCAGTGTGTATATTACAGAGCGTGAGTTTATTGTTTGACTGGGCAGTGTGTCTGGGCAGTGTGACTGGGCAGTGTCTGTATTACAGCCTGTGAGTTTATTGTTTGGCCGGGCAGTGTGTATATTACAGAGCGTGAGTTTATTGTTTGACTGGGCAGTGTGACTGGGCAGTGTCTGTATTACAGCCTGTGAGTTTATTGTTTGGCCGGGCAGTGTGTATATTACAGAGCGTGAGTTTATTGTTTGGCCGGGCAGTGTATAATCTTACAACATAGTGCTCAAAAGACCAAGGTCCATGAGGAAGTGGGATAGACACACTATATGTCCACAGACAGTAATTCTTATCTTAAAGCGATAATCTTCTTTATAATGTAGATAATAAACATGCACTGCAGGAGAAAAGAGAGAGAAGGACCAAAAATTGTGCAGTACATTACTGTCTGTGGACATATAGTGTGTCTATCCCACTTCCTCATGGACCTTGGTCTTTTGAGCGCTATGTTGTAATTTTTTCGTCTAGTTGCTATTCAGGTGTTTAGAGAAACCTCCATACACAACATTTTAGCGAGTGGTTTAGACACTCGTTTCCGGTGGGCGCTTCACCCCTTTTCTCTCTGCAATGTATAATCTTGGTTGACCCAAAGCTCACCAAATAGCCAGCAGTGTGGTAAAGGTCCTCTATCCCAGGCACAGCAAATATCTATAAATTCAACATCACAACTTCAGTTGAAAGTTGCATGTCTATCCATTTGGTGCAAAACGACAACGGTTTGGCCTTAACTATGTCTGTCAGACTTGGTTCTGGTCAAAACGTTGCCTATTTTCAATGAAGGAAAAGACGCGATATTGAATTTATTGACTTTTTCTACTTGACCCATTTGCGTCGCTGTAGCGTGTGTTCTCAGAGTGACAGTGATGGATCAGATCTGTGCCGCTCCGATCCATCCCTCTGCACAGGTACCGTTGGAGGTTATCCTGCTGCCTTGGTGGAATTTAACCCTTTATTGTGCCCAGACTGGTCGTGATCAATGTTCTTTAACAGAGATCCTGGGGAACCGTGAGAAATCATGTACACAGTACACAGACTCAGTGGATCCTCGAGCAGTTTTAAAAGCTTTTTGTTTATTCTGAAGGTTATATGGTGGTAAGTGGCAAGACGTGTATTACGTTAACCAATCATATTTTGCTACTTAAAACCAGGCAATCGCTTGTAATTAATACAAAGGAAGTCCAGTTAATTAAGACCAACTTATCATGAATGATGCGAACACGTGCTCCATGTTTCAGTATGGTAAGTAAGAAAGACACGTTCTGGGCATATATCCAACTGTTGTGGGTGAAGTAGTCTATGTGCTACAGACAAGGACTGTTCTCAAGAATCTTATACTCAGCTTCCATTTAATTATTAATATTCCTAACACATCTATTGATCCCTATATCCATATTAGCCTTTCATTTGCTAAGGAACCTGCGTACATAAAGGGCCCAAGTCCTGTAGTGGTGCACGTTTTGTGGTTCCTACACTACGCAAGTTGCATAGGAGTGCAAACTGTGAAGTAAAAGCCCCTGAGCTGGAGAAGACGAGCGTCACTCTGAGGGAGAAAAGAGGAGTAAAATCACCTAGAAAAAAAAATATTAAAATTAGAATTGGGCAGAGGCTGTCAGTAAGATCTTCCCAATCATTTAAGGGCAATAAAGGGACTCTATTTTTAGGTAAACTATTCCTTCAAAATGACGTCAGTTGTAGATGTAGACTTTGTGATAAGATTCGGAAATGTTCCGGCTGGTTAATTCGGCTCATTGTTTTTTTTTTTCCAGAGCTATGAGTGGAGAGAACCAGACAGTGGTCCATGAATTCCTCCTCGTAGCTTTCAACAACATCACACACAGAGGCTGGTACCTTCTCTTCTTCTTCCTGCTTCTTATCTACCTGGTAACGGTGGTCGGAAACATCCTGATTATCCTTGCCGTCTACTTCAATGTGCATCTCCACGCCCCCATGTACTTCTTCCTCAGTAACTTTTCTTTTTCTGAGGTTGTTTTCATTACCAACATAACACCCAAAATGCTGTTTATCGTACAGCATGGAGAGGGTGTGGTACCGGTAACTCACTGTATCGTGCAATACTATGTATATTGTTCATCTATCTGGTCTGACTGTGTCCTTCTAACCATCATGTCCTATGACCGCCTGCTGGCCATTTGTAACCCGTTGCGTTACTCATCGCTCATGAGCCACCGGCTTTGTGTCCACCTGGTCATCTGGACTTGGATATCTGGTTTTCTGGTCTCAGTTATAGAATGTGTCATGCTCAGTGGCATGTCCTTCTGTGCACCCAACGTCATCGACCACTATTTCTGCGATTTTGTACCAATGATCAGACTTTCCTGTTCGGACACATATTTTATAGAAATGACGATTTCGCCTTGACCTTCCTGGTGTTTATATTTCCCGTTGTCTCCATCGTGGTAAGTTATATTGGGATTGTATTCATAATCTCCCAGATTTCAACCACCACGGGAAGGAAGAAGGCCTTCTCCACCTGCAGCTCCCACGTCACTGTGGTGTGCGTGTATTATGGAACGTGCATTTTTGTCTACATGTTCCCGTCAACAGACGACTCGTTGACACTGAAGAAGGGGTCATCCTTACTCTACATAGTGGGGACTCCTCTTATTAACCCCTTCATATACAGTCTGAGGAACATGGAGATAAAGTTATCAATCGAAAAATTAACCACAGATTTCAATTTTTTTTATGATCTGACAGTAAATGTGAAATGTTAGAAAAAACGTGGAACTGGTGTTAAAAGTGCACTATGGGCTTCATTCACTAAACATGGTATTTTCAAAAATGCCGGAACAGCGATTTATCCTGAGTGCAAGAAACTAGACATTCATCAAAATGTAAGCCCGCCCAGTGGAGCCAAGAAATACTTGCTGTTATGGGTATAGGAATATCAAGCTCGGACCATGTGATTCGGTGATTTTTATGGTAGTTTTTAGGATGCTTTCGGCGGCTTGTTCCCTGCACTTCGGGGATCCTGCGGTGAATGCTGAATTCATGGCAGCGTCAGGGAATTTAAATCCCCAAAGTGCGAGGAATGAAAGAGCATCAAAATTTTGGTGGTATTTCAGTGCTCTTTGAATAACCCTGTTAGTTACCCAAATACCCAACTCGCCAACTTCCAACATGGTGAGCCTCGACTGACGGCAAATACCCTTAACTGGTCACATTTTAGCGATGGTCTGTCGCGACCCTGAAGCGAGATTGCGCAGCTCGCAGAGTGATCGTTGAGGGACACTGGGGACTAATTTGACAAGAAGCAGAGAATCGGGCCACCATTCACACCGCGGGATGAGGGGAGTATGGGAGTTATTGTGGCGAGGTTTTAGGGGATGCTACATGATTCTGCAAATGCAAATTGAGGTGTTAAGGTTAGCGGCAAATATGGAGCAGAGCCCTTCACCTGCAAACCCTGGTTTTGTATTCCCAATCAAACAGCACAAGCCGACTCCTCTACCAATGAGAGAGGGGCTCCTGGTTATAGGTGGTTTCCCTCCTGTGGCCGGTTACCCTGTTCACCAGGTCATGGGTTGGAAGCCATGGAGCCCAAATTATTGAAATAACATCGATACATGTGCATTAACCCCTTCACTGCTGAGCCAATTCACCCCTGTGTGCTGAGCTCAGCTTCATCATTTAATGCTCATCATGTTTAAATGTGATTTCAAGTCATGTTTTATCATAGAACTCAGCCAATTATATATACACTTTTTTTCTGCATTGCCGTTTAATTTCTTTATTTTTTAATCATTTATTTATACAGAGACATAGAGACAACATAGTGCAGTAAAGTTTGCGATAGCAGGACCAAGCTCCCGCGCTCTTCTGCCTTTCGCTCCCTCATCCGGCCACACAACCTGCTTTTAAGCTTTTATTTTAATTACTTTTTAAACCATGTCTCCATGGGGATCTTTAGAAATGGATGTGAGGATGCACGGCGCTTCCTAACAGGGCTATTCAAAGAGCTTTTTTGTTCCCCGCACTTCACATTTCCCCGCAATTCACCATTCACAGCAGGGTCCCCAAAGTGCAGCGAACAAGTCGCCGACCGCTTCTGAAAAAGCAATGCAAAAGCACCGAATTGATCAGAAAAAACACAGCAAAACCACCGAAAAAACATCAGATCGATCCAGTAAGGCTAGGGTCAGACGAACGCATTTTTATGTTGTCTGTGAAAAAGTGCGTTCGAACGAATGGACGCATTTTGTCACAGAATACGTGATAGTGGTCATACTATGCGCATTTTCGTCCGTGATTTTGTACGGATCATCAATAAAACACTTTTGTGTCTGGACGTTATGTTGGCCGGACATTAGCAGCGTCTGACGTCTCCTAATCACACACACACGCCTCTAGCGGGCAGCGCACTCTGTACGTCAGTACCTGCGGTTCACACGTTCTCGAAAAAATGCGTTCATTTTCCACTTGCGTTGCGCAGCCGGACTTTTGTGCGACCGTACTTCGTATATTGGCCGTCATTGCCCGTCATTTCGCTGCTAGTGCGGCCGTGATTAAGTGCGGCTGCACGCGCGTTCGCACTGCCTCAGTCTTGACCCTAGCCTTAGTCACCGAAAAAATGGCAAACGCACCCGACGATCCGCCCCCAAAACTGCTGAACAGAGCTTCGACCAGCCGCCGGAAAAAGCCGACAAGCTGCCGCACGGGGTAAAAAAAAAAAAAAAAAAAAACACACTGAAACTTTTAAAACGCATTTGAAAAAAAAATGTTAGGTAATAATATATAAGGTCTTATGAATAACAAGGTGGAAAGCCTGCCCAGAGGGCAGTCTATTGTGGATATACTGCCCCAGCTCATGGATATATGCCCCAGCTCGTGGATACTGCCCCAGCTCGTGGATATACTGCCCCAGCTCGTGGATATATTGCCCCAGCTCGTGGATATATTGTCCCAGCTCGTGGATATATTGCCCCAGCTCGTGGATACTGCCCCAACTCGTGGATACTGCCCCAGCTCGTGGATACTGCCCCAGCTCGTGGATATTGCCCCAGCTCGTGGATACTGCCCCAGCTCGTGGATACTGCCCCAGCACGTGGATATATGCCCCAGCATGTGGATACTGTCCCAGCTCCTGGATATTGCCCCCCCAGCTCCTGGATACTGCTCCAGCACGTGGATATATGCCCCAGCACGTGGATATATGCCCCAGCACGTGGATACTGCCCCAGCTCGTGGATATTGCCCCAGCTCGTGGATACTGCCCCAGCTCGTGGATATTGCCCCAGCTCGTGGATATTGCCCCAGCACGTGGATATTGCCCCAGCACGTGGATATATGCCCCAGCACGTGGATACTGTCCCCCAGCTCGTGGATACTGCCCCCCAGCTCGTGGATACTGCCCCCCAGCTAGTGGATATTGCCCCCCAGCTCGTGGATATTGCCCCCCAGCTCGTGGATATTGCCCCCCAGCTCATGGATATTGCCCCCAGCTCATGGATATTGCCCCCCAGCTCCTGGATATTGCCCCAGCACTCATGGATATTGCCCCCCAGCTCATGGATATTGCCCCCCCAAGCTCTCATGGATATTGCCCCCCAGCTCTCATGGATATTGCCCCACAGCTCATGGATATTGCCCCCCAAGCTCTCATGGATATTGCCCCCAGCTCATGGATATTGGCCCCCCAGCGCTCATGGATATGCCCCAGCTCAGACCCCAGACCAGACATGGGGCGGCTGTTCGAATGCTCTATCGGCAGCTCCTGGATATTGCCCCCCAGCACTCATGGATATTGCCCCCCCAGCACTCATGGATATTGCCCCCCAGCTCATGGATATTGCCCCCCAAGCTCTCATGGATACTGCCCCCCAGCTCATGGATGTTGCCCCCCCCAAGCTCTCATGGATATTGCCCCCCAGCTCATGGATATTGCCCCCCAGCTCATGGATATTGCCCCCCAGCGCTCATGGATATTGCCCCCAGCTCATGGATATTGCCCCCAGCTCATGGATATTGCCCCCCAAGCTCTCATGGATATTGCCCCCAGCTCATGGATATTGCCCCCCAAGCTCTCATGGATATTGCCCCCAGCTCATGGATATTGCCCCCCAAGCTCTCATGGATATTGCCCCCAGCTCATGGATATTGCCCCCCAGCTCATGGATATTGCCCCCCAAGCTCTCATGGATATTGCCCCCCAGCTCATGGATATTGCCCCCCCAAGCTCTCATGGATATTGCCCCCCAGCTCATGGATATTGCCCCCCCAAGCTCTCATGGATATTACCCCCCAGCTCATGGATATTGCCCCCCCAAGCTCTCATGGATATTGCCCCCCAGCTCATGGATATTGGCCCCCCAGCGCTCATGGATATGCCCCAGCTCAGACCCCAGACCAGACATGGGGCGGCTGTTCGAATGCTCTATCGGCATTTGGACAGCCGCCCCATGAGCTCGGCGCCATACTTACCTTTCCGAGCGGCGCCGGGGAAGTGAAAGTGTCCCCACTTCCGGTCTTTGAAGGACCCAAGCCGCGGTCACGTGACCGGGGCTTGGGTCCTTCAAAGAGCGGAAGTGGGGAAACTTTCACTTCCCCGGCGCCGCTCGGATGCGCTCGGCAGCTGGGTAGAGGCTGCGAGCGCAGCCTCTACCCGGCTGCCGCGCGCATCCAAGCCCCGAGCGGCGGAGGGACCTTTCCCTTCGCCGCTCGGGGGTTGGATGCGCGCGGCAGCCGGTAGAGGCTGCGAGCGCAGCCTCTACCCGGCTGCTGTGTGCATCTTGTAACCGCCGCGGCGAGCCGGCAGCCGGCTCGTGCCGCGGCGGTTGCATGCGCACGCAACCAACCGCCGCTGGTTGCGCGCGCATGCGCAGAGTAAGGCTTGGCGACGGACACGCCAAGCCTTACTCTTTTATAGTATAGATAATAAAAAGGCCGGTTAAAGGAAAAACAACCCTGCCATTTACAAAAAAAACAGGAAAACAAAAGTTTGCCGAAAAAATCCCGAAAAATTTCTAAAAAATCCTTAGCAATAAATAAAGAGACTTTTTGCTGCAAATTAAAAGAACAAACAGTTTAATAAATATTTAGTAAAATGGGGATTATTTTTAACTTGAAACCTATGGTATTCGCCTAAATAAACCTGAATGAAACCACTGAATATCAGGGCATTTCACTGACATTTCTCTGCTGTTTAACCATTGCTTCTCTATGGGGATTTCACTGTTGCCGAACAGGCACCGTATTTCACTGGCAATTTGCCAATAGTTGGTGAACTGCCAGCTTTTTGAATAGCCAAATGGCCACAAAATTGCACTGTACAGGGAAATTCACTGTTCGGTGCAATTTTGAAGCCAATTCGGCTCTCTCCGAATAACCCCATAAGTCTGGCTGCATGCGTTTTCCCTGTGGGGAAACAAAATCCTTTGTTTTATCTCTCTCTAAACACCCTGGAGACACATAAGAGCAGAGAGAAATAGCAGCCTTAAACCTCACTGTAACAAAAAGAGTGCAAACACATTGGTGCTGAGTTCCAGCAGCCAGGGAGAGGTCAGAGTACAGGGAGAGCTGTGGGGTCAGTCACTGCTGTACAGGGATAAGATTCCGAGGGTTGTAATGAGTGTAAATCCCTGTACAGTGCAGATACAAGGTGTTGCTGTAATTGCCAGACACATGGAATTAAGCAGCACATACAGATACAAGGTGTTGCTGTAATTGCCATACACAGGCATTATGCGGCACATACAGATACAAGGTGTTGCTGTAATTGCCACACACAGGCATTATGCAGCACATACAGATACAATGTGTTGCTGTAATTGCCATACACAGGCATTATGTGGCACATACAGATACAAGGTGTTGCTGTAATTGCCACACACAGGCATTATGCAGCACATACAGATACAAGGTGTTGCTGTAATTGCCACACACAGGCATTATGCAGCACATACAGATATAATGTGTTGCTGTAATTGCCATACACAGGCATTATGCAGCACATACAGATACAAGGTGTTGCTGTAATTGCCACACACAGGCATTATGCAGCACATACAGATACAATGTGTTGCTGTAATTGCCATACACAGGCATTATGTGGCACATACAGATACAAGGTGTTGCTGTAATTGCCACACACAGGCATTATGCAGCACATACAGATACAAGGTGTTGCTGTAATTGCCACACACAGGCATTATGCAGCACATACAGATACAAGGTGTTGCTGTAATTGCCATACACAGGCATTATGCGGCACATACAGATACAAGGTGTTGCTGTAATTGCCACACACAGGCATTATGCAGCACATACAGATACAAGGTGTTGCTGTAATTGCCACACACAGGCATTATGCAGCACATACAGATACAAGGTGTTGCTGTAATTGCCATACACAGGCATTATGCAGCACATACAGATGCAAGGTGTTGCTGTAATTGCCATACATAGGCATTATGCGGCACATACAGATACAAGGTGTTGCTGTGATTGCCATACACAGGCATTATGCAGCACATACAGATATTGCATTGCTGATCACTACAAATCCCCATAAGCAGGAGATCTCACCATTATATTATCTGTCGGCAGCACATTTACTGCATCTGCCTGCATGCTGATAATGCAGACCCCGTGTGACATTGTGCCAGATAAGGGACACCATCTAGAGTTTACAGCCTTTCATCCCAGCAATATTTCTGTAAAGGATAAATTAAAAACGAGACTTTAAAAACTGACTGAATTTTCTATTTTAGTGTGCATTTAATTGTTAACATCACATCACAAGATTCAAATATATATTTTTAATTATATAAATTTTTTTCTACAAAAAATGCTTGGTAATAATGGGGTTAAATATGTGATACAACAGACAGTGTAATTCCAAACAGGAACACCCTACACGGCACCACAATTCAGGGCCTAACCCACCAAAAATATGTGTCACATATAAACTTCTGACAATCCAATGCACTGTAGTACGAGGAGAGTCACCGAAGCGAATTGGGTCGCCATGTAAGTCACATGTATTTAAACATTGTAAACAGATCAAACACTACATAAATATAAAAGAAGAAAAAATTGAACAAATGGATCAGATGTCAAAAAAACCGACCCAACAAAAAAACAAACAGTTTAAACGGGGATTTAAAGGGCACCACGTAGTTAAAAAACACATACAGCCATGTGTTAAAAACAAAACATAACAAACAGACGCCCAATGCGTATCGAAAGCCTCATGCTGTCTTCATCAGGGGAAAGAAAGTGCCACACAGCAGATACTGGGATAAGGATTCAAGACAAGGCTGGGGATGTTCAGGAGCAACAGATACAGCACTTCTCTCTGTGAGGGATGGAGACAATGATGAAGCGAGGTAGGAGGGGGCGTGGTGCCTTTATTTTGAGTGTGTGGTGTGACGTGTTTGGTGTTAACTGTTTACTTTCTGAACCAGTGCTGGTTACTGAGGAGTGGTACATGAGGTGTACCACCAGGGTGGCTCCAGGATAGCTGCTGCGATGAGACATGATAGCTGATGCTGATGCTGATTGCAGGTTCAGGGGTTCAGAGGATGGAACGTGACAGAGTGTGTTAGAATGCCGAGAACGACAGGCAGGACCCCACAACAGCACATCAAGGCACCCGATGCACAGGGAATTCTTGAGATGAGGGAATTTCCAAATAAAGAGATTCTGAAGAGATGGAAAACCAGACAAATAGTCACAAACAGAAGACAAAGTGCAAGAAGCTCAGGAGAAGAAGCACGCAGTGTGCAAACTTACAATGTGCAAAAACAAAGGAAGGAATTAACCCCATTGCTGCGGATGACGTATGGGGATATCCTGGGGATTCCCCGCTGTGTGCGGAGGTCATCCTCCACAAGTTATGGGGTCTCCGCAGCGAAGAGGGAGATCCCAGCTGTTCGGGGCCAAGTCTCGTAATTTCTTGAAGTCAGACCCTCCTTTTAGACCCCTTCCTGGGCACCGATGTCATAGCGCCGGCACTCAATGACGTCAGTTTCAGGCGCACCCCCGGCAGAGTGCTTGAAAGGGAGGGGGTTCTTTGTTGACTACTCTCTCTCCCGATGGTTAAAAGTTACAAAACTAAAGGCCCTATTACAATCTTGGCGCAAACGTTAGTGCGTGCTCAAAAACACATTAACGCGAGGGGTAAAACCCTTTGCGCTGAAGGTCGTATTACAATGTCAGCGTAACAAACGCGCCTACCGCGAGTGAACCTGCGCGAACGCTGCGCGAGCAAACTGTACTGCGCGCGTCCTATCCCTTAACATTGTGAGCGCTGGTACGCGGATGGTATTACAATCTATGCGCAGTTTGTAACGCACAGCCTTTGCGCGCATTATTTTAGCAACTCCTAAGGCTAGGGTCAGACGAACGCATTTTTATGTTGTCTGTGAAAAAGTGCGTTCGAACGAATGGACGCATTTTTTCACAGAATACGTGATAGTGGTCATACGATGCGCATTTTCGGCCGTGATTTTGTACGGATCATCAATAAAACACTTTTTGTGTCTGGACGTTATGTTGGCCGGACATTAGCAGTGTCTGACGTCTCCTAATCACACACACACGCCTCTAGCGGACGCAGCGCACTCTGTACGTCAGTACCTGCGGTTTCACGTTCTCGAAAAAATGCGTTCATTTTCCACTTGCGTTGCGCAGCCGGACTTTTGTGCGACCGTACTTCGTATATTGGCCGTCATTGCCCGTCATTTGCTGCTAGTGCGGCCGTGATTAAGTGCGCCAGAACGCGCGTTCGCACTGCCTCAGTCTGACCCTAGCCTTAAAGCTGGTGTTAATGGCAAATTCTATCAACCTGCCGAACCCAAATACACCAGCCTGAAAAAAATACGCAGCAAAGTATAATTACACATTCTACACATACCCAACCAATAAAATGGAGAAGTTGTGTGGTTTTTTTATTGCTGCAGCATATATGCGTAGATTGACTTTGACAGGCGCAAAAACTGAACGGGAGACAATTGTGGTTCTTAATTCTGATTGGCTGAATCGTGTGAAAAAAATGGTCTGCACACCGATTTGTGCGCGCAACGTTGCTGCTCGCGCATTTGTACGCGTCTGTTTTCCGTTTGTTATTTTTTGACAGATGAAAAAATGCGCGAGGATTGTTATACCAGCGCTGATTTACGCGTGTTAATGTTTAACACCTCGCGCAAAAATTCACACATTGCACGTGCGTTTTTGTATGAAGAATGTAATAGGGCCCTAAGAGAGGTATCTTTTGAAAGGTCATAGTCTGACCTTTCCAGTGAGGAGTCTCTTTAACCCCTTAAGTGCTAGCCCGCAGTCTGGTGCTAATCACCATTGTGGATTTCTCCCTGATCTCGGATGTCAGCCAAGCCTCAAGTGCCACCCCCACCCGCTGACGTCATTACACATAGGCACGATGACGTCAATAGGGGAATTAACCCTTAGGTGCCTAGGGATTTCCCTATGGAAATCCCAATATTGGTGATAGAGGGGTCCTTTGGACCCCCTGTATCACATGATCGGTGGCAGCTAGAGGGCCATGGCCTTTCCACTGATACCAAATATGACCAGTTTATGTGTAAAAATAAAATAAATATTATACACATAAATAATTTTGGTTTTTAATTTTATTATTGCAGCAGTATTATTCACTTTTTCAATTATAATGTGAACAATGATGCTGCATTAACTAAAAATTTAGTTTTTCATTTTTACCTAAAATGGGGTATTTTCTAATTTTTCCCTCTTTCTAACTTTCTTTTTTTTACAAGTGGACCCGATAGAATATATAATTACAAAAGCCTGGATGATAAAATGTGGAAAAAAAATATATTTTACACGCTGCAAATGATTGAAATCTGAAAGAAAATTCACATTATTTTACATTTTTTGTTATAGCTTTCTGATGCGACATACTTGAAAATGAAAGAAATCTCAATGTATCCTTCCTTTAAAAATACTTTATAAATAAATAAAATAATGATATATTGTGAATCTACCGAATCTACTGAAAATAAGGAAATATAATATGTCTGGGTCCTACAATAATACATGACTTCGAATCGCGTTTAAACATGATGAGCACAAAACGGTCAAAATGATCTCAGCACACAGGGGTGAAATGGCTCAGTAGTGAAAGGGTTAAGCGATGGTTGTGGCCTCAGCGTTTGACTGCGAACAGTTAAATTATTACTTCGGGAAGACTTTCAATGCAGTTTGAAGAGCAGCAAAAGTCGAAGTCAGAAAAAAGTAGGACGAGCAGCTGGGAAACCAAGAAGACTTTGCTTCACTGTACGACAGGTCGGAACACATATGGGACTATCCATAGCACATGGATGTGAGTTGGACAATCTTATGATGTTGGGTTTGAAATTCACACTCCTTTATGGGGTTTTTTGCACTCCTTGAATGCCACGTTGAATTTTTGAAGATCTCAACCAGTTTGTTCTTCTCCAAAATCTTATTACAGAGATTCAATCTTTATACCAGGTCATGGAGAGGCTCATTGCATGAGATACAGAAACAAATGACACCGAGAAATTACCAGAAGGCCACAAACTGTCATGAAATCATATTTTTAATGACGGCATTTTACATGACGAAGGATTTACCCAGGATTTTTTTCATCACACGAGTTTTCCTGTATATCAGGCGCTGTATCAAAAAGAATGTATTATTATAAAGATTGACCCTTTCACTACCAGAATTGAGCTAACTGATTGTAATGCATTGAAAAGAAATCATCTATAACCATAAAATCGTTTGTCCATCGCCGCACAGCCTGCCCTTCCAAATGGTACCTGGCATTAACCCCTGGGGAGCCGGATCACGAATCGGCGCTGAAAAGCGCCGGTTCGTGATCCTTTCCCGGAGCTGGCCGACATCTTGGATGTCGGCCAAGCCTCCGGGAACTCCCCCTGAGGACTGGCGTCATCGTGCATAGCACGATGACGCCAGTCCTGGAGTTAACCCCTAGCTGCCACCAATGGTGGAGATAGGGGGTTCCAATGAACCCCCTATCTCCCGATCCGTGGCAGCTAGGGGTTAAAGTATGGTATTGTTGGATCGGCCAGAGCATGGCCGTTCCAATGATACCAAACACGAATGTGAAAAAGTTTGTAAAAAAATAAAAAAATAAAAATAAAAAAATATTTTAAAAAAAATTATAAAAAAAAAATAAACAGTTTTTTTTCTTTTTTTTGGTTTGTTAATGCAGAAATATTGTTCCCATTTCAATTATAATGTGAACAATGATGCTGCACTAACGATTTTTGTATGCGGTGCGTTTGTTAAAAATAGTGTAATTTTCCCCAAAAAAAAATGTAACGAGACCCCATCTCTAATTTTTTTAACAAGCGCACCCCATACAAAATAGAACCGCAATTGCTCGCATGTTAAAATGTGAAAAAATACACTTTACACGTTGTAAATTATTGAAAATACATATTTTATTGCATTTGTTTTTTATAATATACAGACATGTCATGACGTATACATATAATAATGACATATTATGAATCTGCCGAGTCTGACGGAAAGAACGATATATAATATGTCTGGGTCATATACTAAAATAAGCCTTCAAAACGCGTTTAAACATGATGAGCAAAACTGGTAAAAATGACCTCAGCACAGGGGCGGGAAAAGCCTCAGCAGCGAAAGGGTTAAAAACGTGTTGTTTTTTTTACTTTTTGTCATTGTTTCCTGTCCCCCAGGGCACTACCCGGACCCCCATACACCTTTTATGGCAAAAATGTAGCATATATGCCCTCTTGGAGGACACTCTAAAAACCGAATTTTCAGCCCCATTGACTTGCATTGGGTTCGAGTTTAGGTTCGGGTTTGGGTTCGGACCCGAACAAATGGGAAGTTCGTGTTCGGGCTCGAACCGAACTCGGGGGGTGTTTGGCTCATCCCTACTGCTAATACCTCTCCCTACACAACCAAGCATTCTGCCAGCATTTCCTGCTGCTCTATTACATTGACTGCTTACCCTTAGATCCTCTGAAATAATAACCCCTAAATCCCTTTCCTCAGATGTTGAGGTTAGGACTGTATCAAATATTCTATATTCAGCCCTTGGGTTTTTACGTCCCAGGTGCATTATCTTGCACTTATCCACATTAAAACTCAATTGCCACAGCTCCGACCATTTTTTTAGTTTACCTAAATCATTTGTCATTTGGCTGATCCCTCCAGGAACGTCAACCCTGTTGCAAATCTTTGTGTCATCAGCAAAAAGACATACTTTTCCGTTAATACCTTCTGCAATATCACTAATAAAAATATTAAAGAGAATGGGTCCAAGTACTGACCCCTGAGGTACCCCACTGGTAACAAGACCTTGCACCGAATAAACTCCATTTACCACAACCCTCTGTTGCCTGTCACTCAGCCACTGCCTAATCCATTCAACAATATTGGAATCCAAGCTCAAAGATTGCAATTTATTGATAAGCCTTCTATGCGGAACAGTATCAAAAGCCTTACTGAAATCTAAATAAGCAATGTCTACTGCACCACCTGTGTCTATTATTTTTGTTACCCAATCAAAAAAATCAATAAGATTAGTTTGGCATGATCTGTATAACACACAACCCCCCTCCCACGGCTCTGTATAACACAACCCTACTCACTGTTACCCGCACACCCTGAATATATAGAGGAATCTCTAAATAGACAGTGTACTCCTGGCAGTTGCTGCCGCTCCGGTGAGTATGGGCGCGACGCCATTTTTTCTGTATTTATGTATATCATGCTTGTAACACCAGTCCATCGTTCTGCAGCTGTTCCTCTTTCCATGTTTTTGTTTTTGATCCCAAATGGGAAGTGTTTGGTGCGTGTATAAATAAAAGCCACCATCTTTGCCTCTCCTTGGCTGAAAAGCAGTAGGAGGGGCTTGGAGCTGCTCAGTAGAGCGGCCTTTTGGTACATGTTAGGTACTCACTCTATAAAGAGGTGCCGTGAAGTGGCGAGTGGGCTTACGTTGCAATGGCCATTGAAACAAACAAAAACCTCAGTTTTGTTGTACATGGAACACATAGAAACGAGCGCAGATGACACCTTTTTTCCTTATAGTGTCGATTTAGACTTTCTCTATACTGTATATTCAGGGTGTGCGAATCACAGTCAGTAGGGTTGTGTGCTATACAGAGCCGTGGGAGGGAGTTGTGTGTTATACAGAGTGCCTGTGCCAGTGAGCTTACAATCTAAGGGGGACCTGCGCCAGTGAGCTTACACTCTAAGGGGGATCTGTGTCCGTGAGTTTACAATCTAAGGGGGACCTGTGCCAGTGAGCTTACTGTCACGGAATGGCCCAGCACCCTCAGCCGGGGGCGGTGCACAGTGACAGTGGGGGCCATGGACACTTAGTAAACCGGGTGCGTGCCACCGCACCTAAGTATGTTTTATTAGATGTGGTTTTACTGATGTGCTGTATTAAGATGTACCTTGTGTGATTGTAACTGTATTAGGTGTAAGAAAACGTTTGTATGTGTTTTTCCCCGTCGCCATTTTGCCCATTCCAGCATGGTTACACCAGACAAAGGATCTCCTGGCCCCAAGATGGAGGATACATCAAGCCAGCTGCTTGGAGGCTGTTCCCAGACCTCATTTGCCTAATCCCTGGACAATGGGAAGGCTGGAAGGGACCTGGGAGGGAACAGGGGGGGCTGGGAGAGGAGCCAATCAGTGCTGGTTGTGTGGGTGGGGGAGTTGGCAATCTGTGTATGTGAAGTTGTATACCTGACTCTGTTGTAAACCCATAAAGTCAGTTCATCTAGTTCATTCAGCCACGCCTGGTGTTCTTTATTTGGTGAACGTATTCCTGTGATCCAGCGCGGTCTACAGAGCACGGTAGCCAGATCCGAATCGACCACCCTGTGCCTGCATCTCGCATCAGGACAGAGGTGCAGCGTGCGGGCATCGACCGCTGTGAGATCCGATTCGACGGCCGCGGCGCATCTGCCGCGCATTTCCCGCGCATCGGTATAGCGGGCGCCATCCGATCGCCGGTAGATCCGAAAAGACGCGCGGACGTCCCAACTATAAGATCCGACCAGCTCCCGAGGGGAATTCCGATCCGACCGGCCGTTCCGCAGACGACACATCCGCCAACCAAGGTCAGTAGACCAGCTGCTCGGGACGCTGAGTGCCGTGTCGCTCAGTGGTCGGGCTGGTCTCACCCAGGGGTCCCTTCCAACGCCCGCCAACCCTTTCCCAGGGTCACTCCAGGCCGCTCGAGACGCCGGGTGCCGTGTCACTCGGTAGTCGGGCCGGCGGTAAGCGCACTAGGGGGAAGCAGATAGGAGCACACCCGCAGGCGGACAACATCCCATTCCGTCATACTGGTGGCAGCGGTGGGATCGCTCTCTGCAGACCCCTAGGAGACGTACGCCATGGCGGTGTACAACCCCTACAACAGGGACACCCTGCGTGGGATGTTGGAGAACCGGGGAGGAACGCCGGGTAACAAGAAAAGAAAGACGCTGATCAAGGAACTGACCAGGATGGATCAGGACGAGGCGATGATGCCCGTCCCCAGCCCTGTCCGCGCAGAGGTGGAGGAAGATGCTGGCCTCAGGGAGTTGCGGCGTCGGATCACCCTGCTCGGTGATGCCCCGGCGGAGGGGGCCAGATATCAAGTGATTCGGGAGTTCTACCGGGAAGTTGAGCAGGAGAAGGAACGCCAGCACGAGCTGCGGTTGGCAGAGCTCCGCGGAGCAGAGACTGATTATGTTGACCCCGAACCCTTCCCTGTGGAACCCTGGGTCGAGGCTCACAGCGCGACTGGAGCTCCACCTGGGGAATCTGCAAACCCCAGTGACTATGCTTGCGGGACTCTCAGCTTGCCTGGAGCCTGTACTGAGGACGTCACTTATCCCCGCGACCCTCGGATGAAGACTCACAGCCCGCCTGGAGCTGCATCTGAGGACGCCCCATTCTCCGTTGAGGAGCGGTGCTCCTGCGCTGGCACCTACGCCGACATGAAGGTCGTGTTGGCAAGAGAGCTGCAGGAGGGCCTGGAGCAGGACCAGAGGTCCACAGAGGAGCTGTGGTACGAGGCCCTGGACCATGAGCGGGACTGCCATGGTGTGTACATTCCCTCCGACGCTGTCGTCCATCGAGTGCAGTACGATGTGCGAGCAGCGTTCCTGCAGGGGCGGGCCCCAGAGGAGTGGGAGGACGAGCTCCGGAGTCTGGTGCAGCAGGAGATCGCACTGGACGCCGAGTACCGCGCCCTCCGGTGGCTAACCGCCTCCCCGACCGTGCGCCCTAGTGAAGGCAGTTCCACTGCAGGGCCTCGCTACGGGGGTACGGGGCTGCTCTACGAGGGCATGGCCGCCGACCCCGAGTTTGGAGAGGAGACCGAGGAGCGGATGGAAGACATCCTGGAGCGACGGGAACTGGAGATCCCGTCAGACAGCAGGGACTCGGTGTTTGAGGAGCTGGAGTCCCTAGCCGAGCGAGAGTGGGAGCTCGAGGTGGCTTATCGGAGACTGTTGGACGGCGTTCCGCAGTCGAGCCTGAGCTCCCCGTGGTGGGACGGGTCGGCGGAGGAAGTCGACAGTCCCCAGGTTTGGGACCTATGGGAGGCCGAGGCGGACCCATGGGTGCCCGTGGGGGGGTCGACTGAGGAAGTTACCCCCTGCACCCCGCAAGAGGACAGGGTGGCCGAGGCCACGGGTCCAGCGGGGGAGGAGACGGATGGTCCCCCGGGATGGGTTGTGCGCAACCATTGTTTGCCCCGGGGGGTGAAGAGACCATCCTTCCCCAAGGAGATCTCCACCCAGCGGAAGAGCTGGCTACGGGGCAGAGTGCCGCTGGCCTCTGCCCACTACTCAACGTCTGCCAGGAGGAGCAGACGGATGGTTCCCCCGGGATGGGTTGCGCGCAACCACTGATTGCCCCGGGGGGTGAAGAGACCATCCCGCCACAAGGAGATTGCCAACCAGCGGAAGAGCTGGCCACGGGGCAGAGCGTCGCTGGCCTCTGCCCCCTGCTGACAGTCTGCCAGGTGGAGCAGACGGATGGTTCCCCCGGGATGGGTTGTGCGCAACCCTTGTTTGCCCCGGGGGGTGAAGTAACCGTCCTCCCGCAAGGAGATCTCCCCCCAGCAGAAGAGCTGGCTACGGGGCAGAGTGCCGCTGGTCTCTGCCCACTGCTTACAGTCTGCCAGGAGGAGCAGACAGATGGTTCCCCCGGGCTGGGTGTGCGCAGCCATTGATCGGCCGGGGGGTGAAGAAACCATCCTCCCACAAGGAGATCTCCACCCAGCGGAAGAGCTGACGGCGGGGCAGAGCGCCGCTGGCCTCTGCCCATTCCTCCCAATTCGCCTCGAGGGGCAGAGCGGGGATGACCCCGTGCGACTGCCGTTGCAATTATGTATTCCACCCTTTGGCTGCCAGGAAGAACAGCCGGGTTTGACCCCATTTGTCCCTTCGGTTGCCGGTTTTGTACCTGCCTCTTCAGCAGAAGAGCTGGCAACGGGGCAGAGCGCCGCTGGCCTCTGCCCACCCTTCGGCTGCCTGGGAGAGCAGCCGGGTGTGTCCACCCTTGTCCCTTTTGTTGCAATTACCCCCTCAGCGGAAGAGCTGACTACGGGGCAGAGCGCTGCTGGCCTCTGCCCATCTCCTCAACTCTTTGGCCTGGAGGCCCCGCACAGCCACTGGGCTTTTCATCGACCTGGGGTGGGTGCGTTTAGCGCCCGTTTTCCCGGAGGGGACCCCGGAGGTACTCCTCCCCAGACTTATGTCCTTTCGCCCAGCCGGGGTAACCCTAAGGACGCGGGGCCCCGACCAAGCTGGCACGGCCGCAAGGCCAAATGGAGAAGCCTGGTGGCCAGGCCTCCCCAGACCGACTACGGGCCTGGGAGCACCGACTTCCCCGGTATGACCCGGTGGGGTCAGACCAGGTGCGTCGAACTGTGGGAAGGGGGAGGAGTGTCACGGAATGGCCCAGCACCCTCAGCCGGGGGCGGTGCACAGTGACAGTGGGGGCCATGGACACTTAGTAAACCGGGTGCGTGCCACCGCACCTAAGTATGTTTTATTAGATGTGGTTTTACTGATGTGCTGTATTAAGATGTACCTTGTGTGATTGTAACTGTATTAGGTGTAAGAAAACGTTTGTATGTGTTTTTCCCCGTCGCCATTTTGCCCATTCCAGCATGGTTACACCAGACAAAGGATCTCCTGGCCCCAAGATGGAGGATACATCAAGCCAGCTGCTTGGAGGCTGTTCCCAGACCTCATTTGCCTAATCCCTGGACAATGGGAAGGCTGGAAGGGACCTGGGAGGGAACAGGGGGGGCTGGGAGAGGAGCCAATCAGTGCTGGTTGTGTGGGTGGGGGAGTTGGCAATCTGTGTATGTGAAGTTGTATACCTGACTCTGTTGTAAACCCATAAAGTCAGTTCATCTAGTTCATTCAGCCACGCCTGGTGTTCTTTATTTGGTGAACGTATTCCTGTGATCCAGCGCGGTCTACAGAGCACGGTAGCCAGATCCGAATCGACCACCCTGTGCCTGCATCTCGCATCAGGACAGAGGTGCAGCGTGCGGGCATCGACCGCTGTGAGATCCGATTCGACGGCCGCGGCGCATCTGCCGCGCATTTCCCGCGCGCATCGGTATAGCGGGCGCCATCCGATCGCCGGTAGATCCGAAAAGACGCGCGGACGTCCCAACTATAAGATCCGACCAGCTCCCGAGGGGAATTCCGATCCGACCGGCCGTTCCGCAGACGACACATCCGCCAACCAAGGTCAGTAGACCAGCTGCTCGGGACGCTGAGTGCCGTGTCGCTCAGTGGTCGGGCTGGTCTCACCCAGGGGTCCCTTCCAACGCCCGCCAACCCTTTCCCAGGGTCACTCCAGGCCGCTCGAGACGCCGGGTGCCGTGTCACTCGGTAGTCGGGCCGGCGGTAAGCGCACTAGGGGGAAGCAGATAGGAGCACACCCGCAGGCGGACAACATCCCATTCCGTCATACTTACACTCTAAGGGGGACCTGTATCAGTGATTTTACAATCTAAGGGGGACCTGTACCAGTGAGTTTACACTCTAAGGGGGATCTGTACCAGTGAGTTTACACTCTAAGGGGGATCTGTGTCCGTGAGTTTACAATCTAAGGGGGACCTGTGCCAGTGAGCTTACACTCTAAGGGGGACCTGCGCCAGTGAGCTTACACTCTAAGGGGGACCTGTGTCCGTGAGTTTACAATCTAAGGGGGACCTGTACCAGTGAGCTTACAATCTAAGGGGGACCTGTGCCAGTGAGTTTACAATCTAAGGGGGACCTGTGCCAGTGAGTTTACAATCTAAGGGGGACCTGTGTTCGTGAGTTTACAATCTAAGGGGGACCTGCGCCAGTGAGCTTACAATCTAAGGGGGACCTGTGCCAGTGAGTTTACAATCTAAGGGGGACCTGTGTTCGTGAGTTTACAATCTAAGGGGGACCTGTGCCAGTGAGCTTACACTCTAAGGGGGACCTGCGCCAGTGAGCTTACACTCTAAGGGGGACCTGTGTCAGTGATTTTACAATCTAAGGGGGACCTGTACCAGTGAGCATACAATCTAAGGGGGACCTGTGCCAGTGAGCTTACAATCTAAGGGGGACCTGTGCCAGTGAGCTTACAATCTAAGGGGGACCTGTGCCAGTGAGCTTACAATCTAAGGGGGACCTGCGCCAGTGATTTTACAATCTAAGGTGTACCTGTGTTCGTGAGTTTACAATCTAAGCGGGACCTGTACCAGTGATCTTACACTCTAGGGGGGACCTGTGTCCGTGAGTTTACAATCTAAGGGTTACCTGTATCAGTGATTTTACAATATAAGGGGGACCTGTGTTCCGTGAGTTTACAATCTAAGGGGGACCTGCGCCTGTGAGTTTACAATCTAAGGGGTACCTGTACCAGTGATCTTACAATCTAAGGGGACCTGTGTCCATGAGCTTACAATCTAAGGGAGACCTGTGCCTGTGACTGAGCATACAATCTAAGAGGGGAAAGTAGAGCCTGCTCCCGTGAGCTTACAATCTAAGAGGGGAAAGAAGAGCCTGCTCCCGTGAGCTTACAATCTAAGAGGGGAAAGTAGAGCCTGCTCCCGTGAGCTTACAATCTAAGAGGGGAAAGAAGAGCCTGCTCACGTGAGTTTACAATCTAAGGGGACCTGTGCCCGTGAGCTTACAATCTAATAGGGGAAAGAGGAGCCTGCTCACGTGAGTTTACAATCTAAGAGGGAAGTGGAGCCTGCTCTAATATATAAATGCGCTTGTAATGCGCTGTCAGCTACACGTGCACCCATCACAGCTGCTTACTCGGCCCTCCAAGTTGCAGACGGGACAGCGACGGACGCATTACAAACGCATTTATATAGAGAGATACTTTTGGATAGGACATTGAAAAACAAATTTGTGGACACGGATTTTGAGCCAGCGACAACAACAACAGACTGCCCTCCGGGCAGGCTTAACAACTAGCTAGAATAATAAAACCCCTATTTGCATATATTTTCCCATACACAAACAATCAAACATTATGTAAACACATATAGATATTAAGGTCTATTCAAGAAAGGTGAAACTCAGGAGAATGACTGGAGAATTGAAAAATCCAGGTCAAAATACCCAAACCAGAAAATTTCTCCCATTTATCTCACTTTCCAAATCTGCTATTTGGTCTAGATTGTTCTCTTCTCCTGCCAGTTCTCCTGAGTTTCACCTTTTTAGTGAATAGACCTGATTAGTGTTTTTTGGAAGCTGCGTTGCTAATAATCTCATTCTGATCACTAAATATCCTCTGAAGCAGGAGATCTAACCATTTTATTATCTGTCTGCAGCACATTAAAATACACAAAGGCCATTTGTGCCTGCATGCTGATAATGCAGACTCTGTGTGACATTGCGCCAGGTAACGGACACCATCTAGAGCTTACAACCTAATATCCCAGGGATATTTATGTCTGTATGCTGATAATGCAGACCTCATGTGCCATTGTGCCAGGTAACGGACACCATCTATAGTTTACAACCTTTCATCCCAATGAAATTTATTCTTGAATTCTTCCTAAGTGATCTCAAACAGCTCCCCTGGTACAGACTAAACCTAATCCCAGACCTAGACTGTGCAATTGAATACTTTCAGTCTGAGCTCCTGCAAGGTTGGAATTCCCATGCCCAGCTGCGTAAAGTGAGAGTAAGAGGGACCCATCTCCCCTGGGTTACAGCTGATCTTTCACTAATGTACCAGCTTAGAGATTCACTGTGGTCAAATTTCAAGAGTACTGGTTCCATGAACGATCACTATGAATACCGACAATGCCGGAATGCATGCACAAAACAAACAAAAATGGCTAAAGCCCGTTACTTCAATGAAAATCTAAACAATAACATATCAAACCCTAGAAACTTTTGGAAAACTATAAGTAATATACAAGCACCCCCGTCCACTCTCAACCAGCTGCTGTCAAAGTAAACAACCAAACCCTGCAACACCCCCTAGATGTAGCAATGCCTTTAATGATTATTTTGTAGGATGTGCCACCACTTTGACTGCCAAGCTAGGAAATGACATGCAATCAGAAAGGCCGCATGCAGGTCAGGCCACTCCAACTGTGCAAAGTCCCTGTATCAGACAGGAATTCTGTTTTAGACCAGTCAGTGACGTTACTAAACTTCTCCGTAACCAAAAAATGAAATACCAGTCTGGACCTGATCAAATACCAGCAATGCTGCTGAAAATCAGTGCACCGGCAATTGCAGATTCTGTCGCAACCCTAATCAATGAATCACTGGCGACTGGATATATACCCAAACTCTGGAAGACTGCAAGAGTGGTACCTATCCATAAAAGTGGTGACAGTACTTTGGTATCCAACTACCGTCCGATATCGTTGCTCCCTGTAATGTCAAAAATTTTGGAAAAATGCGTCTACACACAATTACGGGATTATTATCAATATTGGAACTATTTAACCCCAGATCAATCAGGCTTTCATCCAAATCACTCAACTACAAACGCCCTTTTAAAAGTCTGCAATGATATCCAGGCTGGGATGGAACAAGGAAACCTAACTGGAGCCATCTTCCTTGATTTTGCCAAGGTCTTTTACACAGTAGACCATGGCATCTTGTTAGAAAAACTTAAAAACTCTTTTATTGGTGATCACACGCTAACCTGGTTTCAATCATATGTATCACCCTGATCACAATATGTGTCCATTTCTGACAGCTCCTCCCTCCCCCTCCCCCTCCCAGTCACTTGTGGTGTACCCAAAGGTTCAATACTCGGCCCCCTGCTATTTACAATAGTCATAAATGATGTGCCTAACATCTGCAAAGCCTCAACTGTACACATGTACGCAGACAACACTGTAATCTATACCAGCAAACCAAATCTCCGGCAGCTGGAGTCCGCGCTGCAAGAACAATTCACAGAGGTAGAAAAGTGGATCAAACACAACAAACTTTTTTAAATACTGACAAAACTGTAACGATGCTCTTTGGTACAAAACCTAAACTACACAAATTGCAAAATCCCCATCTATGTGTTGGGACAAAATCAAATGGCACGCTGACCACAGTCACTTCTCTCAAATATCTAGGTTTGTGGTTGGACCCTAATCTATCCTTTGGCCCCCACATCGAAAAACTCTCATCTAAACTTTACCCCAAGCTAGGTGCCCTGTACAGAAACAAATTCTGCCTGAGCCCCGCGGTAAGAAAGCAGATTGTACAACAAATGCTTATGCCAGCCATTGAATACAGAGATGTCGTTGTATGCAGCAGCCCCGCAAACACACCTCCAGAAACTTACTACATTGTATAACTCATTCTGCCGCTTTGCATTACAATGTAACTACATGACCCACCATTGTGACATGTTAAAAGAGCTAAACTGGCCATCGCTGGAGTCTAAACGTACCCTTCACCTTTCCAACCTGGTGTTTAAGAGCTTTTCTGGGAAGCTACCACCCTACCTGAATAGACTGCTTCCCCCAGCAGTTCCCTCATCCTATAACCTCCGATCCAGGACCAGCACCTTACTTGCAATACCACAATACAAAAAGAAAGTGGCTCGGTCCTAATTTTCCTACAAAGCACCACAATTATGCAATAACCTCCCAGACACCATCAAATCTTTACCCAGTCTTAAGTCACTCAAGAGCTCCTTACTAACATACCTCAATACAGAATGCACCTGTAAACATGTAACATAATGACTATATACAGAATGCACCTGTAAACATGTAACCTAGTGACTATATACAGAATGCACCTGTAAACATGTAACATAATGACTATATACAGAATGCACCTGTAAACATGTAACCTAGTGACTATATTTCCTACATATTTATTTTCTGTTAATCTGTATATTTGTTTAATATCTTGCATTGTATTACTTTGTATTTCTGTAACAACTGTAACATTTCAATGCTCTTGAACCCAGGACATACTTGAAAACGAGAGAAATCTCAGTGTATCCTTCCTGGTAAAATCCCTTATAAATAAATAAATAAATAAATAAAATAATATTTCTATAAAGGATAAACAAATACTGGAAGAATTATTAATGAGCTATTTTACATTATTCTATGTTTTTAACTATCTCAGAACAACAGTTTGTTTGAAAAATTTCTATTTTACCCTGTATTTAGTTTCACATATGGTTTTTCAAATAAATGTTACGATAAAAACTTTTCAAGAAAAAGCGCTTGGTAGTGAAGGGGTTAATAACACAATAAGCAGAAATAATATTCAATAATTGTCAAGCAGGAATAACGTATATCCCCAGGGTCCATTGAATCACTACAGCAGGGCTGTCAAATTCTGGACTCCCAGATGTTTCTGAACGACAACTCCCATGATTCCCAGGCCATCTATTGTATTAAAAGAATTCTGGGAAAAGTAGGCAACAACATCTGGGGGCCATGCGTTTGTCAGCCTTGCGCTGTAGGGACCCCAATCACAAAAGCCCAAAAAAAGGCATGAGGTAGGACTGACTAAAGTTGCTATATGTTCTACAAAGACATGTATATTCAGCAAAATGTTATTTCTGCACGTGTTCCTTCCTTGAAGCCTGTCATTGTATAATGTGGACTTCTTCCTTAAGTCATGTTAAGACGATAGATGGATAGATAGATAGATGGACAGATAGATAAATAGATGGATAGATAGATGGATGGATAGAGATATATTAACCCTTTCAATGCGGAGGACGCGCTGAGCGCGTCCTCCGCATTCCCGCTGCTGTGCGGAGGACGCGCTGAGCGCGTCCTCCCATTGGGGTCAGCGTTCGGCCGGATTCCGGCCGATCGCTGGCCCCCCGGTGCGGGCTGACATCCTCGATGTCAGCCGCGCATCCGGGACCGCAGCCGCCAGAATTAGGTGTCATCGCGGCAGCGCGATGACACCTAATTCAGGCGCCCCCCCCGCATCTGCGGAGGAGGCGGCTGAAAGGGAGGGGGGGAGGTCCTTCGGACCTCTCTCCCTCCCGATCGGCGGCTCTGCGGGGGTTAACCCAGGCATCATTTGGAAGGGCCAGCCTGCCCTTCCAAATGGTACCTGGCATTAACCCCTGGGGAGCTGGATCGCGAATCGGCGCTGAAAAGCGCATGTTCGCGATCCTTTCCCGGAGCTGGCCGACATCTTGGATGTCGGCCAAGCCTCCGGGAACTCCCCCTGAGGACTGGCGTCATCGTGCGTAGCACGATGACGCCAGTCCTAGAGTTAACCCCTAACTGCCACCAACTGTGGAGATAGGGAGTTCCAATGAACTCCCTATCTCCCGATCCGTGGCAGTTAGGGGTTAATGTTTGGTATGGTTGGATCGGCCAGAGCATGGCCGTTCCAACAATACCAAACTTGAATGTGAAAAAAGTTTTTAAAAAAAAATAAAAATAAAAATTAAAAATAAAAATATATTTTAAAAAAAATTATAAAAAAAAAAATAAACATTTTGTTTTTCTTTTTTTTGGTTTGTTAGTGTAGCAATATTGTTCCCATTGCAATTATAATGTGAACAATGATGCTGCACTAACGATTTTTGTATGCGGTGCGTTTGTTAAAAATCGCGTAATTTTCCCCCAAAAAAAATGTAACGAGACCCCATCTCTAATTTTTTTAACAAGCGCACCCCATACAAAATATAACCGCAATTGCTCGCATGTTAAAATGTGAAAAAAAACACTTTATACGTTGTAAATTATTGAAAATACATATTTTATTGCATTTTTTGTTATAATATACAGACATGACATAACGTATACATATAATAATGACATATTATGAATCTACTGAGTCTGACGGAAAGAACGATATATAATATGTCTGGGTCATATACTAAAATAAGCCTTAAAAACACGTTTAAACATGATGAGCAAAACTGGTAAAAATGACCTCAGCACAGAGGCGGGAAAAGCCTCAGCAGCGAAAGGGTTAACCACACTGTATCAACTTTGTGGGTAACTTGCCAGTGGCCAACCGAATATCCTTGTTCCGGAGACTGTAAATAAATGGGTTGACCAGAGGAGTCACCACGATGTATAGTAGGGATAAAACCTTCTTTTCGGTTAGTGAGATCTCGGTGGACGGGGTCAAGTAGATAACGATAAGAGTTCCGTAATATGTACATACAACAATGAGGTGGGAGCTGCAGGTGGAGAAGGCTTTTTTCCTTCCGGTTCTTGATGGAATTTTAAGGATTGTGGAAATGATCCTGACGTAGCTCACAATGATTAAGATGACGGGGAACACAAAGACTGGAAACGAGAGGACAAAGTCTGCCACTTCTATCCGGTACGTGTCAGAACAAGAGAGCTGTAAGATTGGAACGAAGTCACAGAAAAAGTGGTCAATCAGGTTGGAACCGCAGAACGACAACTCGCTAAGCCACACTATCTCTATTACAGGTAACACGAAACTGATGAACCAGGACCAGGCCACTAGGTAGAAGCAAAACCTTGGGTTCATGATGGACGAGTAATGCAAAGGGTGACAGATGGCCTTGAAGCGATCGTAGGACATAACAGTAAGGAGAAGACATTCTGCGCTTGTAGCAACCCAGCATACATAGTACTGGGTGAAGCAGCTGTTCACGGAGATGACCCCCCCACCATGAAATGTGATAAACAGCATGTTGGGTGTGATGTTTGTCGTAAACACTATCTCAGAAAAGGAAAAATTCCCAAGGAAATAATACATGGGGGAATGGAGATGAGCATTGACATACAGTGTGACAATGATCAGCAAATTTCCAACCAATGTTACGACATAGATAAAAAGGAGGACAGAAAAGAACAAGGACCTCCCAACGTGTGTGGTGTTGAAGGCCAGGAGAAGAAATTCATGGACCACTGTCTGGTTCTCTAAACTCATTGCCTATAAAAACAAAAAATGAAGAAACAATTGAATAGTGGATGGAGGCTCCCGGCTCAGCTTATGTGCCGGTGCACAGATATGTGCACAACAAAAAATTTGTTTAGTTTTGGATCGATTCGTTATGTTTTTCGATTTGTTTCAGAGCGTTCGTTATGTTACCGTGATTCGTATTTTGGATCAATTCGATATTTTGGGAGATTAGTACTTCGTATCGATTCGTTATTTCATTTTGATTCCGTATTTCGGAACGGTGAAACCGATGAATTAATTACTGTTTTTACTGCAATTGTGGATTAAAAGATGCGTAATCCCTCTGTCCTTGGTGCTGAAATATGTTTCAGCACCAACGGCAGCACCCACCGAATGCAGCCAGACTGAAGGAAAAAAAAAAGCCTTGCCTTTTAAAAATAATTAGGAAGCCTAAATTTTCACCTAAAAAAAAATACAAACAAATACTCCATTTTTTTAAAAAAAAATCAATAAATAAAAAGGCTTTTTGCTGCAAATGAAAATAATAAATGGTTGAAATTTTTTTTTGTTAAATATTTTTTTTACATTGAATCCTATGGGGTCTGTTTAAACCTGTTTAACAAAAGCACCGAAAATCAAGGAATTTCACTAAAATTTCAGTGCTGTTCGTCGTTCTCTGAACAGATTAACCATAACTTCCTGTATGGGGAATCTCACTGCCGCCGAACGGCACCAAGGCCAACAAATTCAGCAACACAGCCAATGGACTTGGGCGGGGTGCTGAATGTAAGTGAAATGGTGTAACGATCTGATTCGTAAAAACGGAATAAATTTGTTATATTCTGTTTCGTTCCATTTCGGATGGAATCTATTCGCTATTTTCGGAAGTGCTTTCCGAAAAAGGAATCGGTATAATTTCATCCGAATTGTGATTCAGAACGAAACGAAATGCATATATCTACCGGCGTGGTATTTACCCCAAGTCAACAGAAACCCAAGGCGAAATCTTGATACCCAGCTCAGCTCCTACTGCAAAAATAGACTAAATATTAATAAATTCAGCATAAAAATGTTGTATTATTATTTATGAAAAACAGAATGGGTGCTCTTTCCCAAAATAGAATGCAAAGGTGGTAAGAAAAATAAATCAGAAAGACCTTGTAGATCTCAAATTCGTCCCCTCCAATAGACGTGCATGGAATAAAAGAAACTGTAACGGAGATCTACAAAGGGCAATAAAGAAAAATCATAGCGTTATACTGTTAAAACAGTGGTGTATCATGACACGCCCCCGTCAGAAATGCACTCACAGGATAACTAATAAACAATCGCATGTAAACGTTACCCCTACCTATGGGTGTTAGGAGGCCCAGGATGTCACCATGAAGGGAATTCTTCCACCTGGATCACTTGCCGCTGCTGCACCAGAAAACAAGGGTCCAGTCACAAAAAGAATAAAAGTTTCTTTTAATATATCATAAAAGAATAAATCCGACGCGTTTCGTTGGCATCAAACCAACTTCATCAGGGATATATCCCTGATGAAGTTGGTTTGATGCCAACGAAACGCGTTGTATATATTCTTTTTTTAACAGTATAACGCTATGATTTTTCTTTATTGCCCTTTGTAGATCTCCGTTACAGTTTCTTTTATTATTATTTATACCTGTACATGGATGCCCAGGTTTCTTACCGTAAAGTCCTTCCAGGTAAAATGAACCAACGTGTTGCTCAACTGTAGCTCGTTTTAAGTAAAAAAATCCAATATCAATTAGGTTTAAAAAAATTATAGTATTTTTTGCAAAAAATCATTATTCAGTGTTTACTGCAGAAATGTTTGTCGCAACCACAGGATCGAAGTTGTGTTTATTTTGCAGAACACCCTAATTACAGTTTTTCTCAGCTTTTAAATGCTCAGGACTGACTTTAGGGATCTGTGTGTGCGTGGAGAGAAGTAACGAGTCCCTTCTGCGAAAAACATAAAACAATGTCAAATTGGAAGCCTGGGGATTAGATAACGAGTCGATTGCCCAGAGTGTTTATTAATCACAGGATCTCAGTGTTACAGAACAGATGCGGAGCTTTGTAATTACGTTTTCAATAAGGATTAAATTAAATGAAATTCAACTCTCCAATTGAAGCCAATGAGGCACAACTCTTCAAGTCCTGCTGCAAAGTGAAGATATATGTAAGAGAAGGCTAGGGATGTGCATGGCTGAAAATTTTGTTTTGTTTAGTTTCATTTCGTTACCTTTTTAAAATCATTTCGTTTTCAGAAATTCGTATCTAATTTCGTTTCGTATTTTGTTTTTTTTAGCTTCGGATCAATTTGAAATTTCAAATCAATTCGAATTTCATATATCAATTTGATATCAATTAGAATTTTGGATCACTAAATAAAACCCAAATTAATCAAATTTTGCTGTTAAAAGAAAAGCTAGGGTTAAATTTTAAGCTGTGTCACCGATTTAGTATTTGAGTCAAATTAGACAGTGAAACAAAATTAATTTGTTTCATAAAGTCCTTTGCTGACTATTACTTGTATTGTAAGTTAAGATCAATTCGATAGTTGATATCATTTATGATGATGACACAGTGTAAAACAAAATAAATTTGTTATATACTGTTTCTGTTTGAATTGGTATCTTATCGATTCGTTATTCGAAAGTATTTCCGAATACGAATTATCAAATTTTGTTCCAAATTCTGAATTTTTCTGAAATGAATGCACAGCTCTAGAGAAAGCACCCAGGGTCTTATTTCAAAATAACATACAGAGTGATTCATAAAGCAGTATACAGTCTCAACGCACTATAAGACAAGAATATCCTCAAAAATAAAGAACAAAGAGGGGGACCTCTAGTGCAGAATGTAATTATATTTGAAATCTCTTGTTATTAGAAAAGGTGGTAAACTCACTTATTCAAGGGCTTATCTTCAAGCCAGGTTGAAAGTCGTGGAGGTTGTAGTTGGCTCAACCTCTGGAAAGTTTTCTTTACATCTTCTGGGGGTGTCCATGTCCCGGACCCCTTTCCAGCCAGACACAGCCTCTGGAGGATCTTCTTAGACTTTATTAGAACATCACATTAGATAAATTTGTGGCAGCAACTTTGGGGACTTAATACATTACCCATGCTGTATAGAATAGGTTAAATTTATTTGTACTCAAAACTAGGGATGAGCCGAACACTCCCCGAGTTCGGTTCGAAGCCGAACCCGAACTTTCCAAATGTTCGGATCCGAACCCGAACCCGAACTCGAACTCGAACCCCCTACAAGTCAATGGGGCTGAAAATTCGGTTTTTAGAGTGCCCTCCAAGAGGCCATATATGCAAGATATTTGCCATAAAAGGTGTATGGGGGTCCGGGTAGTGCCCTGGGGGACAGGAAACAAGGACAAAAAGTAAAAAAAAAGTTTTTAAAGGGACAGTGAGTTTTCCATGAAATAAGGGTTAAAAATAAAAATGAAAAATTCCTTCAAATATCGTGCCTAGGAGGTCTCCATAACCTGCCCGTGAAGTGGCGGATTTCTAGGATGTATAGAAACATTTAAAAACAAAAAAAAAATACGTTTCATATGACGGTAAATGCTTTTCCTTTAATCTATCCGTAAACAACTGCTTGGGGTGGCAGTCTGTATGAAAAGAGGAGACATTTTCGGACACTCAGAAAAAGTTTACTGATTTTTTGGCGGTGAAAAGCAGGAGAATGACTGGAGAATGGAAAATTGTAGACCAAATAGCCAATTTGGAAAGTGAGAAAAATGGGAGAATTTTTTTGGTTTGGCTATTTTGACCTAGTATTTTCTCTTCAGTCATTCTCCTGAGTTTCACCTTTCTCTGAATAACCCTGTCAGGGTTATTCAGAGAGCGGTGTAGAGCAGGAGAATGACTGGAGAATGGAAAATTCTAGGTCAAAATAGCCAAACCAGAAAAATTCTCCCATTTAGGCTAGGGTCAGACTAGCGAATTTTTAACATGCGTTTAGGTGCACTTAATCACGGCCGCACTAGCAGCAAATGACGGGCAATGACAGCCAATATACGAAGTACGGTCGCACGAAAGTCCGGCTGCGCAATGCAAGTGGAAAATTAACGCATTTTTTCGAGAACGCAGAACCGCTAGTACGGACGTACAGAGTGCGCTGCGTCCACTAGCGGTGTGTGTGCGTGATTTGGAGACACCCATTGACTGAAGAAGGTGCTGGTTGCACCGAAACGCGTCTCGCCCCCCCTCCATAACTTTATGCACTTTAGATACTCATGTAATTTGCACAATAAATTTAATTATTTTATCTCACTCCTAAGAGTCTTTTAGTCTTTTTTATACTCAATCTACCAGCCTCTGGATTTGGCAAAGCAGTACTGAAGATACCTAACGAGTCACGATCCGGTGCAGAGTGAGCAGCTAAAGAGGTTCAGGAGCTCACCGATAAGGAGCTCCGCATGCGTAACAGTTGAGCCTGGACCCTTAAGGCTCCTGTATTGGTGAGTGTAAACCTTTTCTCTCTCCTAATACATTATTGCAAGGCTGGTATCATGCTATGAGAGCGTTGTCTCTTCTCTATTTTTGTGTCCCCCGGCTGAGGTGGAGTAAGAAGACCTTTTAAAAGAAGGGCAGTGACCACCCTACATTTAGGCACAAGGCGTTCCACTCCAGAGCCTGGATTCAATTAGGCTCTGGTATCTGTAAGTGTGCATTTTTACTCACCGTGAAACACACGTATAGAAGTTTTTTGCACTATTATCTCCCCTTTTTCTCCCCCACCTATATCTCCTGCCGTGGAGCCCATCAAGACCACTAGAGGAACGGACACGTCCAAACAAGTCCGCTACATTTGTGGAAGGGGTAATATATCGACATTAATCTCGAGCACTTTTGATGCATTACCCATCCACTTAGGAACCAGAAAACCAATAGCAGAGACTTTCTCGAACATTGGCAGGCAGTCCTCTTCTATGGACTAGACTGGTTACTACAGTTAGAACCTTGTTTTTTTATTATTATATTGTTTTCACCGTTGCATTTGCACTTTAATGTGTTGTATACACAGATTACTGTGATCACCTATACTCTCTGTGATTTGCATTTGCACTTTGTATTATATACCGATGATTTGTATGGTACATGCAACTAGCCTTTGAGCTATCGCATGAGGAGTTACCTGAATTACTGCGCCACTAGTTACTCTATATTTTTCACCTGATCCTATCTGCACATCCACTTCGAGAGCCTGTGCCACCCTCTAGTTGGCAGCACCAACACACATCCACACCTTATATCTAGTCACGAGCGCCTCCACCGAATTCTCCTTTTCTCTCATTTTTATAAATGTCAGACGGTGTACAGATTCAGTGGACAGACACACTCTTTTGTTTGTGACAAAACCTCCAGCGGCACTGAACGTCCTTTCAGAAAGCATGCTGGATGAAGGGCAACCTAGTAGTTCCATAGCATATTGGCTAAGTTCTGGCCAGTGATCCAATCTCAACACCCAGTAAGCCAGTGGATCATCTGCTGTAAAGGTATCCAGGTCTGCCCTTGCCCCTAGGTAGTTCTGCACTATATGGTGAAGATGCTGGCAATGGGTGCCTACATTGGCATCCCTGGGCGTCGTGGACTAAAAAAATTGCAAAAGGCATCATTTAAGCGGCCCCCTTCACTGCTCTTTCTCTGATCAACCGCAGCCTCAGAAGCACCTGTGTCATCACTTGGTAACCTACCAGTGCCTGGAAAGATGTTACACAAGTGTCGTTTTAGGGCGTCCTCGAGTTATTTCATCCTGTCCTCCCTCTGTGAGGACAGGATGAGCTCTGCACCCTTACCCTTGTATCGTGGATCAAGAAGGGTTGCCAACCAGTAATGATCCCTCTCCTTGATAGAACGAATCCTGGGGTCCTTTAGCAGGCTTTGCAGGATATGGGAGCCGATGCAGCGTAGGTGTAACGTTCCCACCCTGTCTTCCTTTCCTCTGTATTCCTCATGTTTTGGTTCCTATGTGTTTCCCTGTGCTGCTTTCCCTGAGATGCAGCTCAGGGGTTAAGTTGTCTGCTAAGTTCATTTGCTCGTTGAGCTTCTGCTGGTGATATGGGCTGATTACTCCCCTATATAAAGCCATGGGCCCATATCACCATGCTCTTGCATCTGGTTCACTTCAGCTACTAGTTTTGTTCCTGAGAGCTCCCTGCTTTTCTGTCTAAGTTCTAAGTTCTAGTTCGTGTTTAATGTTTACCTTATTTCTTTGGTTTCTCTGTCTAGTGTTTCTTTAGTTAGCCTAGGTTCCAGTTTATGTACAGTGTTTTTCATGTTATCAGTTTCAGTGTTTCTCCTTTGTCTGAGTTTCATGTTCTGATTGATTTCCTGGTATTGACCCTCTGGCCTGGCTGACGGATTTTCTCTGGTGCTGTATCCCTGCTTTGGCTTAAGGTAAACGTTTTGGTTTTAACTCCTGGCTTATTCACTGACGACTCTTCTGGACATCCCTAGCTGTACTGTGCATATTGATTTATTGTTTTGTTGTGTGTCCCTGCTGACCACGACTTTTGGGATTGAAGTCCTTCCCTGCAGGTTGTGGAGTGTATATACTCCTTCAGGTATTCTGCGTACACCCTGGGACTCTGTACGGCTACTAGGTAACCTTTTGCTATTAGTGCAGATTCGGCCACTCTATGGACTGATGTATCAGTATAGGGCTCCTTTGGTATAGCTGTGCAGAGGTCCCCAGTGTCTTCTGTGGTTATTCACGTATCCAAGGTTATTGTGACCTGCATATAGGGGCTTTTACTCGTACCAGGGCCCTACTTGGCGCATGCTGGGTACTGCCGTTGTGGCTGAATGTGACATAATGCAAGAGCCAACCATAAAGCCCTCAGAGTTGCGTAAAGTGTTTGAATCCATGCTGCACCTGTTTGGTGAATTTACGTCAAAGTGGAAGGGGTTAATGGACACTATTTTTCTCCCTTTTAATGATCTAGCTGTTCAAGAAAGCAGGGTACGTGGTCCGCTTTCCCCTGAGGAGATGAATAGAAGGCAAACTGGCCAGCTCTGTATTTACTGGCCAGTTCGTCACATTTCATTTCATGGTGCCCACTTAAGCCAGTGCGCGCCGAGACTGGCAAGACGCCTGTGCGCTCCAAGACTGGTAAGACGCCAGTGCGGCCGAGCCTGGCAAGATGCCAGTGCGCGCCGAGGCTGGCAAAGTGTCCACGACCCACAGTCGGGTCACCAAGGCCAGTTCCCGTTTTGAATCCAAGGTAATCAGACCCCCTGTACCATCCAGGTTTAGGAGAGCCCTTTCTAGAGTAACCAGACCTGTGGAGAGGGCAACTGATGTTAATGACCTTGCTGAATATTCTGACTATGGGTCAGATGGTGCCAGGCCCCGTACTGGGTCAGATGGAATCAGACCCTGCCATGTATCCAAAGTCAGACCCCCTTTACCGTCCAGGCCTAGGAGAGCCCTTCCAGAGGTAACCAGGTCTGTGGAGGGGGCAACTGACATCTCAGACCCAGCTGAGTTTTCCCCTTCTGATCCCGAGGAACTAATGGAGTTTGACTCCTTCTCGGCCAGGGAATCAGAGGATAAAGCCATGGAGGTTGTTCCCATTAATACTTCTCATATATACCCTCGCCAAATGGCCAGACACCCTAATGGTGGTCCAGGGCATAAGATTATTACAGGCTGTATTTCCAGCGGTGCTGTACTCTTATCTGCATCACCCACCGCACTCATAGTGCCAGGCGGCGAGGCCACAATTATGGGGTCTGGCGGTGGGGTCACAACCAAGGAGTTTGGTGGGGAACCCACAATCATGGAGTCTAGCGGCGTAACCGCTATGCATTTGTTTAATGGTAAAATCACGTTGCCTTTCTCCGACAGTGAAGCTGTCACATCTGTTGTTGGCTACGTGCCACCCACATCTGTTGTTGGCTACGTGCCACCCACGTCTGTTGTTGGCTACGTGCCACCCACGTCTGTTGTTGGCTACGTGCCACCCACTTCTGTTGTTGGCTACGTGCCACCCACGTCTGTTGTTGGCTACGTGCCACCCACGTCTGTTGTTGGCTACGTGCCACCCATGTCTGTTGTTGACTACGTGCCACCCACGTCTGTTGTTGACTACGTGCCACCCACGTCTGTTGTTGGCTACGTGCCACCCACTTCTGTTGTTGGCTACGTGCCACCCACGTCTGTTGTTGGCTACGTGCCACCCACGTCTGTTGTTGGCTACGTGCCACCCATGTCTGTTGTTGGCTACGTGCCACCCATGATATTTAATACTGGCGTGGTGCCAGTTGTGATGCCTAAACATGGCACGGTGCCAGTCCCAAGCTGTGTGTCAGCGGTTCCAGAAACCCGGTCAAGCTGTGTGTCAGCGGTTCCAGAAACCCGGTCAAGCTGTGTGTCAGCGGTTCCAGAAACCCGGTCAAGCTGTGTGTCAGCGGTTCCAGAAACCCGGTCAAGCTGTGTGTCAGCGGTTCCAGAAACCCGGTCAAGCTGTGTGTCAGCGGTTCCAGAAACCCGGTCAAGCTGTGTGTCAGCGGTTCCAGAAACCCGGTCAAGCTGTGTGTCAGCGGTTCCAGAAACCCGGTCAAGCTGTGTGTCAGCGGTTCCAGAAACCCGGTCAAGCTGTGTGTCAGCGGTTCCAGAAACCCGGTCAAGCTGTGTGTCAGCGGTTCCAGAAACCCGGTCAAGCTGTGTGTCAGCGGTTCCAGAAACCCGGTCAAGCTGTGTGTCAGCGGTTCCAGAAACCCGGTCAAGCTGTGTGTCAGCGGTTCCAGAAACCCGGTCAAGCTGTGTGTCAGCGGTTCCAGAAACCCGGTCAAGCTGTGTGTCAGCGGTTCCAGAAACCCGGTCAAGCTGTGTGTCAGCGGTTCCAGAAACCCGGTCAAGCTGTGTGTCAGCGGTTCCAGAAACCCGGTCAAGCTGTGTGTCAGCGGTAACAGAGCCTCATTGCACTCCCACTGTTCCCATGTCCCACAGTGGTTCCACCAGTGTCCTGTCCTGTCATAGGGTTACCCCTCTCAAGTCCCGCTCTAAAAGGAGACGAAAGAGGGTGAAAAACCCCAGTCCAGTTGGGTCCGAGGATGCAACGCTCTATTCTGAGGCTGATAAGGCCATACTCCTGGCTTGCTTTGCGGAATCTCAGCAACCAGGGTGTCTGGTTGGTAAAATGTTTCCAAAACGGGGAAATGTTCCTAATGGTTTTGTGAGCACTCCTTCTGGGTTACTGTTCTGTGAGGCACAAAGGGCCATGCTTCAGTGATGCCCTAGTATCATGAGAAATTTAGCTAAAGATTCAGAGGACTCAGATGAATAAGTGTGTTTTTTCTGTTTTTTGTAGGTGCCCAGAGGTCACCTTTTTTGGAGGGGGCTACTGTAACGTTCAAACCCTGTCTTCCTGTCCTCTCTATTCCTCATGTTTTGGTTCCTATGTGTTTCCCTGTGCTGCTTTTCCTGAGATGCAGCTCAGGGGTTAAGTTGTCTACTAAGTTAATTTGCTTGTTGAGCTTCTGCTGGTGATATGGGCTGATTACTCCCCTATATAAAGCCATGGGCCCATATCACCATGCTCTTGCATCTGGTTCACTTCAGCTACTAGTTTTGTTCCTGAGAGCTCCCTGCTTTTCTGTCTAAGTTCTAGTTCGTGTTCAATGTTTACCTTATTTCTTTGGTTTCTCTGTCTAGTGTTTCTTTAGTTAGCCTAGGTTCCAGTTTATGTACAGTGTTTTTCATGTTATCAGTTTCAGTGTTTCTCCTTTGTCTGAGTTTCATGTTCTGATTGATTTCCTGGTATTGACCCCCTGCCCTGGCTGATGGATTTTTCTCTGGTGCTGTATCCCTGCTTTGGCTTACGGTAAACGTTTTGGTTTTGACTCCTGGCTTATTCACTGACGATTCCTCTGGACATCCCTAGCTGTACTGTGCATATTGATTTATTGTTTTGTTGTGTGTCCCTGCTGACCACGACTTTTGGGATTGAAGTCCTTCCCTGCAGGTTGTGGAGTGTATATACTCCTTCAGGTATTCTGCGTACACCCTGGGACTCTGTACGGCTACTAAGTAACCTTTTTCTATTAGTGCAGATTCGGCCACTCTAAGGACCGATGTATCAGTATAGGGCTCCTTTGGTATAGCCATGCAGAGATCCCCAGTGCCTTCTGTGGTTATTCACGTATCCAAGGTTATTGTGTCCTGCATCTCTGCATATAGGGGCTTTTACTCGTACCAGGGCCCTACTTGGTGCATGCCGGGTACCGTCGTTGTGGCTGAATGTGACAGTAGGTTGGAGGTGGCATTAGCTTCCATCGTGCACTACCTCCTCCCAGCCACGTACTAGTCCTTGGGTTTCTGGGGACACAAAACCCTCCCTTGAGGAATCCCCACCTTCAATGCCCCCACTACTTAAATATTCATCCTCCTCATCCTCCTCCTGTCTGATCTGAGGACCTGCAGGAATGCTGTCTGCGTAAAGACTGGGGCCTTGAGAGCTAGGGAAGTCCTCCTCTTCCTCCCGCTGCTCTGCCTCTAGTGCCACATCCACGGGGGGAAAAGAAACAAGTTGACCTGAACCTGTCCTTGTGCCATACTCACACAGGTACTCATTGATTGCCCTCTGCTGCTTGTGCAGACGCTGCAGCATTGCCAATGTCGAGTTCCACCTGGTGGGCATGTCACGGATCAGACGGTTTGTGGGAAGGTGGAATTCTCTTAGAATTTCTGCCAGGTGAACGCTTGCTGGGAATGACTGTCTGAAGTGGCTGCAGACTTTTCTGGTCTGGCTGAGAAGCTCTGCCAGCCCTAGGTACCTGGTTAGGAAATGCTGTACCACCAGATTTAGGACGTGTGCTAGGCATGGTACATGCGTCAACTTACCCAGGCGTAGGGCGAAGAGAAGGTAGCTTCCATTATCGCAGACGACCATTCCCAGCTCAAGCTGGCGTGGTGTTAACCATCTCTGGGCCTGCCCCTGCAGAGCTGACAGAATTTCTGCCCCAGTGTGGCTCCTGTCCCCTAAACAAACCAGCTCAAGCACAGTATGGCATCTTTTTGCTTGAGCCATTGCGTAGCCCCTGCCACACATTGGTTTAACTGCCACTTCGCCAGAGAAGGAGGAAGAGGTGGTGGAGCAGGCAAACCTCATATAAGCAGCTTTCTGGAGGCATGGTGGATGAGCAAGCTCCAGCACAGAGCCCCATCCTGGATCCCTCCCAGCTGCAAGCAGAGTTACCCAGTGTGCCGTGAAGGAAATGTAATGGCCCTGTCCATGCTTGCTGGACCACGTGTCTAAAGTAATGTGCACCTTGCTGCTGACTGCCTTTCCCAATGACTCCATAACATTGTCTTCGACGTGCTGAAATGGCCTTTCATGAAGAGAAATGGCATTTTGGAACCTGCCACTGTGGTACAGCACATTCGGCAAATTCACAGAAGGAGGCAGAGTCCACCAGCTGGAAAGGCAGCAGCTGTTGTTATAGCTGACTATACTAAACCTGTGCTATCACTTTAACTAGTGGCTCCGCCCAGGATGACACAGGTCAGAGGGCACAGCAGCCATCTTCAGGGTCAGTTAGTGTGATGCAGTAATGAAGGCAGATGCATGATCCTGTGTTCCTGTAGTTATCCAAGCCTGTATATAACAGTAAGTGTCCTGCAATAAAGTAATAGAGAACCTGACAGCCCAGCCTCATATCTGAACAAGCAGAGATCATAACAGCTGTAATGTGAGTAATTTTGCCAAGCTGGCATTTAGACGCTGTGCAAGGAGATGGTTGGGACTATATTTTTTCTTACGCTGCAGCAGCTGGGGCAACGAAATCTGACTGCGGAAATCTGCAGCTGATGGGATGCTGTCACATTCAGAGGAAGGACCTGGTACACCCTTTACTGTAGCATCATCCCTGTCAGTGGAGGTTGTAGACAATGACATGGCACGACATATAATGGGGGTACAGACAGATGCGGAGGAGGACCTATGCAAAGTGTTGTGCCAACGGTAAGCGTGGCAGGTGGTCATATGTCACATCAAGCACGTGGTACCCAGGCTTCTGATGTTTTTCCCACGCTTGATCCTCTTCAGACAAAACTTACAAATAGCAATCTGCAGTCTACTGCACATGTGAAGAACTCCCAGACAGCAGAGTTCCTGGATGTGTGCTTTGAGACAACAGCGCTCTGCACCTGAGCAGCTCTGACTTCTGATGAATTGGACTTTCTATGGTTGCTCATAGAGGATGTTGTGCCTCCTCTTCCTCACTTGACTCCTCTGTTCGATCAGGCACCCAGGTGGAGTCAGTGACCTCATCATCATTGTCATCACCCCCTATCTCCTCGTCACTGGAGCCAACCTGACAGTATGCTGCAGCTGCTGGGAACATGAGTGCCTGTTCTTTGTGTGTCACTGGCACCCCCTCCCTCTAGGCTGATTTTACTCCCTTCCTCAACCTCAGAGTCAACATCAGAGTACTGGAGTTGCTGTGCATCATTAAGCAGCATGTCATTGTCAATGTAGTCAAACAATTCAGCTGACTCCTCCATGTATGATGGTGAGGCTACGGCAGGAGTAGCTGTGGACATGGAGGCTGAATTAGATGCTTTGGCAGCTGATGTGGACTGTAAATCACTGCAAGCCTGGCTGGCAGAGGACTCGGAGGATGAGGATGGCCTGGTTAGCCAATCCACCAAATCCTCTGTATGTTGCTGCTGCATAAGACGGCCAGCACCAGTTAGAAAGTGTGCACCTGCAGAGGATGCACCACGTCCATGACAACCAGGGGCACAGCCTTCCGACACAGAGGCTGCTTTCCCTCTTATCTGTGTCTGGGAGCATCTGCCTGTCCTTTTTGGTCTTTCTGACATGGTGAGTGATATATAGATTAAAGATATACAGAACTCTGATTCAACTCTGGTATGTTCGGTGACTTTTCGTTCTCTTCAATTCGGTTTGTTTTGACGATCCCATTTCGGTGACCCTGCGGTGTATTCAGCAAGCACCACAGGGTCCCCGAATTTCAGGGAACGGTCGTTGAAAACCCGACGAAAACTAACCGCTAAACCCAGCGAATGCACGCCGAAAACCCGCAAAAACATCTGGATTAACCCACCGAAAACCATGGAAAAACCCAAGCAGGAGCCGATCACATGCAGTGAAGCCGCCGGAAAAAGCCGTCACCGAGTAAAGTCAATAAATTGGCAAAGCAGTTTGATTGAATGATTTAAAAGTGAAACGCTGTTTGCAAAGAAACTACTGAGCGAACATGTCTGAAATTTACATATGAGATCCAATGAATGATAATAAAAAGGGCTGTTACAGAAAAATAAGTAAACTTTAAAAAAAACAGACTTTTTAAAAAAAAAATCCAGAATAATGCTAAAAATATCCTAAAAAAATCTATAAATAGAGAGACTCTTTACTGCAGAATGTTATAATGAACGGTTTATTAGATATTGAATTGAAATCGGAATATTTTTAACATTGAAGCCTATGGGATTTGCCTGAATAAATCTGCCGCATGAAACCACCGAATGGCAGGGCATTCCGGGAACCTTTCACTGCTGGTTTGTGTTCTCTGAATAGCCGAAGCAGTGCTTTTTCATGGGAATTTCACTGCCCTCGAACAGGCCCACCAGTCTACCTCATGTCTGACAAGCAGCATGAGCAGGTATGGTTTGCTATACAGCAGTCTGTGGTTTCATGTTTGGATAGGACTTGCCCTTATAGAGGTACCTGGATGCTGGCGGGTGAGCTTAGTCTTATAATGGCCATTGATAAGAAACCAAACCTCTAATTGTGTTTAGTTTCACAAGGTATAATGGGAATAAGCGCAGATGACATTTTTTTCTGTTATGTTTTACACAGGTTAGGTATAGAGTTACACATTAGAATAACGGCTTGAGTTAGGGGTTATTTATTTTTTCAAATATCAATAACATGTTTTATACGTTGTATTAGCATTGGTTTGTTTTGGTACCTGGTGCAATATTGTCATGTTTTACACTTTTTAACCCTTGATACTATTGTTCACCTTAGCTTCAATATACAAAAATTGCAGCGAGTGTGTCACGCACCGGTACCGGGGTGGCACCAGAGCAATAGGGATGGTTCAGCCCAAGTTGCAGTATACTGCAAAGATACAGATATGGGTGGAGGTGAATGAATAAGCAGACTGACCAGATATTCAAAGCTGAAGATGGTGAGTGGTTTGCTGGAACAGGAATCCAAGGATACGGTGAGTGGTCTGAAGTTGGTGGTAACACAGGAGCAGATACTGAGATAGGGATTCAAGACAAGGCTGCTGATGTTCAGGAGCAACAGAGCACAGCATTTCTCTCTGTGAGGGATGAAGACAATGATGAAGGGAGGTAGGAGGGGGGCGTGGTGCCTTTATTTTGAGTGTGTGGTGTGACGTGTTTGGTGTTAACTGTTTACTTTCTGAACCAGCACTGGTTACTGAGGAGTAGTACATGAAGTGTACCACCAGGGTGGTTCCAGGATAGCTGCCGCGATGAGACATGATAGCTGGTTGCAGATACTAATTGCTAAATGCAGGTTCAGGGGTTCAGAGGATGGAAAGTGACAGAGTGTGTTAGAATGCCGAGAACGACAGGCAGGACCCCACAACAGTACATCAAGGCACCCGATGCACAGGGAATTCTTGAAGAGGGAATTCCCAAAAAAGATATTCTGTAGAGATGGAAAACCAGACAAATAGTCACAAACAGAAGAAAAAGTTTAAGTTTGTGTGCGGAGGTTATCCTCCACAAGTTAAGGGGTCTCCGCAGTGAAGAGGGAGATCCCTGGTGTTCGGGGCCGAGTCCCGGAACGGTCTGACTTTCTTGAAGTCAGACCATCCTTTCAGACCCCTTCCTGGGCACTGACGTCATAGCGCTGGCACTCAATGACGTCAGTTTCAGGCGCACCCCCCGGGAGAGTGCCTGAAAGGGAGGGGGTTCTTTGTTGACTACTCTCTCTCCCGATGGTTAAAAGTTACAAAACTAAGAGAGGTATCTTTGGAAAAGTCACAGTTTGACCTTTCCAGTGATGAGTCTCTTTAACCTCTTAAGTGCTAGTCCGCAATCTGCTGCTAATCGGCACTGAATTGTGGATCTCTCCCGGATCTTGGATGTCAGCCAAGCCTCCAGTGCCACCCCCACCCACGGACGTCATTACGCATGGGCACGATACCGTCAGTAGGGGAATTAACCCTTAGCTGCCCAGGGATTTCCCTATGGAAATCCAAAATTTGGTGATAGAGGGGTCCTTTGGACCTCCCGTATCACATGATCGGTGGCAGCTAGAGGGCCATGGCCTTTCCACTAATACCAAACATGCCCAGTTTATGCGTAAAAATAAAATTAATATTATACAAATAAATAAAAATGACTTTTTTTTATTTTTTTAATTTTATTATTGCAGCAGTATTATTCACTTTTCAATTATAATGTGAACAATGATGCTGCATTAACTAATAATTTAGTTTTTAATTTTTACCTAATATTGAGTATTTTCTCATTTTTCCTCTTTCTAATTTTTTTTTTACAAGCGTACCTTATAGAATATATAACCACAAAAGCTTGGATGAAAAAATGTATAAAAAATATATATTTTACACTCTGTAAATGATTGAAATCTGAATGGAAATTCACATTATTTTACATTTTTTGTTATAGCTTTCTGACGGACATACTTGAAAACGAGAGAAATCTCAATGTATCTTTCCTTTAAAAATACTTTAGAAATAAATAAAATAATGATATATTGTGAATCTGCAGAATCTGCTGAAAATAAGGATATATAACATGTCTGGGTCCTACAATAAAACATGACTTTGAATCGTGTTTAAACATGATGCGCGCAAAACGGAGAAATTACCAGAAGGCCATAAACTATTCATAAATTCATATTTTTAATGATGGCATTGTACATGACGGAGGATTTACTCAGGCTGTTTTTCATCACACGCGTTTTCCCGTATGACAGGCGCCGTATTATTATAAAGATAGATCAATTCTGGTAGTGAAAGGGTCAAACTGATTGTAATGCATTGAAAGCAATCATTAGAATAATAAAACCCTTATTTGCATATATTTTCCCATACACAAACATTATGTAAGCACATATAGATATTCAGGTCTATTCAAGAAAGGTGAAACTCAGGAGAATGACTGGAGGAGTGAAAAATCCAGGTCAAAGTAGCCAACCAGAAAAATACTCCCATTTATCTCACTTTCCACATCTGCTATTTTTTCTAGATTGTTCTCTTCTCTTGCCAATTCTCCTGAGTTTCACCTTTTAGTGAATAGACCTGATTATTAGCAACGCAGCTTCCAAAAAATACTAATCTCATTCTGATCACTAAATATCCTCAGAAGCAGGAGATCTCACCATTTTATTATCTGTCTACAGCAAATTTAAATACACAAAGGCCATTTCTACCTGTATGCTGATAATGCAGACTCTGTGTGACATTGTGCCAGGTAACGGACATATCTAGAGTTTACAACCTTACATGCCAGTGATATTTCTGGCTGTATGCTGATAATGCAGACCCCATGTAACATTGTGGCAGTTAACAGACACCATCTATAGTTTACAACCTTTCATCCCAATGATATTCCTGCCTGTATGCTGATAATGCAGACCCATGTGACATTGTGCCAGGTAACGGACACCATCTTATCAATAAATTGCAATCTTTGAGCTTGGATTCCAATATTGTTGAATGGATTAGGCAGTGGCTGAGTGACAGGCAACAGAGGGTTGTGGTAAATGGAGTTTATTCGGCGCAAGGTCTTGTTACCAGTGGGGCACCTCAGGGGTCAGTACTTGGACCCATTCTATTTATTATTTTTATTAGTGATATTGCAGAAGGTATTAATGGAAAAGTATGTCTTTTTGCTGATGACACAAAGATTTGCAACAGGGTTGACGTTCCTGGAGGGATCAGCCAAATGACAAATGATTTAGGTAAACTAAAAAAATGGTCGGAGTTGTGGCAATTGAGTTTTAATGTGGATAAGTGCAAGATAATGCACCTGGGACGTAAAAACCCAAGGACTGAATATAGAATATTTGATACAGTCCTAACCTCAACATCTGAGGAAAGGGATTTAGGGGTTATTATTGCAGAGGATCTAAAGGTAAGTAGTCAATGTAATAGAGCAGCAGGAAATGCTAGCAGAATGCTTGGTTGTGTAGGGAGAGGTATTAGCAGTAGGAAAAGGGAAGTGCTCATGCCACTGTACAGAGCACTGGTGAGACCTCACTTGGAGTACTGTGTGCAGTACTGGAGACCGTATCTCCAGAAGGATATAGACCTCTTAAAGAGAGTTCAGAGAAGGGCTCCTAAAATGGTGTATGGCTTGAAGGAGAAAAGTTACCAGGAAAGGGTTAATGATCTTAACATGTACAGCTTGGAAAAAAGACGAGACAGAGGAGATATGATAGAAACATTTAAATACGTAAAGGGAATCCACAAGGTAGAGGAAGGGAGTATATTTAAAAGGAAACAAAGTAGCAAAACAAGAGGACATAGTCTTAGATTAGAGGGGCAAAGGTTTAAAAGTAACATCAGGAAGCATTATTTTACTGAGAGGGTGGTGGATACATGGAACAGTCTTCCAGTTGAAGTGGTAGAGGCCAAAACAGTGATTGAATTTAAGCAGGCATGGGATAGGCATAAGGCTATCCTAAACAAAAGATAAATCCAGGTAAAGTATCCATGTAATTGGGCAGACTAGATGGGCCGAAAGGTTCTTATCTGCCGACATTTTTCTATGTTTCTATCTATAGTTTACAACCTTTCATCTCAATGATATTTCTATAAAGGATAAACAAATACTGGAAGAATTATAAATGAGTAATTTTACATTATTCTGTGTTTTTAACTATCTCAGAACAACAGTGTTTGAAAAATTTCTTTTTTTACCCTGTATTTAGTTTCACATATGATGTTTCAAATAAATGTTACGATATTTTTTTTTCAAGAAAAAGCGCTTGGTAGTGAAGGAGTTAATAACACAATAAGCAGAAATAATATTGATTAGTGGTCAAGCAGGAATAATGAATATCCCCAGGGTTCCTTGAAACATTACAGCAGGGCTGACAAACTCTGGACTCCCAGATGTTTCTGAACGACAACTCCCATGATTCCCAGGCCATCTATTGTATTAAAAGAATTCTGGGAAAGTAGGCATCAACATCTGGGGGCCATGCGTTTGTCAGCCTTGCGCTGTAGGGACCCCAATCACGAAAGCCCAAAAAAGGCTTGAGGTAGGACTGACTAAAGATGCTATATGTTCTACAAAGGCATGTATATTCAGCAAAATGTTATTTCTGCACGTGTTCTTCCTTGAAGCCTGTCATTGTATAATGTGGACTTCTTCCTTAAGTCATGTTAAGACGATAGATGGATAGATAGATAAATAGATGGATGGATAGAGATATATTAACCACACTGTATCAACTTTGTGGGTAACTTGCCAGTGGCCAACCGAATGTCCTTGTTCCGTAGACTATAGATAAATGGATTGACCAGAGGAGTCACCACGATGTATAGTAGGGATAAAACCTTCTTTACGGTTAGTGAGATCTCGGTGGACGGGGTCATGTATATAATGATAAGAGTTCCGTAATATGTACATACAACAATGAGGTGGGAGCTGCAGGTGGAGAAGGCTTTTTTCCTTCCGGTTCTTGATGGAATTTTAAGGATTGTGGAAATGATCCTGACGTAGCTCACAATGATTAAGATGACAGGGAGCACAAAGACTGGAAAAGAGAGGACAAAGTCTGCCACTTCTATCCGGTACGTGTCAGAACAAGAGAGCTGTAAGATTGGAACGAGGTCACAGAAAAAGTGGTCAATCAAGTTGGAACCGCAGAATGACAACTCGCTCAGCCACACTATCTCCATTACAGGTAACACGAAACTGATGAACCAGGACCAGGCCACCAGGTAGAAGCAAAACCTTGGGTTCATGATGGACGAGTAATGCAAAGGGTGACAGATGGCCATGAAGCGATCGTAGGACATGACGGTAAGAAGAAGACATTCTGCGCATGTAGCAACCCAGTATACATAGTACTGGGTAATGCAGCTGCTCACAGAGATGACCCCCCCACCGTGAAATATGATAAACAGCATGTTGGGTGTGATGTTTGTCGTAAACACTATCTCAGAAAAGGAAAAATTCCCCAGGAAATAATACATGGGGGAATGGAGATGAGCATCGACGTACAGTGTGACAATGATCAGCAAATTTCCAACCAATGTTACCACATAGATAAAAAGGAAGACAGAAAAGGACAAGGACCTTCCAACATGTGTGGTGTTGAAGGCCAGGAGAATAAATTCATGGACCACTGTCTGGTTCTCTAAACTCATTGCCTATAAAAACAAAAAATGAAGAAACAATTGAATAGTGGATGGAGGCTCCTGGCTCAGCTCATGTGCCGGTGCGTAGATACAGTATGTGCACAATGAAAAAATAAGTTTAGTTTTGAATCGATTCGTTATTTTTTTCAATTTGTTTTGGTGCGTTCGTTATGATACCGTGATTCGTATTTTGGATCAATTCGATATTTCAGAGATTAGTATTTCGTATGGCAGCTGAAAAAGTCGATTTAGTGGCGGTTACTGAGACATGGTTCAGTGAGAAAAATAACTGGGACATAACAATACCAGGGTACTCTTTATATAGAAAAGACAGAGAAGATAGGAAAGGAGGAGGAGTGGCTCAGTATGTGAAAAACAACATAAAAACGAACCAAATAAAAGTGAGCGAGGTGAACATAGAGTCAGTTTGGGTTACGCTAACATTTGGCAATCATACAGTAGCTCGTGTAGGTGTGATCTATAGACCCCCTGTACAAGTAGAAGAGCTAGATAATCTGCTGGTTGAGGAAATAGCCAAAATGGCAAAGAAGGGGAAGTTATTATCACGAGGGACTTTAATCTTCCTGATGTGAACTGGAAAACCAAAATAGCTGGGTGCACCAGGAGTACAAATATTCTAAACTCCTTACTGGGATTATCTCTAACACAAGTAGTTGAGGAGCTGACCCGTAAAGAGGCCATATTGGATTTAACACTCACAAATGGAGGTTTGGTATCGGACGTTGTTGTAGGTGAAAATTTGGGATCTAGTGATCACCAGTCAGTGTGGTTTAATATAAGAACAGGGATGGAGCCGCACCACACAAAAACAAAAGTTTTAGACTTTAAAAAAACAGATTTTTCTAAAATGATATTTTGTGTGAAGGAGTCATTATCAGACTGGAGGAGTTTAAAGGGAGTCCAGGAGAAATGGGATTATTTAAAGGAAGCATTATTGAAGGCCACAGGAAATTGCATTCGGCTTGTTAGCAAAAAAAAAAAAGGGAAGAAACCACTGTGGTACTCTGCAGAAGTGGCCAAAATAGTGAAGAACAAAAGATAGCATTCAATAATTATAAAAAAACTCAGAGTGCAGAAGATAGGCAAACCTATAAAATTAAGCAGAAAGAGGCAAAGCAATTTATAAAAGCTTCCAAAGCACACGCAGAAGAGAAAATAGCTCAGTCAGTAAAAAAGGAGGACAAAACATTTTTTAGATACATAAACGAGAAAAGAAAAGTAAAACAAGGATTAATTAGATTAAAAACAAAGGAAGGAAGGTATGTAGAAGAGGATAAAAGTCTCGCTGACTGCCTCAATGAATATTTTTGTTCAGTCTTTGCAGAAGAAAAGGAAGGAAAGGGACCTCAGTTAAGAGAGAACACTAAAGAGACATTTACATATGAGTTTACTGAGGAGGAGGTTCTACAGCAGCTGTCTAAAGTAAAGACAAATAAGTCAATGGGGCCTGATGGGATCCACCCTAAATTATTAAAAGAGCTCAGCGATGTAATAGCAAAACCATTAACAGATTTATTTAACCAATCCTTGTTAACGGGAGTCGTCCCAGAAGACTGGAAATTAGCAAATGTTGTGCCCATTTACAAGAAGGGTAGTAGGGAGGAATCGGGGAACTATAGGCCTGTTAGTCTTACGTCAGTAGTGGGGAAATTAATGGAAACCATGTTAAAGGAAAGGATTGTTGAACATCTAAAAACACATAGATTACGGAATCAGAAACAAAATGGGTTTACCTCAGGGAGATCATGCCAAACTAATCTTATTAATTTTTTTGATTGGGTAACAAAAATAATAGACACAGGTGGTGCAGTAGACATTGCTTATTTAGATTTCAGTAAGGCTTTTGATACTGTTCCGCATAGAAGGCTTATCAATAAATTGCAATCTTTGAGCTTGGATTCCAATATTGTTGAATGGATTAGGCAGTGGCTGAGTGACAGACAACAGAGGGTTGTGATAAATGGAGTTTATTCGGCGCAAGGTCTTGTTACCAGTGGGGTACCTCAGGGGTCAGTACTTGGACCCATTCTCTTTAATATTTTTATTAGTGATATTGCAGAAGGTATTAATGGAAAAGTATGTCTTTTTGCTGATGACACAAAGATTTGCAACAGGGTTGACGTTCCTGGAGGGATCAGCCAAATGACAAATGATTTAGGTAAACTAAAAAAATGGTCGGAGCTGTGGCAATTGAGTTTTAATGTGGATAAGTGCAAGATAATGCACCTGGGACGTAAAAACCCAAGGGCTGAATATAGAATATTTGATACAGTCCTAACCTCAACATCTGAGGAAAGGGATTTAGGGGTCATTATTTCAGAGGATCTAAGGGTAAGTAGTCAATGTAATAGAGCAGCAGGAAATGCTGGCAGAATGCTTGGTTGTGTAGGGAGAGGTATTAGCAGTAGGAAAAGGGAAGTGCTCATGCCACTGTACAGAGCACTGGTGAGACCTCACTTGGAGTACTGTGCAGTACTGGAGACCGTATCTCCAGAAGGATATAGACATCTTAGAGAGAGTTCAGAGAAGGGCTACTAAAATGGTGTACGGCTTGAAGGAGAAAAGTTACCAGGAAAGGCTTAATGATCTTAACATGTACAGCTTGGAAAAAAGACGAGACAGAGGAGATATGATAGAAACATTTAAATACGTAAAGGGAATCCACAAGGTAGAGGAAGGGAGTATATTTAAAAGGAAACAAAATAGCAAAACAAGAGGACATAGTCTTAGATTAGAGGGGCAAAGGTTTAAAAGTAACATCAGGAAGCATTATTTTACTGAGAGGGTGGGTGATACATGGAACAGTCTTCCAGTAGAAGTGGTAGAGGCCAAAACAGTAATTGAATTTAAGCAGGCATGGGATAGGCATAAGGCTATCCTAAACAAAAGATAAATCCAGGTAAAGTATCCATGTAATTAGGCAGACTAGATGGACCGAAAGGTTCTTATCTGCCGACATTTTTCTGTGTTTCTATGTATCGATTCGTTATTTCGTTTTGATTCCGTATTTCGGAACGGTGAAACGGATGAATTAATTACTGGTTTTAAATTAAATTGAGGATTAAAAAATGCATAATCCCTCTGTCCTTGGTGCTGAAATATGTTTCAGCACCAAGGACAGCACCCACCGAATGCAGCCAGACTAAAGGAAAATAAAACCTGCTGCATTCGGCAAAGATAAAAGCTTCGTCTTTTAAAAATAATTAGGAATCCTAAATTTTCACCCAAAAAAATACAAACAAATTCTCAAAATTTTTTAAAAAAATCTATAAATAAAAAGGATTTTTGCTGCAAATGAAAATATTACCTGGTTGAAAAAATATTTGTCAAAAGAGGGGATTTTTTTTACATTGACTTCTATGGTGATTCGTCTGTTTAAACCTGTTTAACAAACCCACCGAAAATCAAGGAATTTCAAAAAACAGATCAACCATAACTTCTCTATGGGGAATCTCACTGCCGCCAAACTGCACCAAACGGCACCAAGGCCAACGGATTCAGCAACACGGCCAATGGACATGGACGTGGTGCTGAATGTAAGTGAAATGTAGACATGTGCACAGCACAAAATTTCATTTTCAACTATTGGATTAGTCCTAAAATGCAATTTATTTAGTTGCTAAAGAAATTCGTTTTCAGTTCTTTAGTATGAAAACTAATTTCATTTATCCGAAAACCCGTGGATACAATAACTATTGTAGTGGCTCCACAGAGGGCTGAGATCACTGCTTGTTACAGTATCACTCACTCTCAGCACAATGTGCCAGTCAAAGCTGTTACAGTAACTGACTGCTGCTCATCAGTGCTCAGAGTTTCAGTAAAACTAGTAAATAATATTTTTATATATAAGAGGTTAGAACAATATTATTTCCTTGTTTTACTGAAACTCTGAGCGCTGTTAAAGTCAGTTACTGTAACAGCTGAGCCTGATACATTGTACTGAGAGATAATATAACAAGCAGCCGATCTCAGTGCTCACAGCCACTGGATTTAAAGGGCTAAAAAAAAAAGGCTCCTCTCTGTATAATGTATACAACATCCTCCTGCATTAATTAATACCCCTCTCCGTATAATGTATACAACATCCCCTGCATTAATTAATGCCCCTCTCTGTATAGAACATCCTACTGCATTGACATGTGGAGGGTGCAGAGCTTCGGAATGCAATGCTTATCCAGCACAGGAGAGGGAACTTTTACTTAAACTTTGTATCTCTGTGGGGGGAGACACAGGAATATAAAAGTAGGGGAGAGGGAAAATATTAACGTAAATCGGTCTGAAAGCTCAGAGAAGAGATGACTGGTGCAAATAGATTTTTATAATAAAATAAAGCACTTTAAATCTAGGAAAAACATTCAAATAAATCACACTGAAGGCTCATAATGACAGAGTAACTGTGAGAGCTGGATACTAAATGTATCAGACGTAAAAAAAACCTTTATAACAAGCAGCACTGGGAGAGGAGAGGGACTTTATATAAAACGTGTATTATAGATGAGGAAAGGGGGATAGTGCTCCTGGATAATATAAAATGTATCAGACCTAAGCCCCTATTATGCAGAGCGGGAGGGGAGATAACACACGTTTTATAAAGTCCCTCTCTTCTCCCATCGCTGCTTGTTATAAAAGTTTTTTTTACTATCCAGCCCTCCTCTGTCATTAGCTTTCAGTGTAATTGATTCGAATGTTTTCCTTCTCCAGCTGCTTTTATCATCTTGTCTGCCTCATAGACATGCAAGGGTTAAGTAAAGGTTTCCTCTCCTGTGCTGGCTGTCTGTGTTGCGAGTGAGTATTCTGGAGCTCTATCACTGTCAGATTTCCGGGTAGGGGTCGGGAAGGATTACGCATACAAACCTTTTCTGTAGCTTTGCGATGTTGCGCTCTTCATTACTGGTCTCCTTCACTCATCAATGTAATATCACAAAAAGGACTGAAACTAAAATGTAGTGCATTTTATTTTAGTTTCTTTCGTTTTTTGTACTGAGCAGTTTCGTATCTCTTGAGTCATACTAAAACTAAATTATCCCAAAAATTCGGACTAAATCCTGTTAGTACTAAAACGAATGCACATGTCTATTGAAATGGTGTAATGAACCGATTCGTAAAAACTGATTAAATTTGTTATATTCTGTTTCGTTCCATTTCGGATGGAATCTATTCGTTATTTTCGGAAGTGCTTTCCGAAATATGAATCGGTATAATTTCATCCGAATTGTCATTCGGAACGAAACAAAATGCACATATCTACTTGCGTTGTATTTACCCCAAGTCAACAGAAACCCAATGCGAAATCTTGATACCCAGCTCAGCTCCTACGGCAAAAATAGACTAAATATTAATAAATTCAGCATAAAAATGTTCTATTATTATTTGTACCTGTACATGGATGTCCAGTTTTCTTATCATAAAGTCCTTTCAGGTAAAATGAACCAACGTGTTGCTCAGCTGTAGCTCATTTTAAGTAAAAAAAATCCAATATCATCAATTAAGTTTAAAAAATTATAGTATTTTTTGCAAAAAATCATTATTCAGGGTTTACTGCAGAAATGTTTGTCGCAACCACAGGATCGGAGTTGTTTTTATTTTGCAGAACACCCTAATTACAGTTTTTCTCAGCTTTTAAATCCTCAGGACTGACTTTAGGGATCTGTGTGTGCGTGGAGAGAAGTAACGAGTCCCTTCTGCAAAAAACATAAAACAATGTCAAATTGGAAGCCTGGGGATTAGAAAACGAGTCGATTACCCAGAGTGTTTATTCACAGGATCCCAGTGTTACAGAACAGACACGGAGCTTTGTAATTACGTTTTCAATAAGGATTAAATTAAATAGAATTCAACTCTGAAAGGCATTTTAAGATGATAGGTAGTTTTTTAATTTTTGCATTAGTGTGAAATCCCCCCCTCCTTTTTCCAGCACGGTGTCTGTTCAATTTCGTTTCCTCTCGAGGCTAGTCAGCGGGGTGATGGAAATAGATATCCTGTGTTGACTTAGAATGCCCGCGAAATCTTTGTTAGATGATGTAGAAATGTATCTGCTCTGATTGGTTGTTGTATCACATTCCTATGTTGGGAGTGAAAACTGCAGGAAGTTTTTATGTATAACGAACATTTCTATTGGATGTTGAAACAATAAACAAACCTGACAGACCCCGGACTGATCAGATGATAATCTGCCATATCTCGCTGTGGTTGGGTCTGTCGTCTCCTCTGATCAGAGTCGCGCAGCGCCTTACTTCAATTTTGATATATAAGAAGAAACTTGAAAAAGGTTTATGGTAATTATAATGGAAATTAGAACTTAACAAACTCTCCCATGCTGAAGCCAATGAGGCAAAACTCTTCAAGCCCTGCTGCAAATTTCAATGAAAATTTAAACAATAACATATCAAACCTTTAGAAATATTTGGAAAATCATAAGTAACATACAAACCCCCCCCGTCCACTCCCAACTTGCTGCTGTCAAAGTAAACAACCAAAACCTGCAACACCAGTTAGACGTAGCAAATGTCTTTAATAATTATTTTGTTGGATGTGCCACCACCCTGATGCTAAGCTAGGGAATGACACGCAATCAGAAAGGCTGCGCACAGGTCAGACCCCTCCAACCGTGCAAAGATCCCACATCACAGATAAACTCAACTTTAGACCAGTGCCTGTCAATGTAGTTACTAAACTTCTCCTTAATCAAAAAATGAAATACCAGTCTGGACCTGATCAAATCCCAGCAATGCTGCTGAAAATCAGTGCACCGGCAATTGCAAATCCTGTCACAACCCTAATCAATGAATCACTGGCGACTGGATACATATTGTCAGACCTTTTTAGATATGAAATTTCTATAACGCAGGAATGTTTAAATTTGGGGCCAGGAATTGCGTCACGCAAACAACTTGTCTGCGTCGTTAATATATAACAAGAAATGCGTTCTAAGACAATGTAACAAGCAAGACTCGTTATCTATCAGCAAACATCCATTGTCCTTAATTAATTGTGGTTGTGAGAAACAAACAGATGTTAGATCAAATGGTTTAAAAGTAAGGGAACACAAGGACAACTAAGATAGAAATCTCAGTATTGTGTTTATTTCGTCAGATCGAAACTCTGAAAGCCACGTAAACATGGAACAATGGGTTGCCCAATAAAGAAAAAAACCAAAGAAGGTTAAATGGCTTGGGTAAACCAGCTTGTAATGCTATGCTAGTCGTCGATATGATCTAACACTATATGGTATTTGAATATTTCATTTATGTGGTCAGTTAGAACTGATAATGTTGGCATCTTATAAAAACAGAGGCCCTACCACATTCAGTTGATTATTACAAATGTCTGGTGTACTAACCCGCATGAAGCCGATTAAGTCGGGTAACGTGTGAATGCTAAAAACGATACCACGAATGAATGATTGTATGTCCCCTCACATACACATCCCTGTGGATATAAGTAAAGGGGATAAGATGCACACACGCCGTGGCGAAGTATGCTGGCGATGCCACAATAGAAATAAATTTTGATTTGTTAATAAAATCTATGGAGTCCCGGGATATAGGAAAAAGACCCCAAACCAGTAAAAGATTGGCCAAACACATAAATTAATTCCTGCAGAAGGTTGATGGATGATCTGAGAGTGCCATCTGCTGGCCAGGTAATATAACACCTGGACAGACCCCCAGAGTTGATGAATATATATATCCTCCAATCAAATGAGGCCACATAGTGATGGGCTAGATCTAAAACTGGGCGGAAGACCACTATATAGAGAGGACACTCCAGAGCAGAAGGATCGACACACACTGAGAAAAGCTTGGGGAGAGACCTGAGGGACGCTTGGAGGGAAGAAAGGCAATTATCATCGGCCGCCCCTTTAAGACCGACCACACCCTAATCTTCCACCACTCTATCTTCACTAACCAGATGGTAAAGTATGCCTGAATAATATGATATCTATTTTCTAATTGCATAGTCCTGACTTTAGATGTCCATCACAAACTAAAGGAATATAAATGAATTATTTTGCTGTTTGAGCCTAATAATCAGAATAGTAAATTCCACCTTCCAGTCCCCTGCAGAGGAGCGCTAAGGGAGAAACTATTACCGGCTGCATACTTGAGCCATAATTTAGTGAAATTATTTATATTCCGAGAATACTGTTTGTGGACATCTAAAAATATCAATTATATACCTATAGTGAGATACGCTGGGACCGTGAAATAGCTTTTAGGTGTCAAGTGCCGTCCGCCCCATTCATAACCTAGCATAACTCCTTCCATATCCATCTTGCAGCCCTTTCGAATGAATGCATGCACTGTAGTCATTAAGAAGCGTTGGGTTAACGTATATCGAATGAAGTGCTGTGATTGATCTGTGGAAGAGATAGAATCCCTATCGAGTGTGTTATGTATCTCCCTGAAGGAAGTTGCATTTAGTGAATAGGCCCCACAATAATAAATTGTGCTGCAGGTGATGCCCAGTAACTGAGTGTTTATCTTATCCAGGTGGAGGATTGGTTTATAATGGGAAAGGTTTAAGTGAATAGAATAGAGCTTGGTGTTTAAGAACTGAGGCATGTATATCTGTGGTGCGGTCTATAAACCTAAAATATCTGTCCATTAGAATATTTTGCGTGTCGCAGTATCGCTACTAATCACGATCTATAATCACTTGTAAATTGTATCTTGGCTAATCCGTTGATAACATACGATTGTATGAACTTGACGTGTAAATAAAGTGAAGTGCTGTGATTGATCTGTGGAAGAGATAGAATCCCTATCGAGTGTGTTATGTATCTCCCTGAAGGAAGTTGCATTTAGTGAATAGGCCCCCACAATAATAAATTGTGCTGCAGGTGATGCCCAGTAACTGAGTGTTTATCTTAGCCAGGTGGAGGATTGGTTTATAATGGGAAAGGTTTAAGTGAATAGAATAGAGCTTGGTGTTTAAGAACTGAGGCATGTATATCTGTGGTGCGGTCTATAAACCTAAAATATCTGTCCATTAGATTATTGCGTGTCGCAGTATCGCTACTAATCACGATCTATAATCACTTGTAAATTGTATCTTGCTAATCCGTTGATAACATACGATTGTATGAAACTTGACGTGTAAATAAATTTTGGTTTGAATTGTTTTACCGTTACGCAGTCTCATATCATCTTTATTGATTTTATTGTGTTTAAAAATATCTAGATAGAATCAAAAGAACTCGGGATAACGCGCCATATATTTGTTAAAACGTATATTCAATGATTGGTTATTAATCCCTATCTTAGGGGTCAAATACCAATTTATACCACTGGTATTGGAGGCACTGTCAATAATATATATATATCTATATATATCTACAATAAGAAAAATATACGTCATAATTAATATATCCCTGACCTATTAAAGAAGTCAATAATCTCTAACAATATCCAAACTCTGGAAGATTGTGAGAGTGGTACCTATCCATAAAAGTGATGACAGTACTTTGATATCCAACTACCGTCCAATATCATTGCTCCCTGTAATGTCAAAAATTTTGGAAAAATGCATGTACACGCAATTACGTAATTATTATCAATATTGGAACTATTTAACCCCAGATCAATCAGGCTTTCGTCCAAATCATTCAACTACAACCGTCCTTTTAAAAGTCTGCAATGATATCCAAGCTGGGATGGAACAAGAAGACCTAACTGGAGCATCTTCCTTGATTTTGCCAAGGCCTTTGACACAGTAGACCATGACATCTTGTTAAAAAAACTTAAAAACTCTTTTATTGGTGATCACACGCTAACCTGGCTTCAATCATATGTATCCGACCGATCGCAATAGGTGTCCATTTCTGACAGCTCCTCCCTCCCCCTCCCAGTCACTTGCGGTGTACCCCAAGGCTCAATCCTCGGCCCCCTGCTATTCACAATATTCACAAATGATCTGCCTAACATCTGCAAAGCCTCAACTGTACACATGTACGCAGATAACTCCGTAATCTATACCAGCAAACCAAATCTCCCACAGCTGGAGGCCGTGCTGCAAGAACAATTCACAGAGGCAGAAAAGTGGATCAAAGATAGCAAATTTAACAAACAAACAAATACTGACAAAACTGTAACAATGCTCTTTGGAACAGCACCTAAACTACACGAATTGCAAACACCCCATCTATGCGTCAGGACAAGATTAGATGACACTCTGACCACAGTCACTTCTCTCAAATATCTAGGTATGTGGGTTAGACCCAAACCTATCCTTTGGCCCCCACATCGAAAAACTCCCATATAAACTTTACCCCAAACTAGGTGCCCCGTACAGAAACAAATCCTGCCTGAGCCCCGCAAAGCAGATTGTACAGCAAATGCTTATGCCGACTATTGAATAAAGAGATGTAGTGTATGCAGCGGCCCCGCAAACACACCTTCATAAACTTACTACATTGTATAACTCATTCTGTCGCTTTGTGCTACAATGTAACTATGTGACCCACCATTGTGACATGTTAAAAGAACTTAACTGGCCATCACTGGAAACTAGACACACTCTTCACCTTTCCAACCTGGTGTTTAAGAGCTTTTCTGGGAAGCTACCACCCTACCTGAATAGGCTGCTTCCCCCAGCAGTTCCCTCATCCTATAACCTCCGATCCAGGACCAGCACCTTACTTACAATACCACAATACAAAAAGACAGTGGCTCGGTCCTCATTTTCCTACAGAGCACAACAATTATGGAGTAACCTCCCGGACGCCATCAAATCTTCCCCCAGTTTCAAGTCACTTAAGAGCTCCCTATTAACATACCTCAATACGGAATGCACCTTTAAACATGTAACATAATGACTATATACAGAATGCACCTGTAAAAATGTAACACAGTGACTATATAAAGAATGCACCTGTAAACATGTAACACAGTGACTATATACAGAATGTGCCTGTAAACATGTAATATAATGACTATATACAGAATGCGCCTGTAAACATGTAATATAATGACTATATACAGAATGCACCTGTAAACATGTGACATAGTGACTATATACAGAATGCACCTGTAAACATGTAACATAGTGAATATATTTATTTTCTGTATATTTGTGTGTTTTTTTATATCTTGCATCTTATTACTTTGTATTTCTGGAACAACTGTAACAATTCAATGTTCTTGAACCCAGGACATACTTGAAAACGAGAAAAATCTCAATGTATCCTTCCTGGTAAAATACTTTGCAAATTAATAAATAAATAAATAAGTGAAGATATATGTAGGAGGCACCCGGTCTTATTTCAAAATAACATACAGGGTGATTCATAAAGCAGTATACAGTTTCAACGCACTATAAAACAAGAACAATGTAAGATATTTTATGTTACCTGTAATAGAATTGTAGGGTAATGTTTTGAGTTTTTTTTAGAGATAGTCACAGATGAGCTTGGATTCCAATATTGTTGACTGGATTAGGCAGTGGCTGAGTGACAGACAACAGAGGGTTGTGGTAAATGGAGTTTATTCGGCGCAAGGTCTTGTTACCAGTGGGGTACCTCAGGGGTCAGTACTTGGACCCATTCTCTTTAATATTTTTATTAGTGATATTGCAGAAGGTATTAATGGAAAAGTATGTCTTTTTGCTGATGACACAAAGATTTGCAACAGGGTTGACATTCCTGGAGGGATCAGCCAAATGACAAATGATTTAGGTAAACTAAAACAATGGTCGGAGCTGTGGCAATTGAGTTTTAATGTGGATAAGTGCAAGATAATGCACCTGGGACGTAAAAACCCAAGGGCTGAATATAGAATATTTGATACAGTCCTAACCTCAACATCTGAGGAAAGGGATTTAGGGTTATTATTTCAGAGGATCTAAGGGTAAGTAGTCAATGTAATAGAGCAGCAGGAAATGCTAGCAGAATGCTTGGTTGTGTAGGGAGAGGTATTAGCAGTAGGAAAAGGGAAGTGCTCATGCCACTGTACAGAGCACTGGTGAGACCTCACTTGGAGTACGTGTGCAGTACTGGAGACCGTATCTCCAGAAGGATATAGACATCTTAGAGAGAGTTCAGAGAAGGGCTACTAAAATGGTGTACGGCTTGAAGGAGAAAAGTTACCAGGAAAGGCTTAATGATCTTAACATGTACAGCTTGGAAAAAAGACGAGACAGAGGAGATATGATAGAAACATTTAAATACGTAAAGGGAATCCACAAGGTAGAGGAAGGGAGTATATTTAAAAGGAAACAAAGTAGCAAAACAAGAGGACATAGTCTTAGATTAGAGGGGCAAAGGTTTAAAAGTAACATCAGGAGCATTATTTTACTGAGAGGGTGGTGGATACATGGAACAGTCTTCCAGTAGAAGTGGTAGAGGCCAAAACAGTAATTGAATTTAAGCAAGCATGGATAGGCATAAGGCTATCCTAAACAAAAGATAAATCCAGGTAAAGTATCCATGTAATTGGGCAGACTAGATTGGCCGAAAGGTTCTTATCTGCCAAAATTTTTCTATGTGTCCACCCTTAGTCACACGACACACATCGAGCCAGTAATCCATTTCTAGAACGATAAACCACAATACCGGTCAGTGTCAATGTAGAGTTCATAGGTGCCAGTCAGTAGTGGCTATGGAGTAGGGATGTGCGTTTCGGGTTTCGGAATTTCGGAATTTTCACGAAATTTCCCGATTCGTGTTTTCGGATGCAGCCGAATTTCCGAAAAATTTTAGATCCGAAAATTTCAGATCCGAAATGTTTTCCGAGCCGAAACGAAATATTTTCGGATTTTTCGAATGGACTTGAAATGTGTCAAACGAGGAGAACAGATTTTCCGAAAAACGAAAATTTTCCGAAAAACGAAAATTTTCGGAAAAACGAAAATTTTGTAAAAACGAAACTTTCTGAAAACGAAAATTTTGTAAAAACGAAAATTTCTGAAAAACGAAAATTTTTAGAAAAAACGGAAAGTCGATACAAAAAACGGGCAAAATGACACGAAAAATACGAAAAATGGTCGATATTCCGAAAAATGTGCAATTCCGAAAAACGAAAATTTCCGAAATTACGAAAAGTCGATACAAAACCGAGCACAGTGACACGAAAATACGAAAAATGGTCGAAAATACGAAAAAAAATGTACCCGAAAAACGTGCCGAACCGAATCGAAACCGAAATCAGTCGAAACGGGCCGAATCGAAAAGTTTAAAAATCCAAAAAATCGAACCGAATCGAACCGAAAAAAAAATCGGTGCACAAGCCTACTATGGAGTTCCTCTCATATATGCAATGGCCAAATCGACCTCGAAAGAAAGGAATACTTTTATGGTGCATCACAGTGTAACATCAATTCACAAAATAGACTATCATTAATTCCACTCACATAGCCCAGAGCACACAACGTTTGATGTACCGCATGTGGGTCGTTAAATGTGCCTACCCATCTGCCTCAGTCTCCCTGGCAATAAATCGCCATGACATCAAAAATAAAGAACAAAGAGGGGGACCCCCTAGTGAAGAATGTACTTATATTTGAAATCTCTTGTTATTAGAAAAGGTGGTAAACTCACCTATTCAAGGGTTTATCTTCAAGCCCAGGTTGAAAGTCGTGGAGGTTGTAGTTGGTTCAACTTCTGGAAAGTCTTCTTTACATCTTCTGGGGTATTCCTGTCCTGACCTGGACCCCTTTCCAGCTAGACACAGCCTCTGGAGGATCTCTTTAGGATTTATTGGAACATTGCATCAGATAAATTTGTGGCAGCAACTTTGGGGATTTAATACATTACCCATGCCGTATAGAATAGATAAAATTTATTTGCACACAAAACAACAAAAAGACCATATACTGTATGTAGTAAAATGTATGTAAAATAGATAAAAGGCAGCTAGACGCGTTTCGCTGATAATCAGGCTTTTTCAGTGGCAAAAAAAGGGTAAATAAAAATTCTCTATTAATCCATATAGGGTTTATATACCTCTCAGTCTTTCATCTGGCTTCAATGAAGACAGGCCACTCCTCCCCTTGCAGCTGCATGTCTGATCTTCTGATCAGCTGCTCGGCAGGGCGAGGGAAGACAAGAGGCTGGACCTTTGAGTGTGTGTGAGCTTACTGTACTTTGAGCATCCTATAACAGCGCAATCAGCGCAAAGTAAGGTATTATAAAGTCCTACCGCTAATTAATGCAGGGAAGTGCAACCCAAAATTTTAGCAACACCTAGAAGCTGGTGCTAAATGATTCCGCTTTTGCACAATCATTTAACACCCCCTAAACCCCCCAATAAATCCGATACTCACCTCTCATTCCTTGGCTAGAATGGTGGCCCAATCCGCCACTTCTTGTCCCCACGAGCTGAGTGAGACTGGGGATAAATAGTTCTCAGTCTCCCTTCCGTGATCACTACACGGCGTTGCGTGTTCTCGCGACCCGGAAGTGCAACCCTTCATGGAGTCCTATGGACTCCAGAAGGTGATACACATGGTGACATGGAAGCGCTACCACGGGCATCACTGAGGGTAGCATTACATTCTGGGGCAAAGTGCCTAGATAGCGAATGCCCCAGAATCTCACACTGAAATGCCCTGCAGGTGCCGGTTTTCCCAATTTTAGTGTTAGCTAGGTAATAGAGGCCTATGTGTCTTGTCTGGCAAAAAATAGAGGGTATGTGTTGTATCTTCCCTGAAAATGGCTGAATATTTATTATAATGATTTTTCACTCGTATGTCAACACTAAGGACTCGAACAAAATATATCAGCCATTTTTTTCTTAAATACTCGCAGCTAGTATTAATTTCCAAAAATATCGGCTGATTCAGTTGAAAAAAAATTCAAAACAATGTTGCTGGTCAAAAAAAAATTTGGACGGGAGAATGTATTTCTGGCCGGCATCATATAGGATTGTGCCTTTAAACCCGGCTATTACAAATATCTGATGTTTAAAAAACTGATTTTATTCTCATTACCTCGATTTCCTTCCCTGAAAATCCATTCGTCAGCACATTTCAGCATTTGAATTCGTTTCAGATAGTAACACTGCGATAAGTTCGAATGGATAAAGCTGATGTTTCCTTGGAGACGTTTAGCTGTGAGAGACGATATCTGAGCCGAATTTTTATTGTGATACATCAACGTATGAATCTCTCGAAGAGAAAAATGGCCAAAAATGGAAACGTATTGGCGCTGATATAGCGACACATATATTTTGTTTCTAATGAGATAAATGTGGCCCAGATTAACCCTTTCACTCGCAAATCGAGTCAACTCGATTGTGCAGTGTAGTACGGTGAAAATCAATCATTAGCATATCGAACACCATTTTCATATCTTTTTAAAGCAGGATTAGTGTGCCCCCTGTGGAGACAAATAATTCAATGATTTATCTCTCTCCAGTCAACCTGGACAGAGAAAACCAAGCTGCAAATAGCAGACCCAAACCTCACTGTAAGAAAAAGTTCAAATAGGTTACTGCTGCATTCCAACAGCCAGAGATTTGGCAGAATGCAAGGGAATTGCAAGTTACTGACACAAATGGCATTTCTACCTGTATGCTGATAATGCAGACCTTGCGCAACACTGTGCCAGATAAGCAGGAGTTCTCAACCTTTCATTATAGTAAGTGACACCATCTAGAGTTTTGAACCTTTCATCCCAGTGATATTTCTGTAACGGGTAAAACAATACATGAAACCATTTAATATGAAGCAATTTACTTACTATTTTTATTATTAATATCATTATTATTTATTTCGATTTTTTTTTATCTATCTCTTTGCAAAATTTCAAGCAAAAGTTATGCTAATTTTTTTTCAACAAAAAACGCTTGGAGGTTAACAGGTTAATGGAGAAAAGAGGAGCAGGTGGATAGATATAATGTGAATGCAGTACAAAATACCAAAATACCATTTTCTTGCCACACATTTTCTTTATAACTTCTCTCAATTCTTGTTTATTTTATATGATTCATTTATTATTATTTTTTACCATTTTAATGTTATGTCGTTTTTTATTACATAATTTGAAACACACTTTGCTGTTATTATCATTGCCATTTCCTTTAATCATTGTGGATGATGAGCGCACCGTGTATTCCCCGGGCTTTCAATTAAGCTTTTCCTGTGTATTTAGTAGACGGACACTTTGTATCGTTTAACTAATCAACAAATTCCCCAACATCCAATCTGTGGATTTCAAAGACAAATAAAAGAAAAATAGACAGGGTAATTCAAAATCAGCGTTCGGGTACCTTTCTTGGCCATTCGGCTGTCCAGAATTTCCTGCACATACGGTGCCTGTTCTGTGCCTGTTCGAGGGCAGTGAAATCCCAATGAAAAAGCACTGCTTCGTCTATTCAGAGAACATAAACCAGCAGTGAAAGGTTCCCGAAATGCCCTGCCATTCGGTGGTTTAATTCGGCAGATTTATTCAGGTGAATCCCATAGGCTTCAATGTTAAAAATATTCCCGTTTTAATTCAATATCTAATAAACCGTTCATTATAAAATTCTGCAGTAAAGAGTCTCTTTATTTATAGATTTTTTTAGAATATTTTAATCCTTTTTTTTTTTTTTTAAAGTCTTATTTTAAAAAAAAATTTAAGTTTACTTCTTTTTTCTGTAACAGCCCTTTTTATTATCATTCATTGGATCATATGTAAATTTCAGACATTTTCGCTCAGTAGTTTCTTTGCAAACAGCGTTTCACTTTTCAAACATTCAAGCAAACTGTTTTGCTAATTTATTCACTGCCTCTTCTGGTCTCGGCTTTTTCTGGCGGCTGAGATCGGCTCCTGCTCGGGTTTTTCCGTGGTTTTCGGCAGGTTAATCCAGATGTTTTCTGCGGGTTTTCGGCGTGCATTCGCCGGGTTTTGCGGTTAGTTTTTGTCAGGTTTTCGGCAGCTTTCCCCTGCAATTCGGGGGCCCTGTGGTGCTTGCTGAATACACCGCAGGGTCACTGAAATGGGATCGGCAAAAGGAACCGAATTGAAGAGAGCGAAAAGTCACTGAACGTGCGGTGACTTTTCGAATCTCTTTGAATTACCCTGAGAGTGTTTTGAGAATTAGCAGATCACTCGATTGCATAATACATAATAATAATGAGTATCTGAATGACTTGTTTTGTCCAAATGATCTTTTATTATTAAATAAATCCCACTTCTGCCACCAACACAATGGTATCAATGTTATTTCAGTGAAATTTCAAAGCTTTCTCGTTCGGCGCACTTCGCAAGTTCCAGTTCACCGACCCGGCGGTAAATTCACTATTCACTGCAAGGTCCCCAAACTGCGTCAAATGTGAAGCCGCTGAATACCACAGACAAAACGCTGAACACCGCCACCGACCTCCGATCAGCCCGCTGAACGGCGCCGATCTAACCCCGCCCAGTGATGTCGTCACGCATATAATGTCAGTTAGGGAATTAACCCCTGGCTACCAATGGGTTTCCCTATGGAAACCCTATAGTGGAAGTAGGTGGGTCCTTTGGACCTCCCTATCTCCCGATTGGTGGCAGCTAGAGGGTCATGTTTGAAAACGAGAGAAATCTCAATGTATCCTTCCTGTTAAAATACTTTACAAATAAATAAATAAATAAATCATTGGAAAGGCCAAAACATGATATATTATGAATCTGCTGAGTCTGCTGAAAAAAAGGAGATACAATTTGCCTAGGTCGTACAATAAAACATGACATGACAGATCGTGAAGAGCACAAAAAGGTCAAAATAAGCTCAGCACACAGGGATGAAATGGCTCAGCAGTGAAGGGGTTAAAAGATGTTTAAAGCAATAAAATTGCATGAAAATGTGTGGCAATAATAAAAAAGGTCCTATAAAAAATAATAAAACAGTCTGTTATAGAATTAAAAAATCCGTTTAAAAAAATGGGAATCAAAAATTTCGCCTAAAAAAAATCCCAAAAATTCCAATAAAAAAATAAATACATAAATAAACGGTTTAATAAAAAAAATTGAAAAAACTGTAATTTTTTTTACATTGAATCCTATAGGATTCGCCTATTTAAACCTGTCGAAATGAATCACCTGAAAATCATGGCATTTCATGACATTTCGGTGCAGTTCGACGTTCTGTGGATAGATTAACCATTACTTGTCTGTAGGACAATTTCACTGTCAGCGAAGATAGCTGAACCACAGGGAACTGCACCGTATTTTGCTGTCAATTCACCAGTATTTGGAGTGAACTGTCCCCCGAAATTGCTCCATACGCGCAGTTCAGTGGCAAATTCGGGGCTTAGTGAATAACCCCTATAGAGCAGGGCTCAAAATCTCCACTCGCCTACTAGCATTTGGCGAGTGGAAATTAAGTGAGGGCGAGTGGAAATGCACACACAGGCAGCACAACACATTATTTTGTGCTGCTTATTCCAGCGGTGCCAACGTGAAACCCCCCCATTCCCCAAGCTGCACGAAGGCAGGGATCAGCTGCCTAACCTGACAAAGCTCGTCTCTGTCACTGGCAGGGGGGGTGGAGAAGAACTTCCCTGCCTCCTCGCTCTGCTCCTACTGGGGTCTGATGACTGGGTATACATGTATCTGGGGTTTGATGACTGGGTATACATGTATCTGGGGTCTGATGTCTGGTTATTAATGTTATTTTTGTAACTTAATTCTAAATAAAACCTTTAACTGTGTAATTTCATAAGATAATTTAAGGGTGTGTGTTTGGGGGCGGAGTTAGGGGCTGGGTAGAGGTTAGGCGGAGCAACTGGTGGTGAGTAACTTATGGCCTTGTTAGTAGCTTGGGACTTGAAATTTTGAGCCCAGCAGGGCCGGTGCAAGCTTTTTTGCCTAGTCAGGCGAAGGTCTGTTTTGGTGCCCCCCCCCGTCATGTCAAGCCAATCAGGATAGAGATGCATAATAATCTCTATCGTGAGTGTTCGGTGTCGTCACGCAGAGATTAAAGGATGCTTAAAGTTGGTCTTGCAAGGACAACCTTTAGCAGCGTTGTGAGTCACTGATTGAGGGGACAGCCACCAGTGCTGTCTTTATGGACTTATATAAACACTGTCTTTCTTCTGGAAAGGCAGTAGTTACATTTGTCAGACTGTAGGAACAACATATTTGGGTATATATTTGCGGCCCCCAGCTCATGTATGGGTATATATTTGCGGCCCCCAGCTGCTCATATGGGTAGATTTGCCCCCAGGTCATGGATTTGCCCAGCACATGGATTTGCCCAGCTCATGGATTTGCCCCCAGGTCATGGATTTGCCCAGCTCATGTATTTGCCCAGCTCATGTATTTGCCCCCAGGTCATGGATTTGCCCAGCACATGGATTTGCCCCCAGCTCATGGATTTGCCCCCAGGTCATGGATTTGCCCAGCTCATGGATTTGCCCCCAGGTCATGTATTTGCCCCCAGGTCATGGATTTGCCCAGCTCATGTATTTGCCCCCAGGTCATGTATTTGCCCCCAGGTCATGTATTTGCCCAGCTCATGGATTTGCCCAGCTCATGGATTTGCCCAGCTCATGGATTTGCCCCCAGATCATGGATTTGCCCCCAGCTCATGGATTTGCCCCCAGCTCATGTATTTGCCCAGCTCATGTATTTGCCCAGCTCATGGATTTCCCCCAGGTCACTCATGGATTTGCCCCCAGGTCACACATGGATTTGCCCCCAGGTCACACATGGATTTGCCCCCAGGTCATGGATTTGCCCCCAGGTCATGGATTTGCCCCCAGCTCTCACCTGGATTGTTGCCCCAGCTCCGGCAGGGGGTTGAGGGACCAGATTGCCGGGCAGCGTGGGAGCGCCTGCCCGATCTTGAACAGTCCGTCCTGTGAAGTGGATGCGGCTGTGTGCGTGCGCAGCCGGTCACACGGTCCGTCCAGTCAGGTGGTACAGAGACTCAGTACCACCTGATTAGCCGGACCACGTGACCGGCTGCGCACGCACACAGCCGCATCCACTTCACAGGACGGACTGTTCAAGACCGGGCAGGCGCTCTCGCGCTGCCCGGCATCTGGGTCCCTCAACCCCCGGGCCAAATCTCGGGGGGGGCAATTGCCCCGTTGCCACCCCCCTGGATCCGCCCCTGATCCCAGGCAAGCGAGCAGCCAATGGGCCGGCCATGCTCGGAGTCGGACGGAGCCTCAGCCTGCGCCTGCTGTCCCATTCTTTTCCTCGGCTCGGTCATCCGATTACACCCCGGGCCGGCGCCCCTCACACTGGCAGGACGCCAGACAGTAAGGCGGCCGCCTGTGCCGCCTTACGTTAGCGCCGGCCCTGCTGCTCAGTGGTGTATTTTGGCCTAGGCCAACAAGGCCTAGGCCTAGGGTGGCACTTTCCAGGGGGCGGCGGCCCGCACTGGTGGCCCCACCCTTAATAAGAAATAATATATATATATTTTTTTTACTTTTGCAAAGTATTTTACCAGGAAGGATACATTGAGATTTCACTAATTTTCAAGCATGTCCTGGGTAGGCAAGGCCTAGGCTTTCACTTTCCAGGGGGCAGCAAAAAACCTCACCACTAAATGGGTTACTCACAGAGCACCGAAATGATGCCATCATTTTGGTGTTCTGTAGTTCCCTGCACTTCGGGGAAAAAAGTTTCCCCACCCTGCAGTGAATTCACCATTCACCGCAGGGTCCCCAAAGTGCATGGAGTCGGCCGCTGAATGCTGCCACCGCAAACCCGTGGCCTGCTGTTTTCAAAAGAACTACTGAACGAAAATGTCTGGAATTTACATATAAGATCCTATGATTGATAATAAAAAGTTCTGTTACAGAAAAAAGAAAAACCGCTATTGAAAAAAGGGGGGAAATTTTGTTGAAAAATTACTAAAAGGTACTAAAAAAAAACAAAGACTTTTTACTGCAGATTAAAATAATAAATGGTTTAAATTAGATATTGCATAAAAAGGGGAATATTTTTAACATTGAAACCTATGGGGTTCGCTTGAATAAACCTGCTGATTGAAACCACAAAACATCAGGGCATTTCACTGCCATTTTTCTGCTGTTTGGTGTTCTCTGAATAGATTAACCATTACTTCTCTATGGGAATTTGCAATGCCTTCAAACAGCACCGTACTTGCTGGCAGTTCGCCAAAATTGTGTGTGAGCATATCACAGAGCAGTGGTGTACTTAGGGGAGTGGCGGAGGGCGGGCCGCCCCAGGCACCAGTGATTATTTGGGTGTCATTAGGGGGAACTAGGAGGTGCCACTGTCACTGTGTGTCAGCTTTGAGCTGTGTTCTCAAACAATGAGCAGCGGAGCAGGGCGTTTGCATACGGAATAAAATCGATTAGAATAAAAATCCCCCTCTCCTCCCTCCATAGCTCCTCCCCTGCCCCGCAGCAGCTCTAGGAGAGGGGAGGGGGATGTGATTTGTGTGCAGAGAGAGAAAATGACAGTAAATGGCAGGTAAAGGGGGGTATCAGCAGAATATGAAGCACTGTCTGCTTACTGCTTTTTAAAGTGAACCTTTCCTTAACCAGCACTGCAGTGATAGAAATTTGTCATTGAGCTGCCTGGCTCCTGGTGAGGCTGCATGCATGCAGCTCACGCGGTCCGGCCAGTCAGGTGGTACTGAGTCTCAGTACCACCTGACTGGCTGAATCACGTGACATGCACGCAGCTGCCCGCCCTTTCGTTAACACGGACTCTCACTCCATTCTGGACTGAACACCCATCGGGAAGGGAATCAAAGCCACGATGCACCCTCTGGCAGTGGCACCCCACTGCTGACAAGATGGCTCCATGCACAGGCACAGCCACGATCCTAACGTGGCCTGGAGGGACCTCCTGCTGAGTCCGTACACAGTCCCTGCTGACTCTGCACACAGCCCTACCGCGGACTGAGGCCGGTAAATATAGAATAAATAATTGCTGTGTGCTCATATTCACTCAGTTTGCTGGGAGTCTTATTGCAGTGGATTCTGATGCACTCATACACACCACACATTGCATTGCTGGGAGTTTTATGGATGTGGATTCTGATACGCTGACACACACACCGCACATTGCATTGCTGGGAGTTTTATTTCTGTGGATTCTGATACACTCATACACACTGCACATGCATTGCTGGGAGTTTTTTTCCTGTGGATTCTGTGATACACACTGTATATTACTGTGAGTTTTATTGCCCTGGAGCTCTGGGATACGCTCATACACACTGCACATTACTGTGAGTTTTATTGCTGTGTAGCTCTGTGATACTCTCATATGCAGTGCACATTTCTGTGGATTTTATTGTTCAACCAATTAGAGCGACTGTGATCCAGTATACTTGACATGCGTGGCTGTTCTTTGTAAAAATGCTTGAATTTAAACATTTCATAATTTTATTTATCTCAATAGATACATTTGAAATGGTATACAAAATATACAAGTAGGCACTTGGTATCCACTTTTAATATAAAGAGAGGAAAAGGTGGAGCTCTAAGAGGAAAAGGTGGAGCTTAAAGAGGAAGGGTGGGGATTAACCAGGGAGAGGTGTGCCCTTGACAGGAAGGGGTGCCTCAAATTTAAATTAGGGGGTGCACGAGTTTAGTCAGGCCTAGGGCAACACAAAACCTAAATACACCACTGGCCCTGCTATAGAGTATATGACGTGTTAATGTATAGGGAGAGGAGCCAGAATCATATTTACTGTAAATACTTTAAGGGGAAAAAAATGACATTTTCAGGCTCAGGGTGTCTGACGGCTGGTGAGCCCGGGCTGTAGTTGGGATGCCAGAGGTTAAATGGAGCCTGAGCAATCCCGTCTAAGCCATTTAACCCCTGCATTGCTGTCATCAATCTATCATCTGCAGGGATTATCACCCTTCACATGATAGAGGAGGGATTGCTCAATCAAGATCAATGAGAAAACTCATAAGCCCCAGCTGCAGCCAGCATCATAGACATGCAGGGGTTAAATGGAAGAATGTCCAGGGACAGTCCATGTGAAGGCCGGTGAGCCCTGGCTGCAGTCACCAACTCAATGATGCATGGGGTTAAATGGACCCTGAGCCAACGCTCCTCTATTCTTTTAACCCCTGCGTGTCTGCACTGTTGTCTGCAGCCAGGGATCACTAACCTTCATATTGATCCTGAATGAGCCATCCCTCCTTCTTCAATATCTAGAAAGTGCAGACAGCAGTGCAGGAATTCATGGGTTAAATGGCAGAAAAAGGAAGACTCAGGGTCCATGTGAAGGCTGGTGAGTCCTGCAGAAAGCAGTGCAGGAATGCAAGTGGATTGCCTGTCATCCTCCTTCCCCTGGAATCCCCCCTTCTCCACCTAGACCCTCCTCTGGATTTCCCATAGAATTCAATGTAAAAAAATATATCATTTTTAATTTAAAAAAAAGACATTTATTCTTTTCATTTTCAGCAAAAAAAATATTTTTAATTATTTACTTTTTTGAATTTTATTTTAACCAAATTTCCTTTTTTTAAAAAGGCTTTTATTGGTTTATATAGAAGAGTTTGGTTATTTTTTATTTTTGCAGTTCGGTGCATTTCGCCAATGCCGTTTCAGCTCTCTTCGTTGCTCTACGTCAGCGTTTTCCAACTTTTTCGTGGGGTTTCAGTGAATCCATCTTAGGCGCGCTACGGTACGGTGACCCTACGGTAAATATTGAGTTCATTTGCCGATGTTGCCGAGCAACATTTATTTTGGTTTATAGACTTGTTGCACACCCCAAATATATAGCAGAGCCCCTAAAAAGACACCTACACACCCCAAACATTTAGAAGTGCCCCTAAAAAGACACCCGCACCCAAATATATAGCAGAGCCCCTAAAAAGACACCTACAAACCCCAAACATTTAGAAGTGCCCTAAAAAGACACCCGCACCCAAATATATAGCAGTGCCCCTAAAAAGACACCCACATACCCCAAACATTTAGAAGTGCCCCTAAAAAGACACCCGCACCCCAAATATATAGAAGAGCCCTTAAAAAGACACCCACACACCCCAAACATATAGAAGCGCCCCACAAAGACACCCACCCAACCCAAATATATAGAAGAGCCCTAAAAAGACACCCACACACCCCAAATGTATGGAGGAAACCCCTAAAAAGAAACCCACATGCTCCAAATATATAGAAGAACCCCTAAAAAGACACCAGCAGACCCTGAATATATATAAGAGCCCCTAAAAAGACACCTACACACCCCAAATATATAGAAGAGCCCCTAAAAAGACACCCACACACCCCAAATGTATGAAAGAGCCCCTAAAAAGAAACCCACACACCCCAATATATAGAAGAGCCCCTAAAAAGACACCCACACACCCCAATATATAGAAGAGCCCCTAAAAAGACACCACACACCCCAAATGTATGAAAAATTCCCTAAAAAGACACCCACACACCCCAAATATATGGAAGAGCCCCTAAAAAGATACCCACACACCCCAAATATATATAAGAGCCCCTAAAAAGACACCAGCACACCCCAAATATATAGAAGAGCCCCAAAATGACACTCACACACCCCAAATATATAGAAGAGCCCTGAAAAGACATCTGCACACCCAAATATATATAAGAGCCCCTAAAAAGACACCAGCACACCCCAAATATATAGAAGAGCCCCAAAAAAGACACCCACACACCCCAAATATATATAAGAGCCCTGAAAAAGGCACCAGCACACCCCAAATATATAGAATAGCCCCTAAAAAAACACCCACACACCCCAAATATATAGAAGAGCCCCTAAAAACACACCCACACACCCCAAATATATATAAGAGCCCCTAAAAAGACACCCACACACCCCAAATATATAGAAGAGCCCCTAAAAAAAACACCCACACACCCCAAATATATAGAAGAGCCCCTAAAAACACACCCACACACCCCAAATATATATAAGAGCCCCTAAAAAGACACCCACACAGCCCGAATATATAGGAGAGCCCCTTGAAAGACACCCACACACCCCCAAATGGCGAATTGGCAATTGACTAAGGCTAGGGTCAGACGAGCGTGATTTCTACGGACTGTACGTCCGTGCACACGGACGTATGTCAGTACGGAAGACACAGTAGTGGTCACACAGTCCGTTTATTCACTGACGTATATTTTGACGGATGTAGGAGGGAAAATAAATTAAAAAGCAAAACCATTTTGTCCGTGAAAAATGCTGGACGTATAAATGCAGTCCGTCTGACCATGCTCCATCACTCACACACAAAGCTATGCGGACGTTGCGGATGCAGCGCACTTTGTGTGGCCGTTCTAGGGGTTGTACGTTCTTGCCTGCCTTGCGTCCGTGGGCCACGGCCGTTGTGTGTCCGCAGTTCAGTGCGGACGTACTTCATGTGTCAGGCTCCAATGGGCTTTCTGTCATGCTATCACGGACGTACTTTTAGGCGCAATCACGGACGTGAACACTACGCTCGTCTGACCCCAGCCTAAATTTGGCAAATTGGCAGTTTAGCGAATTGACAAACTGCCACGAAATTCACTGTTTGGTGCAATTCGGTGGCTAGTTCGTCCTTTACTACATATAACCTAATGTGGTGCCTGTGGTACATCTATGGTTGCCACCTTTTCTTCAAGCCAACCCAATCAAACTAGCACCCCCCATGCTACCTACACTTACTATACAACCCCCAGCCTATCTACACTTGCTAGTTTTAAAGCCCCCTCATCCTGTATATAAGGTGTCAGGGGAGGGGTGCAGGCTGAGATGTTTACGCAGCTGTGGCCCTGAGGGCAATCACACTTCCTCAGCTGGATTTCATAGCAGTAGCTGCTGCTCCTAATCCTGGCTCATGGGAGTAAGCTATGCACATTGGGGTGCATGGAGGAGCTTGCAGGCGCTGCTCCCAGACGTGCAGAGCGGTGAAGCTACAGTTCTTCCTTCTCTCTGCCATGAGAAAAGAACAGGAGCTGCAGCTCACGCTGGGAAGGTGCGGATCACAAAGTCCAGGCTGAACCATGTGTCTGGGTGGCAGCAGCCCTGAAACCCGAACACATGACTCAAAACCCGAACTGTCCAGGTGAAACCCGTACAACTGGCAGCCCTAGGTACAGCAGGTAAGCTAGCAGGGCCAGTCACTCACCTCGACCAAGCACGTGGCTGCCAGTCTCTATGTTTCTTTCTCAACTGCACGAGGCCACAGCTGATTGGCTGCACTGGGTCCTGGCCGTATGGTGGCATTAAGCCTTGCTGATTGGGTCTTATTAATGTATTGATGCTCCGCACTGGCTTTCATGCTGCACTGGCCAGTCTCCAATCACGAGGCCCCAGCAGCCGCATGGTCTCCTCTGATTGTAATAAAATAATGCACACACGTCACATTAAAGATTGTTTATTTGAGTAGGATAATGCATTAACCCCTTCACTGCTGAGCCATTTCATCTCCGTGTGCTGAGCTCATTTTGCCCGTTTTGTGCTCATCATGTTTACATGTGATTTGAAGTCATTTTATTATACAACCCAGACATATTATATATCCTTTTTTTTTTACGGCAGACTCAGGAGATTTAAAATATAACGTTTTTATATGTATACGTCATGCCCCGTCAGAATGCTATAACAAAGAAATGGTAAAAAAATTTAAGTTTCCATTCAGATTTCTATCAGTTACAGGTTGTAAAAAAAAAAAATCGGCATTTTATCATCAAACCTTTGTGTTTATATGTTCTATGGGTACACCTTTTAAAGAAATCAGAAATGTAAAACATGGGGACAAGTGAACAGGCAATTTTACCCAAAATGAAAAAAAATATATATTTTTGCATTTCATAAATAATATTAATATAGGGGTTATGCAGAGAAAGATGATCTGGCCCCAAACTGTCACTTAACAGGGAATTTACCCGTACGGTGACATTTCGGGGCCATTCGGCTATTCAGAGAGCAGGCAGTTCACCACATTTTGGCGACCTGATAGCAAGTATGGTGCCTGTTCGACGTCAGTGAAATCCCCCATAGAGAAGCAATGGTTAATCTATTCACAGACACCGAACAGCAGAGAAGTGTCAATGAAATGCCCTGATGTTCAGTGGTTTCATTCGGCAGGTTTAATCAGTCGAATCCTATAGGTTTCAATGTTAAAAATATTCCCGTTTTAATCCAATATCTAATAAACCATTTATTATTTTATTCTGCAGCAAAAAGTCTCTTTATTTATAGATTTTCTTTAGGATCTTCTATGCATTTTTCAGTATTTTACTCCCTTTTTTTAAATGATTTTTTCTTTTTTCTGTAACAGACCTTTTTATTATCATTCATAGGATCTTTATATGTAAATTTCAGGCATTTTCGTTCAGTAGTTTTTTTGCAAACAGCGTTTCAATTTTGACACTTTTAATTGTATTTTTTTTTTTACCCCGTTCATCAGCTTGTTGGCTTTTTCCTGCGTGTTCGGCATTGTTTTTCCGGCGGGTTTTCCCTGCACTCCGGGCACCCTGCGGTGAATGCTGAATTCACCTCAGGGTGGGGAACTTTGATTCCCCGAAGTGCAGGGAACGAGAGAGCACCGAAATGTCGGCAATATTTTGGTGCTCTCTGAATAACCCTTTATGTATAAAACCCTGAAATTGCTCCTAGCTTGGGGAATGAGAAGGTGAGTGCTGGCAGCGGCATTGGTAACTTTATAGATGAAAAGAGGACAATGGCACTGCCTTAGAACAACAATATATATATATATTTTATTTTATTTTTACCTATTACATGGTCATGTTTGGTGTCATTGAAAAGGACGCAGTCACTCGCTTAACTTTGTAGGATGTATAGGACAAAGATACAGGGGTTTAGAGGATCCCCGCCTCCCCAACCACTGGTGCACTAGTTTACGTTTTAGATCATGAGTGCATACTTACACACACTATAGGGGTTATTCACTAAACCGTTCGGTGCAATTCCGGGCCAATTCCTCTTTTTCACTAAGCTATCAATTCACCAAATACTGGCGATTTGACAACAAACTACGATGTAGTTTGCCGCAATTCGGCTGCATTCGGCAGCATCAAAATTGCCCTGTAGAAGACTATTTTATCTTCTATTCACAGGACGCCAAATTGCACTGAAATTCCAGTAAATGCTCTGATTTTCGGTGTTTCAGTTTGACAGGTTTAAACAGATCAATCCAATAGCATTCAATGTAACGGAATATCTGTTTAATTTTTTTTTAACAGACCATTAATTTTTTTCTCATTTTCAGCAAAAAAAACTTTTTATTCTTTAGAGCACCTTTTGGATTTTTTGTATTTTATTGTTGACAATTTTGTTTCTCAGCTTTTTTAAAAGGTGTTTTTTTTATTCTGTAACAGACCTTTTTATTATTTTTTAAAGTACCTCTATTTATTATTTAGACACTTTTTATTGGTTTAAACACCTATTAGGAGAAAAGGAGATTGTTGTTTTTTTTTCAGTTTGGTGGAATTCGGCAAGGTTACTTTGCTGCTCTTCAGTGCTCATCGGCTATGTTCTCCAGCCTTTCGTGGGGCTCTGGCGACTCCGTCCTCGACACACTATGGTGACCATCTGGTGAATAGTGACTTCACTGAAAAGCTGGTGAAATGGAATCACCAAATTGCACTGGAATGCGCTGAAGTGAAAAACACTGAAATGTTGCTGACATTTTGCTTCTTTGTGAATAAGCCCTTATGTCACCTCCTCCATACCTGGTCCCATCACTGGAAATAAATAAGCAAATTTTTGCAGCGGCATTGTTCACTTTACCTGTGCAATGATACCTCACTTGACCTTATGGGGAGAAATGAATGGAGATACAGGGGTCCAAAAGATGGACACCACATTCATACTTGATCCCAGTATGAGAATTCCGAGTTATTGGACCCACATTGCTCCCTTTATAATTGAAAAGTAGACAATGCTTCAGCATTAGAACAACACAGCTTTATTGTTACATATAACATGGATATGGTCAGACTCCGGCTGTGCTGCCTTAGGGCAGATGGATTGAAAGGGCCCTATTACGATGGTGGCGTTAAAATGCGGGCACAAAGGAGGAAAAACTGTGCCCACAGTTTTCCCCCTTGCGCCCGCTTTTTAACGCCACATCACAATGCAGGCACAAAATATGCTGCCTGCATTGTTTGCGGGCGGTAAAATGCTGGATGCGTTGAGTTTCTCCTGGCCGGTCACATGACCAGCCGGATCTCGCCTTGCGACAGCCGGCCGGTCGGCGTAAGGATACACAGGAGGAGACTGGGGGGACTTTTTCACCCAGTCTTTACCTGCTCCCGCCAGATGGAGGAGGCGGTTGGAGCCACAGTCCTTGCCGCGGGACAGAGGGTAAGTATCTGGTTTTTTTTTTTCTTTGCTGGTGTTAACGGATTCTGCAGAAGCGGAATCCGTAAACACCAAGTCCTGGCTCTAGTTAACTTTTCACTGACCAGAGCCGGACATTAATCAGCGCTGGGACTTTGTAATCCAGCGCTGATTAACACTTTGCGCTCCCCATGTTAAGTATAGGGAGCACATGTGCAGTAACCTCGCGCAGAGGAGCGCAAGGTACCAAACGCAAATGGTTTTTTTAACCCGTTTGCGTTTGGATTTTAATATGCGGTAAATACCGCAGGTAACAGTAGTGCTCATGCATGTGAGCGCTACCGTTAGCGTTCAGAGTGTAATAGAGCCCACAGTGTTTAAATAGAAATGTATGTGTTTCATGTTAGCGCCATCTAGTGGCTGTTTTATTTCATATCACCCTGGTATTCAGCCAGCCTTAACAGGATCTTGTGGGCTGGCCTGTCACATGCTTCCTTGCTACAGCAAGGGATTGTGGGACGAAGAACCTCATTTCCTTAACACAGGAGTTGAAAGACACATCTGGCAGCCATCTCTCTCCTCTATGGGAAGCATCGTCAGTAAGGACTTCAGTTAAACTGCCTCCTAGCCATCCCACAGTCCCTACCAGCTTTAGAAGCACCTTATGTGCTGTGTATTTGTTTCCTCCTACATTGCAGCCATCTGCCTTTCATGTGGTTGCAGCATGGCCTAGTGTTTTATACTGACACACCCTGTGTCTGTAGTGTTATGTGTTACTGCTATACAAATCTGTGTATATTCTGTATTTTTACACTGTACTGTAACGTTTTTCCACAGTTTTACCACATCACACTACATGCATCGCGCATCACTCATCGTGCACCACGCACACACACACGCACTCGCATTCCTACAACAAGTTAATAAACATACAGACTGCAAACCAGCCTCGTTTATTCGACTCGTAGGAAAGGTTTAGCTGCCTGTTAAGCTCTGTATAGACTCCGGGAGTACGTGGAGTGGAGACAGGACACTGGCCTTTCCAGTGGCCCTCACATGAATTTGATGGGTGTATAAAACATTCCAGTCTTCCTTACTTCCCAACTCTAGTGTCAAAACTCTATGTTTGTACCAGCTGGATGGAATAGAGGTACATCACTGCTCTATAACTGTGAGACACAGGTTGGAATCCCGGCCAGAGCACCCTTCCAGTAAGTGTCCTTGGGCGAGACACCTAGTGGTACATACTCGCCACCCACACAATATCAGCTGTGGATTCCATTGGTAATGTCTCTGCTTTTTGACCATGGGGAATCAAGTCAAATCCCGTGCAGCACATCCCTCCAATACAACTGAGAAGCAAGTCTCGACTTTCTGAGAAGCGGCTTCAACCCAACCACCAGGTCGCTGCTCTACAATCATGGAAAGCCGACCCGATCCCACCCAGAAGACGCCACCAGCGAGTGTCCTTGGGCAAGACACCTAATGAAATGGATGCGCCGACCTCACAAAATACTTGTACATCTCATAGACTGTAAGTTCCCTTGAACAGGGTCCCCTGAATCAGACAATATCATCCATGTGTGGTATTCTACACCTTGTGCACAGATCTTGTAAAGCGCTGTGGAATCTGTTGCGCTATATGAACAAAGGATAATAATAATAATGTTTAAGATGTAGGTATATACATATGATGCACTCTGCTCGTCGCATTTGCTGGATCGAAGTTTCTGGCCTATTGACCAAACTGACGCTGGTCCCTCCTGTGGCTTAGATCTAGTATCGTCTTATCTCCTGCACCACCTTGTGTCGTTTTGTCGCGTACCATGCCTCATTGTCCTCTCAGTCAGCAGCCAGGTTAGTTCACTTGGTTCCGACAGATTTTCGGTGGGTTTTTGGTGGGTTTTCGGAGGGATTGTGGCTGGTTTGCAGCAGGTTTTCCCTGCACTCCGGGGGCCCTGTGGTGCTTGCTGAATTCACCGCAGGATAGGGAACTCTCCCTCTTCCTGTCCTCCAATTCCCTACTTGACCCCCTGCAATCTGGCTTCCGTCCCCTACACTCAACCGAAACTGCCCTCACCAAAGTCACCAACGACCTCCTAACTGCTAAAAAACACGGCCACTATTCTATTCTCATCCTACCTGACCTCTTGGCTGCTTTTGACACTATTGACCACCCGCTCCTTCTACAGACCCTCAACTCTCTGGGTCTCTGTGACACTGCACTCTCTTGGATTCACTCTTATCTGTCTAACAAATCCTTCTCTGTGTCATTTGCTGGTAACTCCTCCACTTCAATGCCTTTATCTGTTGGTGTACCTCAAGGCTCTGTCCTTGGTCCTCTGCTCTTCTCTAACAGCTTTGGCTTTAATTACCACCTCTACGCTGATGACACTCAGATCTACCTCTCCACCCCTGATCTCGCTCCTCTTGTCCTTTCCAAAGTCAGTGACTGTTTATCTGGCATCTCCTCCTGGATGGCCTGTCACCACCTAAAGATCAACATGTCCAAGACTGAGCTCCTACTAATTCCTCCCTCTAATGCCTCCCCACCTCCTGACTTCTCTATCACGGTGGAGGGTATCACCATCTCCCCATCAAACCAGGTTCGCTGTCTCGGAGTTACACTTGACTCGGCTCTTTCCCTCCTCCCCCACATTCAGTCTCTTTCCTCCTGCTGCTGCTACAAACGACATAATATTTCCAGAATTCAACCACTTCTTACCGCTGACACCACAACAACTCATCCACGCCCTTGTAATCTCCTGACTTGACTATTGTAATAATCTTCTAGCTGGCCTCCCTCTCTCCCTCACCCGTCACTCTGTCTCTGCCACTCCTCTCTGCGAGTCCCTTCACTGGCTACCCATCCACTGCAGAATTAACGTCAAAATCCTTACCCTGACCTACAAAGCTAACTCAGCTCCCCACTACCTGTCCTCACTAATCACCAAAAACACCCCAGCCCGCTCCCTAAGATCCAAGAGTGACCTGCCCCTAGCTTCTCCCTGCATCACCTCTTCCCATGATAGACTGCAGGACTTCTCACGCACAGTCCCCATCCTCTGGAATGTTCTCCCTCATACTGTCAGACTTTCCCCTAGTTTCCCTTCCTTCAAACGCTCCCTTAAAACGTTCCTATTTAGGGAAGCCTACCACCCAACTCACTGACGCAACCATCAATCACTCTCACCTTGCAGCCCATCACTCTCACCTTGCAGTCCATCACTCTCACCTTGCAGTCCATCACTCTCACCTTGCAGTCCATCACTCTCACCTTGCTGTCCTCTCCTCCTGTTTTTACCCCAACCCTTCTAGATTGTAAGTTCCCAAGGGATTTGGGCCCTAGTTTCCTCCTGTACTGGTTTATCAAATATTGTTTAGTCTCAATGTATTGTAACCCTGTCTATATTGTGCCCATTGTTCAGCGCTGCGGAATATGCTGGCGCTTTATAAATAAAGTATAATATTATAATAATAATAAGTTCCTGCCTGTGACGGAATGGACATAATGTTATTTTGGAGGGTTCGGGGTGTTTTCGATTCATTAAATTGATCTGTGAATTAATATGGCATCCGGCAGTGCTGAAGCTGCACCAAAACAAACATTATGATCATTAATGGTGTTGTGGATAATGAGCGCTGCATATTCCCCAGGCTTTTCCTTTAGTTTTCACAGAAGGGGCACATTGTATCACCTCCTTGACGTATTTCTCGCAGTCCACCTGCAAGGTATAAAACCCTGGGAATAACACAGACTCGGGTGTTTTGTAAGAACCACCATGCTGGCGTTCCCTGGCGTCTTCCCTTTCTGCATGAAGACAGAGACTATGAATGTGCTTTAATAAAAAACCTCTGCACCAACAATTCTAAATTATTACACTGTCACCTCATCAGCTCCCAGTGACCAGGTGGGACATCCTGACCTCACACACTGTCTGGTAGGGGTCTCTTTGCTCATTTAAATATGTGCTTTGTTATTTAAATATATTATATAATATTAAATATTTTATTATATAACATATTTTATATTACATTTAATATTAATATATAATTATTTATATTTATTTGTTATTTTTGAGGAATCGACCACCTCCTGCCCTGACACCCTGACACCTCTAGTCTGTACCTCTCTTCTTTCATTAATATTAATTGTTTTCCTTAATCGTTTAATAACTAACCTGTGGAGGGTCCTGAGGATGAAGGATGGTGGAAGAAAGAAACGGAGACACAAAAAAAATGTTTGAAAAGTATAAAAAAAAAACGTATTCTTCACTTTTACTAGACAGATGGAAAGACGGACAGGCGGACAGAAGGACATACAGACAGATGGACGTTTGCTGTTACAGAGTTCTCGTTTTATTTGAAAGTGGGAATGGAGAATGCACAAACAGCCGTATCAGGGGTGCTGGATAGGAAGGTATGATAGTGAGTATACCTTAATGGATGCCGCTGTATAGTGAATGTGTTGACGGTGTCAATTCCCAAAACACTCCATCTAAACTAGTACAATGTGGAAGAGAAATACACACTCTGAAAGCGCATACCGGTATCAACTTTGGTGAACTACAGGACCACTCAAAGAAAAATTTTATATTGCTTGTAATGCATTCCAATATTGATAAACACATAGAAGAGATAAATATATGGTGGTTCTATTCGTCCTGTCTGATGACGATGTTCTTCCATCGTATTCGAAGAGGACCTTGACATCTAACCGGTTGTGTGTTGTCCACGGTGTGTCCGCAGATGGCTGGTAAGGCCTATTTGTGCATGAAATGTTCTGCCGCATCTTGAGCAGACATGTGTAGGTACCCCTGTAGCATCATTTGCAGCTCTGGCTTTCCGAAGTGCTCGCTTCTCTTGTGCTGTAGTTGTTCTTCTGTCCTCAAATATCTGGCAGCCTTGGAGGATCAGTGTGCACCATGTCGATCGATCTTGTGCCAGGGTTTCCCAGGAGGTGATATCAATATCCATGGACTTGAAGGAGGCTTTCAGTGCATCTTTGTATCGCTTACTTTGTCCACCGTGCGACCACTTTCCTCGAGACAGCTCACCATAAAGGAGCTGTTTAGGGATGCGATGATCTGGCATCCTTGCAACATGGCCTGCCCAGCGTGTCTGGGCTCTCATCATGGTGTAAACTGATGGCAGGCCTGCTCTGGAAAGGGCTTCTGTGTCTGGCACCTTGTCCTTCCACTGTCTATAAAGTGACAAAAAACAGTCTTAGGACCCTATTACATTGTTAATGCAAACGTTAACGCTCACTTGCGTGAGCACTAACGTTTGCCGCGGTATTTACCGCATATTAAAATCCAGACGCAAACGGGTTGGGGTTCAAAAACCCATTTGCGTTCGGTACCTTGCGCTCCTCTGCGCGAGGTTACTGTACTTTGCGCTCCCTATACTTCACATGGGGAGCTCAAAGTGTTCATCAGCGCTGGATTACAAAGTCCCAACGCTGATTAACGCCTGGCTCTGGTTAGCGGAACGTTAACCAGAGACAGAACCTGGTGTTAACGGATTCCGCTTCTGCAGAATCCGTTAACACCAGCAAAAAAAAGTAAAAAAGCATCCTATACTCACCCTCTGTCCCGGCCGGCGGGAGCAGGTAAAGACTGGGTGAAAAAGTCCCCCCAGTCTCTCCCTGCGTATCCCTACGCCGACCAGCCGGATCTCGCAAGGTCATGTGACTGGCAGGGGGGAACTCAATGGAGTCCTATGGACTCCAGCAAGTGGATGCTCGTGGCTGCGCTCAGCGCTACAGCGAGCATCCCGGCTTTTACCACCCGCAAACAATGCAGGCAGCATTTTTTTGCGCCTGCATTGTGATCTAACGTTAAAACGCGGGCGCAAGGGGTAAAACTGCGGGAGCAGTTTTTCCTCCCTTGCGCCCGCGTTTTAACACGAAGATCGTAATAGAGCTCTTATACTGGTATACCCAGAAATCACATAAATTTATTATAATCAGTATATATGTGGATAAGTTCTAATTAAGGTTTCCTTAGTTATGATGGTCAGTAATATAATAGGAAACAATAAGACCTTATTCTTGTCCTAATCCGAATTGTCCCCGTCTGTAGATATTTGGAATCCGGCTATCTAAAAAAATGCAGAGGATTACAAAAATCAGCCTGTGGAGTTGAAAATAGTATATAGTATCCCACTCACAAAGATGGAGCCCTTTTATTGGCTCTGTAGATAACGTGGCATGCCAACTTAATAGGGAGTGACACCGTCCTCCAATCCGAGTATTCTGCTCCGTTGTTTCTCAAAAAGGAACAGCGATAGAAACATACTCATAGTGCAGTATATCCATATATCCTTGACAGACGTGGTATTCCTAAAAGACAAATACTTGCTCACCTGGTTTAGAGCCCTGGTCACTGGCTCCAGTGTTAAGAACCGGGGCAAGCTTATAAGGGGGTTGCCTTCCCTTCCTCCTGATATGTTGGTGGGTGCTCTAAATTCAGTGGTGTAGCTTCTGTGATTCAATATTGGACAGATGGTATTCCTCCATTTAGATGGTAAATAAATCCAAGGGAGAATGGGGTAAATAAATAATTATAAAAAATTGGGTGATTTTATTGATAAAAACCAAGTACAATATATCAAATGAAATTAAATGGTATCAAGGTATCTTTGCATGGGTATAAATCTACAGAGATCCCAGAGAATTGTGATAAAATGTGTTTCACTGCTACAATGGCATCTTCATCAGTCATCCTGGACGGTGACCAGGGCTCTAAACCAGGTGAGCAAGTATTATATTACTGACCATCATTTTTTTCATAGACTTCACTGCTCTATAAAGCAGTGTTTCAGGAGCTTGCCAGCGTTTTGTGGGGAAAATGGCGTACCCCCTGCTTGTGATACGCATACCCACAGTGATTCGCATACCACAGGTTGTGGACCACCGATCTACACTATCACCTTTTAAATAGCACCTATTTAATCTTACATGTGTTGTCTAAAATATTTATGAAGTTTAGAGTCAGAAATAATCTTGTTTTTATTAAAAAAAAGGAAACTTTGTATATTGATACGTGAGATTGTAGCTGCCTTATTTAATTAAATAGCTATCTGTATCAATCTGTCTGTATCTATGTCTGTATCTCTATATTTATCTCTCTATCATCTAGGGATGCACCGATACGATAATAGTATTGGTATCGGTGCCGACACTGGTATTTGCATGACTACTTGGTACTCCAAATTCCCCGATACCTCTAATGATGCCCGGAAGCCAGTGCTGGGCTGGTTTGCCGGTATCCGAGGGGCTGGGGTTGCTGGCAGAATGCATTAATGCATTGACGGGCTTCACAGGCCGGTGGACGCTCGGAGGAACACGGCTAGCCAGAGGGGAATGCTAGCGGAATGCTGTTAATTAGACATGTGCAAGGCAAAAAAAATTGTTTTGTTTAGTTTCGGATAATTTCGTTCTGTTTTCAAGTTCATTTTGGTGCGTTCGCTATGTTACCGCGATTCTTGTTTCGGGCCGATTCGTATTTCGGTAGATTAGTGTAATTTGTGTTTCGGATTGATTCGTATTTCATTTTAAGTAGTTGTTTTGTTTTAATTAGTTATTTTGGAATGTGAAACAGATTTATTTAATTACTTAGTTTAGGGTTAAAAACAACCCCGTAAATTATAAATTAGGGTTAGAAATTAGGGTAAGAAATTCTAACTCTAAATTATAATCCTAGTGTCTAACCCTAGCATCTAACCCTAATTTCTAACCCCAGCTTCTAGGCCTAATTTTTAATTTAAAATTAGGGTTAGAAGGTAGGGCTAGAAATTAGGGATAGGACAGCAGCACCGTAGGGCTCCTGAGCCCTGAGGAGCTGCTCTCCTTGGTGCTGAAACCAATTCAACTCAAAGGAGAGCAGCACCGGCAGGGTTCCAGAGCCCCACGGAGCTGCTGAACAATATCGGAGTGCAGCACAAAATAATGAATAGATTCAGAAAAACGGAAACAATTCATTTTATTTCGTTCTGTTCTGTTTCATTTTCGTTCCGTTTCAGACAGAACCGATTCGAATTTCGGAAGCGGTTCCGAAATACGAGTCGGGTAATTTCACTTGCATTTTGATTTTGAATGAAACGAAACGCACATCTGTACTGTTAATGCATTCTGCCAGCAGCCCCAG